>VXBU01004011.1:250111-412965 GCA_013400315.1 Bombycilla garrulus
TTTTTTTTTTTTCCCTGGAACATCCCGAGGAGCACCAGCCGCGGCTCTGGGCCCACTGAAGTCTGAGGCTTGGGCGGCCACAGGTTGCTCAGAGCCGGTTGCCCTGACGCTGGTGATGCAGCTAACCCCGTCAATATCCCCGCAGCTCCGATCCAGCGGGGCGGGCTCAGGTTCAGGNGCCGGCCCCTCCGCGGCGCGGCCCTGCCCGCCCCGCCGCTTCTCCGCCCCCTGCGTGCCGCGGACATGGCGGAGCTGGAGGTCGGGCAGCACTGCGGGGTGCCTGAGTGCCGCCAGCTCGGTAAGGGAGAGCGTGGCGGGGCCTAGCGGAGACGGGGATGGTGGGGGGTTGCGAGGAGTGACCTCCCGGCTCGGGGATTCCTCTGTGCTGCTGCAGCCCTGCGCGGGCCAATGCCAGCGCCTGTCACCTCGGCTGTGTCACTGGGTGGTTAGTAGCCCGTTTGCCCCTTCCTCACACTTGCTTGCCTTCATCTCGGAGAGTGTGATTTGAAGTGTAACCTCTAAGAAGGAGGCAGCAGAACCGCCTGTACCGAAAACTTTCTGAGGTACGCGGAGATGAAGGGATCGAGATGATCGTGACCTGAGCTGCGCGGTCCAGTTGCGTGATGGTCTGTCAGCATAAAATCCGAGGGATGGAGAAGCAGAGTAGTGGGCTGCACCTCGCATTTGCTGCCATTAATGGTGTGGTGAAGATTGGCAGACAGTGAAGTGATTTTATCCGTAAGAATTTATGTGGTTGGTAGGGGATGACTACAGAGACTTAGGAAGTGTGTGCAATTTTAATCACCCAAGGACAGTATGAACAATATGACCTGAAGAAGTGGCAGGATCATTATGACTGTCCAGTGGAGGAGATGCTCTCCCTTCCAAAGAGCCAGCATCTCCTCCAAGTGGTAGCCCATTAAAAAAATCTAAATTTTTTGTGAAAATGTAAAAATAGTGTTCCGAGTGGTCTCACAATAAATTCAGTTATTCACATAACTAGTGATTTTGATGGCTAGCCATATGTTCCAGTTTCATAGCTTGATATTGTAAAAAAAATAATTTAAAGCCTAATTCCAACTTCTGGAATGTACATAAGTGTAATTTATCTGCTCATATGTTTTTCTGTAATACTAATTAGGGGAGTTAACAAAAGCCACTTATAGCTGAAGTGTAGATGCAGTTGCTAGGTATTCTTATAAATATACCTACCCAGTGATGTTGGTAAGCAAAAGTTAATCATGTGAAAATTAAACTAGAAACTCTTAGTAAAACAACAACCATGTTGATTTAACTGAAAACAAATCTCTTTGTTTCAGATTTTCTTCCCTTTGTATGTGATGGCTGTTCAGGTATCTTTTGGTAAGCTCATAGAATCACACAGTATCTCAAGTTAAAAGGGTCCCAAAAGGGTCAATAGGTCCAACTCCCTACTCCTCACAGGACTAAAACTAAAGCATACAACTAAGTGTGATTCAGACAATCCTTGACCTTGCCAGGCTTGGTGCCATGACTGCTTCCTTGGGGAGCCTGCTCCAGTGCCTAATCACCCTCTCTAAGAACCCCTTCCTAATATTCAGTCGGAACTTCCTGTGACACAGCTGCTTTCCATTTCCTCATGTTGTCTGCTGGTCACCAGGATTTCCTCATCTAGGTGAAGAATCCTGCACTTGCTGTCATTAAATTTCATACAGCTGGTGACTGCCTAGCTCTCTGGTCTATCTAGAACCTCTCTGTGTGACTTCTCCACGTTCAAGGGAGTTCACAGTTTTTCCTGGTTTAGTATGGCTGGCAACTATGACATGTATCCAGATCATCATTAAAGAGCATTGGCACTAAAATTGAGCCCTGGGGAGCTCCACTGGCCACCAGATTGAAGCAATTGCATTAACTGTGACTCTCTGAGCCCAAACCATCAGCCAGTTGCTTACCTATCGTACTACAGACTTGTCTAGCTGTGTGCTGGACCTTTTGTCCAGAGGGACATTCTTGAGAGACAGTGTCAAAAGCTGCGCTAAAGTGCAAAACACCACATCTGCTGGCTTCCCAATGTCAACTAAATTGGTGACCTTGTCGCAAAAGGAGGTGGCTGATTATGTTTTCTTCTTGAAAAAGTTTTGAAGTTTCTTGCAATGTTGAAATCAGGGCCTGCACTTTGATTTACACTTCAGATTAGCAGAGGGCAGCTGAGAGAAAAATCAGAGACTGGGGTCAGATTTCACTGCTAACATGCCAGAAGCCTTCAAGAGATTTCTGCTGTTATGGAAGGTGATTGAACATCCATTAAAACAGACAAACTCTGGTTGCTTTAAACTGAATTCTTAAGAATGCTAATGTCTTCATTCTCTTGAAATGGTTTGTTTATCTTGAGGAATAAGTTCCAAAAACTAAATGTTTTACCTTCTGAGAACGAATATGGTTTATCCATTCAAGAAGTGAAATGCATAGGATAGAACAAAGTTTGGAGAAGATTCATTATCTAATAGAAGTTTTCCCATGATAAAACTTGTCATATTACTCTTTAAACACTTAAATGTTTTCACATGCAGGTGTTTTTTCCTGGAATATTGATAACAGTGTGATATTTTCTTCTTTTTCCACAAAGCCTTCAGCACAGGAGCCGAGATGCTCATAGGTGTCCTGAGGTAATATAATAATATATGAAAGTCTTAAATTAAAATTCCATGCACCTTAGCTATGTGTTTTCAGACTAGGTAAATGCATATAGTATATAAGTATGAATTATTTAACTGAGAACGTGAAAAGCTTAAGAAAGTTAATATATTCTTTTTCTTCCTCTCAGAAGTAAATTGACTTTGAGTAGGATGATGGTTCTTTTTCTACTTCTGAGCTAAACATAACCAGGGCAAAAGTAGGAGAGAATAGCAGGTTTGCCCATAGAATGAAGACCTAGCACAGATCTTTGAGAAAGCTGGGGTGGTAACTTATATCTGTAGTATCTGGTTTTTTACACAAAATATTTTGTACTTACTCCTAGGTGAATATAAGAAACAGTTCTGTGAAACCTGATGAACACAGATCTTACCCATGCTCATACAAGGACTGCAATGGAAAGGAGCTTTTGCCAGTGTTATGTCCTTATTGTGAAAAACATTTTTGTCTCAGGTGAGTGGAACAGAGTGTTTAAACATCAATATTCATTCACTAGTGTATGGAAAGGGCAATAGAAGTTTTACTTTGTTGTTTACAGACATCGTCATCAATCAGACCATGAATGTGAGAAGCTGGACACTCCGAAACCTCGAATGGCTGCCACCCAGCAGCTTGTTCAACATATTATAGGCAAGTACAGGGGCATATATATTCTTTTTCTTATATTTTTTTCCAAACACTGTTTGAGCTTCTGACCTCCTTTGAGGGGTCAGGTTTGACCAAATAAGAAGAAAGGATGGGAGCTCCTTGGCTAAGTAGCCCTGAACTTACATGTCAGCATTTAATACAGTTCATCAAAACTGAGCCAAAACAACAGTACAAGGAGAATCTCTAAAGAATGGTTTCTTTCAGAATTATTGTCTTGTTATCATTCTACAAGTACTATAATTTAATGAATGGTACCTAGCTATTATTATTTACATATTAATTCATGTGCAAATAATGCAGTCGTGTTGGATGTGCATGTCAATCTGCTGTGATCAGACCTACACAATCAAGATGGCCAGAAAAGTCTGATTCTACCATGTAATGTTTTGCAGGTTTTAAACAAGCTTTAGGATGGTAAAGAGAATAAACCGCACTGTCCAGCTGTGCACAAAAGGAAGACCTGAAATTGTTGTCATATGAATGCTGTGATGGTGACAGGTGTAGAAAATTAAGAATTTGTATCTATTTGGCTTTTACAACCTGGTGATAATGTTCATCTACCTTTCAACATAAAGAAATTCTGCTAGAACTAAAAATTCTGATACATGACTTTAGGAGAATATGAAGAGACACGAAAAGGGATGGGCTCCTTGAGACCAAACAGACTAAGTGGCTCTATGTCATACAATATGCTCAGGAAACTGTTAGAATGACGACACTAACAAGAATAATATTGTTTTCAGATTCTAAAAAAAGTGATGAAGTGAAAAGTAAAAAACATAAAGGAGCAAAAAACAGTGAGACAGCAGCAAAAGTGGCATTAATGAAACTGAAAATGCACGCATGTGGGGACAAGTCCTTGCCTCAGGTCAGTGATGTTTGTTTTCAATAACTGAATTCTTGAAGTGGAAAGTTTTTCAAATTGCTTGATCTTCATCAAGTTCCCTCAGTTTAGTTTTGGATGTAATTTTTCAAGACCACAATGACTTAAATGTATATTTCAGCCTGGTACCCAAAAGCAATCTCACTAGTCTTATGTCTGTTATAAGATGTCTCTGTGGGGTTTGGAGCAGTGGAGTCAAATCCTGTTATTTTATAGCAGAAATATATTTGCCTGCCACATGGCTGTCACGTAGCACTACAGGGACAAGTGGGGTCTTTTGGGGATTCTTGGCAGAAAGATCACAGCACTAAGTGGTATTAAAGCTTATTTTAGCAGAATTTGATGATCAGCAGAGCATAGAATTTTATTACTAAACTGGAACAGGATTTCTAGAATCACTGTAGCACAATTTCATAAGTAGTACAGCAGAGAATTTTATAGCACATCTTAGCTAGTGGTTCCTTATCAACTGGACCCTTTGCAGATAGTGTCAATTCTTAATACTTGATGAGAAATATCAATATTTCAGATCACCTAGCCCTGAAACATTGCTTGTTAATTCACCCAGACACTGAATTCATATGTTGGGGAATTGCAGTGGACAGTGTACTCTTTATCATAACACTGTGCCTTAAAAGTTTGGGTTTTCTAATTCTGAGAGTGTAGAGGGATGAGTATGCCAACTCTAGACTGGTATCAAGATGTTTCAGGTGCAGATTCAGCTACTCACCCAGAATTAGCATCTGAAGATTGAGGATGTTGTATATACAACACCATTTGTATGTGTAAAAAACCCATTTGAGAAATTATTTTCATAGACTGAATGACACAATTATCATCCCATTCATGAAACAGGGAGGAAGGAGGTACAGATAACAGTCAGTACAGTACACTGGATGTTGTGATCATCTTTTTACTATTGAGGTTTCTATGAAGGTAAAGTAATGATTCTTTGGGCATACTCCAGGTTTGTTCAGGCCAAAAAAATCTGTCCAAGTTTCACTCATTTTCTGAAATGAAAAGAAATTTCTCATTCTTGGGAATTATCCCAGCCTCAGTGAAGGTAAATGGTAAATTTAGAAACAGTTTTTCATGTGTCCTTTACTTTGGGAGTTAGTAAAGGGATAGACAGATATTTTAAACTTCATAAGAGTAGTTAATAAGAACATTGTTACCCTGAAAAAAAGAGAAGGTCTGTCAGTAGGGGGTTTATTAGACATTTTACTGGTTGAAGAGCAGGAAAATTAGTTTCTTCTGCTGGGCATCTGATGGGTGTCTAGTGGTTATTTTAAACATCAGACAGCTTTAAGTAGGGTTTTGCCCCATTTTCCCATAAGGAAACTTTGTCCTAGAGCACATTCTAGTGGACCATTCCACTTCTTGACTGCACCGTTACTTTGAGGACAGGTGGAGCACCCTGGCAACTCCATGATCGTCCTGCCATTCCTGTTTTGGCTTTTTTTTTCTTTTTACTGAATGCCATTGTCAGACTGCACAGCAGAGGGCATGGGAGTGTCATCAAACTGTTGATTAAATCCTGCTAGAGTGGTAAGACCATCAGCTTTTCCACAAGCAAAAGCCTTCCCTAAGCCTTTCTTATTTTATCTCCAGTAAGGGTGTAACACCACCCCTCGGGTGTTCGAGGGAGAAGTCCAACCTAATTAATTTGCCAAGTGGACATGGGGGGGGTTTAGTTCCTGCCCACAATCCATTTGGTCCCCAGAAAAGGTGACCTCCTGTGTGAGGCCCTGGCATTGTTTCTTCATCAATTGTTTCAATAGCCCAGTTGGTGTTCTTCTGAATGTAGGTCACAGAATATCCCTGCTGAATGTATTTAGGTTTCCTGGTTGCATTTGCTGGTTTTGGGGGATGCAGGGAGACAAAAGGGAGTTCCAATTTTACCTTAACAATTGAACAAGAAACCATTGCTTCATTTACTCCAGTTACTAATATCTTCTGATGTTTCAGAGCAATAGCTCCAGGACATGATTCTCTTTTCTTTTGTGTGGAGAACACTCAAGTTTCAAGGAAAATATACAGGTTGAAATTCAGAGTCAGTTTTATGAACATGGTTGAGGTAGTTCCATATGTTCCTAGGGAACACAAATAAATTCTTTTAAAAGAAGACTTCTGTCTTGTTTGATAGTTTCTGGCTTTGACTCAGCAGGGATGATCCAAAATTATGAATATACAGCAGACGTGCTTGCTGTATTTTACCCCAATCCTATTCAGAATCTCTCCCTCCTGGATTACTCTTGACATTTCTCAAATAAAGCTTTCAGTCTAGTATAAAAGTGTTTAGTACATAAAAGGAGGATACAGTACAGGATAAAAGATTAGCTGGTCATGATCTGAATGCTGGTTTGTGAAGCAGGCATTTTCATTACAGTGAACTGCTCTAACTGCTTTTGCATTCCAATTTGATACACTATACTGCTGCCAAAAACAAATACTTCTTATTCAAACTCACCTTTTTCTCACAAGAGCAGATACCTTTTTGTGTCTGTCCATATGTAACAGTGTGCTGTGGGACTGGTGGGAAAAGATGTTCTCTCCACCTCTGAGAACTTAGTGTCCATCCTATATATGCCTGCAGATGGAGAGGGTTGGATTTGATGATCTTGGTCATTTATATTTTGCAGTAAAATTGTCCTGATGGAATAAAACAAATTCAGATGGTAATTTTGGTGCTGAAGTTTTAAGTTTTTTACTGAAAAACTTAAAAAATTTGTGAGTTTTACTTAAAAAACCTTACTAGATGTATATGACTGGAACCATGTGTTTCTTGTGTGGCTAATTTTTGTTTTGTTTTTAATGTTTTTCTAGACGGAAAGAATTTATTTTCAAGTGTTTTTACCAAAAGGGAACAAAGAGAAAAGCAAACCCATGTTCTTTTGCAGTAAGTGGAGTATTGGCAAAGTAGTAGATTTTGCAGCTTCCTTAGCAAGCCTTAAAAATGACAACAACAAATCAACATCCCAGGTAAGTCAGCAATAACAAACATTTTCCAGATTATTGCATTTTGGTTTTAGTTTTTCTTTAGCCTTTTGTGTCTCTCTCCCCACTTCTTTCATCTTGGATAGGCAGATTTTGGTGTTAATTTCTGCGCTATTTGTCTTACAGAAACTGAGATTATGCCATACTGCTTCTGGAGAAGCCTTGCCATTTGAGCACACACTGGAAACATGGCTATCTGATAAAGACTACCCACTGTACAATGGAGGGAATATAATTCTGGAATATCTTGATAACAGTGTTCTATTTATAGAAGATACAGAATCCTACTTTAGTTAGTCAATAAAATTTCACAAACAAAAAAAATTCCAGTATTTTTTAGAAGCATGGTATTACAGCAAGTCCAGTTTTCTTTTAAAATCACTGGTATGCCAGAATCTGTCTTTGATTGTAAAGACACGATTCCCATCAATTTCTCAGTTGCTTGACTGACAGAAAAACTATGTCCTGAAAGGAAAATTATAATAACTAATATTACAGATATTCACATTCTAGAATAAATTCTTGCTCTATTAAGCTGTATAACATCAAAAATGTTTTCTTAAATTTGGTATTTATTTTTGTGTAAGTGGTGGGGACAGTATGTTTTAATAAATAATGAAAATTATTTATTAATGTAAACTTGCAGTGTTACAGTTTTCTGAAGGGAAGAAACATATCATGCTATTGCAGCATCTTTTCTACATCCACACAAACAGATTTTATTGCATTTGGAAACCAGCACCGTCCATACACCAGGTCCACATTTTCTTCTTGTAATAGTTTAATGACATTTACAAGGAAAGCTTTATTAAATTCACTCCAGTGTCTTCCTGATTGTAAATCTCCTTGTGTGATTAGGTGGGGGATGAAAGATCTCGGTAAGCCTGTTACTTATTTTGCTTTCCAGTACTCTTTACTGTAGTTTTAACATGACTTGGGTATGAGTAAATTACTTTACTGGATGTGGTGTGCATGTAAAGGAAGGTGTTTTTGGTTTCCATGAAGGAAAGTGTTTTCAGTTGTTGGATATTTTGGACATCTTTGTCTCCTGGCAGTGGAAAGTACAGGAGTATTTTTCTGCTTTCCCCTGCCTGTCTCTGCAGTTGTTATCTTGCTTTCCAGGACAAGAGGAACAGTTCCCTTTTTCCTTGTTATTTATTTTTCTCCCTTTCATCTGCAATTGTCTATTCATCTTTCATTTTATCTTAGGCTGCTGTGGTACAGAATATGCAGTAAGAGCCCTACCAGCATTGTGGAACCAGTGAGCTGGGAAGAGCCCTAAACAGAATTTTTTCCCCACACTGTTGCTACAAAAGCAAGTGAAAAAATACTTCTGTGCAACAGGGTAATTTCCCTTTTTTTAAGCAGAAAAATCTTCTGCTAAATATTCAAGTTTTCTACTTACAACCTTCTTCCTGCCCCCGATTTTTCTGCCTTAGCAGTTGCAGGCAAAATAGTTGAAATAACACTTTTATGTGGATAAAGAGAGCCCACACTTGGGATGCAGGAAGTAAATCTTTGGGGAGACCTCATAGGTTTTACCAGGGTGGTTGCTTTCATCAATTGCCAGTAATGGCTAAGGGCTATCAAGCCTGTAAATGACAGTACAAACGTGGCAAGTCACAGTTGATAAGACTCCAAAAAGTTTTCACTCATTTTATTCCAGGAATGTGTCTAGGATTCTACACAGAAGCTCATTCCAGGTAGTTTTCAGAAACTGAGAAGCAAAACCAAATTAGTCTGACAGATGAATAATTCAGAAGAGATGAAAACTCCACCCTAATCAATGGTACTAGGAACAAAAGCAGAAACTTTTCCAGACTTTCAGAATCTTGCCTAGACTAAAATTGCTCTCATTTTACCTGTTTAGATTCCAACATATAATTACTTAGCATTTTGTTTGTTTGTTTGTTTGTTTGTTTTTTAAAACGTACTGTCTTAGCACATTTTTATACAGAAAGTTCAACAACTGCATATGAAAAAAAAACCAAAAGACTTTGGAGGAATCCGTTTGCATTTGAAACCACCATTAATTTTACAGGCCTGTGCTTAGAAGATGCTGAACTGTTTCACTTCAAAGTTAATAAATAAAAATTTAACTTCTAGTAGATGCCAAAAAAAAGGTATGTCAAGTTATGCAAGCAGGAAGAGGAATTTCTCAAAATAAATATTTCCTGATTTTACAATAAGTGCTTTCAGCCTACAAAAATAGGTGAAGATCAAGTGTTTTAGTTGTTCTAGCTGTAATTTTAGAGAATGCACAAGGTCAAGGATTTGCAAACATTTTATGAGATTCTGTGGAAGCATCTCCTGGCCTTGTTGCGGTTCAAACATTGCTACAAGGTTGCCTGGCATGTTTGTAATATAGGCAACAGTTTGGAAAGGGTTGTGTTAACACCAAGAGTTCAATTCTGCTTGGATATGTGACCTGTTAGATCAGCTGGGCAATGCTGAAGTAAACAAGAAATAATGTATGACACTAGGAAAGCCAGCAGTAATCTCTCATACTTTTATTTTCACCATTTCTGTTTCTGTGTCTGTTTTGGAAAAGTATGCACCCTAGGGTGTGATCAGTCTGATTTGCAGACGTTTTATCAATAGGTTACCTCTATTCAGTTTATAAGGTGACACATAAGAAACACACCTTGCAGCTTAGTTTTCCAGTAGTGTTGTACATAAAATACAAAATTTTATTTCAGATGGAACAGAAACTGTGGTTTGGACTAGGAAAATTCTTATACTTGTTAGGAGAGAACTTCAGGCATTCCTGTTTTACTTCTGCTGATTTTAAGCTGAATACAGAATTTGAAAGCTCCTGTAAAACCCTTGCTGTAATGTTATGTATACATCAGTGATGTCAAAAAAGCCATTTTTCATAACACTCGTGCGGTCCTGTATAGATTATACTGAGGCATGTTCAGCTTCTTGCCTCAACAAAAACCAAATCTGAGCCAAAGTGCCTCTTTCAGTGGTCTGTGTGCTTTGGTATAAGCTTGTAAAGAACAATTTCCCAATTAATAAAAACACAGCTTGTCATCTCTGTAGTTCTTTAATGACTGTGAATACTTTAAAAAAACAGGCTTATTCCTGTTTATGAGATGGGAAGGAGAAAATGTGGAATTGCACAGTGACTTGCCCCACATAACAGATCCAGTGAAAGTGCAAACTGTTTTTCAGTGATGTGGAAAAGACAAAACTAAACCCCTTTTGGCCTAGCTGTGCCTTGGGTTGGCACTGGGGCAGTGAGGTAAGACTGCTTCTTTTGATGTTGTAGACATGTTATGATCATTTTAAGCGTAAAGCAAATTACAATCCTTGCCCTGTTTTCCCAGATCATCTTACATGGGACAGTCAGTTACATCAGTTGCAATTTATGAGGACAAAACAAGCCCTCAACGTTTTGCCTTTACTTGATGACAGAAAATAGGCTTAAAAGACCACAGGAAAAAAAAAATGAAAGTGGTATCAGTCGGGCTTGGAAAGTTTGGGGTTTTTTTTCCCGTGTGATTTTAATTAATATTGAAGATTCATCAGTTGCACTGCTTTCAAAAATGGTTGAACTCTGAACTCGCCCTCGGTGAGAGTTCTGAGGCACTGACACAGGTTTCCCAGAGATGATGTGGATTCCCCACCCCTGCAAGGGAACAAGGCCCGGTTGGATGGGGCTCTGAACAACCTGGTTTAGTGGAAGGTGTCCCTGGCCACGGCAGAGGGCTTGCTTATGATCTTTAGAGCTCCTTCCACCCCACGCCATCCTTTCAATTCTGTGACAAACTTCAATCGCGTGCTCCACGGGAGAGCATTTACGGTATCTCCACCCTGCTATGTCCAATTATTAACAAGAAGTCGATTTCGATCAAAGGCTAATTTCAACACTGCCCGTGTAAACTTTGACAGCGCCGGCGCCGAGGCGGCCACGCTCCCTCACACGCAGGCGCGGCCGTCACCGATCGGCGGAGGAGGAGGCGGGCCCGGGGCCTCGCGCTCCGCGCCTGCGCCTGGGCGGCAGCAGCGGAGACGGAGGCGGCGGTGAGTGAGTGAGGCGGGTGAGTGCGGCGTGCGCCGCGGCCGCCATTTCGGGCGCCCTGAGGGGACTGTGCGTCCTGCAGTACTCGGGACGCGTCCTGCAGCCCCCGGGAGGGGCGGGGCCGACCGTGCGCTCAGCCTCTTTCCTCGTTTGGACTGTACTTAAACCGGGTGAAGCAAAAATCTTCGAATCTGTAAAAACAAAAAAATAAATAAACAAGCTATAATAATTNATAATTTTTGGCATTAATCTCTCCTTTTGCTAGGCTCTTTATCTCGGGAAAGATGGCAGATCCCTGGCAAGAATGTATGGATTATGCAGTTGGTTTAGCAAGGAAAGCTGGGGAGGTATGTATAAGTTCTTTATAAGTAATAACGCGATTTATTGAGTCTAGCGTGTATATAGCTTTTGAAGGAGTTTGATGTTGCATGAGGAGTGTTTTGTCAGAAACCTAAATGGGCAGAATTGTTTGTTCAGATGCAAGATTAGAGTGTTATTTATGTTTGCAACTTGGTTAACTTAAGAAAACTTTACTTTATGCTCTTCCTTGGCCTGGAGTCCGAGACTAAGGAGTAACTTTTGTTCCTTGAGTTTGATGTAAAAATAAAATTCAGAATTGTGGTAAACAAAGAGCATCTCTATTTTTGCCCTTAAGCTATTCCTGTCTGCTTTGTTGT
Source organism: Bombycilla garrulus (assembly GCA_013400315.1). Lineage (NCBI taxonomy): Eukaryota > Metazoa > Chordata > Aves > Passeriformes > Bombycillidae > Bombycilla > Bombycilla garrulus. The sequence goes on from VXBU01004011.1 coordinate 262,017, forward strand.
TTTACCACCTGAAAGCTGGTGACAGTCGTTCTTGTGAACACCTTAGTCAGCTTTATACAGTGACTTGTTGATGCCACACAGTACCATATTGTCTTCTCTCCATCCTTGGAAGTGTCCGAGGTCAGGTTGGATGGACCTCTTAAGTCTGGCCTAGTGAAATATGTCCCATTCCATGACAGGAGGGTTGGAACTAGATAGTTTTTTAGGCTCCTTCCAATCCAAACTTTCTATGATTTTTTTGTTTCATGAAGACTGCTTGGCTTCTGTAAATAAGAGCGATCCCTTACAGGGATGATATTTTGATGATATTTAAGATTTAAGATGGATTAGAACAAGAAAAAGTTTGTACTTCTTGGCAAAGTCTCAGAACGAGTGGTTTTGGTTCTTAGTAGTTCTGCTTAGTACATTTGAAGGCTATGGCAGCCAGACAAGATAGCATACATACTAATTCTGTGCCCTGGAGCTGCAAAATCTGTGGAACATTGCCTCTGCAATGATCTCATTAAAGTCTTCCCTCAGAAAATCTTTCTGAGTTACAGTAAAATAATTCTGTGGGCTATGAAGCATGGATTCTTACTTAAGCTGCTACTGATAGTTTTAAAATCATAAATGCAGGGTCAGGCTAAAAGTAGCTGACTTGAGCTCAGTGTTAGGTGTTTTATTTAACTCTGGTATTTAAGTTTGTAAATCTAAAACTTCTCCTAACAACATGGACTCCAGGTAGTTTCATCTACCTGGAGATCTTCCTGTAGTACTTAGATTTAAGGCCATGTAAAATTTTGTTGTAGGATAGAGACTAGAGATGCAAGTCCCAACTCCTACAGTTAAATCCAGGTTATATCACTGCTTGTGTTTTGTATGTGCAGAAAATTGCTATAAAAATGATGCTCAATTTTTTTTTTTGAAAACTACTATTTTTCATATTGTTAACACTGACAGATTTTTTTGTTTTGTTTTGTTCTAACAGATAATCCGTGGAGCACTCAAAGGAGAAGTATCAGTTATGACTAAAAGTTCACCTGTAGATCTAGTGACAGAAACTGATCAAAAAGTAGAAAAGTTCATTATTTCTTTGATAAAAGAAAAGTATCCTTCTCACAGGTATGGCTTGTTGTATGCTTTTGACAGAAGAAAAATTGAAAGTTTATGATTTTGCTTGGTAGAGTTTTATTACAACTGGCATGCTGGAAAGTTGTAGCATTACCTTCAATAAATTAGGTATTTTAGAGTAGTAGTGGGTTGAAGTTTTGCCCAGCAGTGTAGCAATGAAATGAGGTGTACCCAGGTCTGCTGACAGGAGACAAAACTTAGGCTGAAGTCACTGCCAGTTGAGCCAACTGTAATAAACTTCTTGTTTATTGTGGTGGAAAGTCAATGGTGGCCCCGGGAGACCTGGAACCCAAATTTCTTATCTGCTTTTGAAACCAGTGTTCCTTTGCTGTCTGTGTTGGATGGGTCCTGTGGAACTGAGTGTGCCTTTGGCAAATCTCATACAGTTTTACAACATAAAACATCCTTAAAAGAAGACAGGATCTTTTTCTGCATAACAGAAAGACTGTCATACAAAATACTGCTTTTCTTAATTGCTTTTCCCCTTCTTTCCCTTCTCCCACCCCTCTCCATACCCCTAGCCCCCACCCCCTGAGAAATGTGTTTTTGAAGCGTGATCTATATGTATTTTGGTTACATGGGTCTGTCTTTACCATTTTGACATAATTAACAAAGTTTAATACAGTTTCCTTAAGTCAGTTTGCTATTTCTTTAATTTCATTTTCTTGGAGATTTTGTTATTGTAGCTGTGTATGTGAAATGTAAGAAATCTAAATAGAACTGGAAAAACTGAGATGGTGCGAAAGTTCAGTAACCAAATGAGGATAAGCATACAGACTTGTGGAATGACCTTGAAATAACAGTCTCTGTGACATTGATGAGCATTTTAGAATATTTTAGCTTCTTTTTATTTTAGGTAACCAATGTTGCATTAGCATTGGTGCTGAACTTCTCTTCCTAGTGAATCACTCATCCACCTATATTCAATCTCATTTTTCTGAATGTCTGCTGCTTTTTGGAAACATGCTGTTTCTTTCTGATTAGTCATCTTCACTTCTGTAGTTAATCATAGAACTCGCAATCAATATTAAAAGGACCTCATTTGTTTCCTCTCAGCAGTTATTTTATATGTTTTTGGAGGAAAGCATGTGTTTGCTGCAAACTTTTTCATAGGTTAAGTAATGTGTGATAAATTGTGACAACCTGCCAAAGGCCTTGAAGAGAATTCCACCTGCTTAGACTCATTCTAATAATTTTGCAGTCTAAAACTCTTTTATGAGCAGCAAAACCTGTGAAATTTGGGGTTCTGTGGCACTGTAACCTCTGTGTCCCTGCGGTTTAGTACTGTGGCTGAGCATGCAATCACCCATCTTCTTCAGGAACCCTGGTTTGAATTCATCCCTTTACCATGTTACCATTTTGTCATGCTTGTAAAACTAAAGTTGGGAGATTAACAACTTCTTGTCATATTTCGGTTGAAATCAGTCTTCAAATTTAACAGTTGCTGCAGTGTTCTAACCAGGTATGTAGGACCACAAAGGCTTTCTACACAAGCTACAAAGTAATGTTTATTGCACAAATAAGCTGAAAAGTGTAAATAGCTATAGGTATTTTGAACAAAATGTGATGCTACTGTTACTGGAACAAAGTTATGAAAACATTCTGAATGCTAAATTCTGGTATTATTCTACTATATTCTGAATACTAAATTCTGCTATTATTTCTGTGTTGAGACATTAAATTCTTTTCCCCGCTTATTGTGCTTATCCTTGACATCATAAATATTCATGCAAGCTTGGTCAGATATGGTTAGTGCTTTCTGAATAAATACTGTATTTCTCAGCCTTTTGTATATGATCACTGGTGGTACTCAAAGGTTCATCTCACTTTTAAGAATTTCAATGTTAAGGTCAGTGTTGTAATTCAGACATTTCACACAATTTCTATCTTTTAAATGTGTTTCTACTGTAGCTTTATTGGAGAAGAATCTGTTGCAGCTGGAGAGGGCAGCATTCTGACAGATAACCCCACATGGATTATAGACCCTATTGATGGAACTACCAACTTTGTACACAGGTCCACCTTTCATTTTTTTTACGTTAGCAACCTCAACTGATTTCCCATTTTTTTTCTCCGTGTCATGAAAGTAAGGTTGTTTTTAATAAATTTTTAAACTGCTTTAAAAGAGATACTATGAACTTGTTAATAGTTGCAAATTGCTACTTATTGAGAGCCATTGGGCAGTTTTTGCAAGCATTTTAATATTCCTGTGAGTACTGTAATAGTCTTGCTCTGTTACTTACATTAGTTGTTCCATACGAGGTCTGTATTATGTAGCAGGGGTCAGCAGCCTTTGGCATGGATTCCAAAGATAGATGAGCAGATTTCAACAGGAACAGGATTCAGAATAAGAAGTTGCAGCAGCTACAGAAAGGGAATAACAGCTTCAGGTGTTGATTTCTAACAAATTTCAAATCCATTGAGTTCTAGGAACCCCAACTATGAAGGAAAGCAGGATATGACCAGTAGTTATCAGTGGTATTTCACACGAGGATGAGGAGGGGACTTACAGGGTGATGCTGACAGCATATTCCTTACATCTTTTAAATGTGATAGATTTTGGCCCCAGTGAGCTTTTCTGAGTCTGTTTGATTTCACTTTTGAAATTACTGTTGCTGTGTGCGCAGTGGGTTTCAAACACCTTCTGAGTTCTGCTAAATAGCATGTTCAGAAAGTGACAAGAAAAGAGCCCATTCTGCTGAATCTACAGGCTTAAAAGTTGGTATTTTTTGGCAGAAAGAACAAAAGCAAATGTCTGTGAACTGAAAAAAAAAGTATAAAAAAATTAATAATTGGTTGATTGTTTCAAACTTAGACTGAGATGCAATCCACTATGTCTTACATAGTTCCACTATCTTCACTCTTCCTGCATTCTTAAATATCCTTCTTTGTCATGGTTGTGGTGGAGAAAGGGGAGATGGGGGCAGAGGTAACTTGATTCTTTTTATGAGACCATTTTGACCAGCTTGTTCCCTCTGAGAAAGGTTAGTAGCCTAGAGGCTTGTTAGCATTCTTTGTCTGTAAAAAACAATCCCTAGGCTTGGAACAGCTGTAACCAGAATGGCAGCCCCTAGTGGGTAGAAAACTGTGTTTCAAATGGTAATCAGGCTGTATTTTTAGCTAAATTGTGCAAATTCCAGAAAACTATGTTCTATATAGTCCAAGTTTGTTTTTATAATTGAACACTGTCTTTATTAAGAGTAAGCATGGTAATAAAAGAAATTTAGTATCTCACTATAAATTAGTGAAATGTTTTGTTTTGTAGGTTTCCATTTGTGGCAGTTTCAATTGGCTTTGTTGTAAACAAAAAGGTATACTTTTTATTACTTGATATCTAATCAAATCCAAATTAATTGCTTGCTTCTAGTTAAAAATAAGTTCTGTATTCTCCCCTTTCAGAGTATGCAGGAAGAAAGGGAAAAACCCCTCAAGGTATTTTTCCTTTTTCTTGCAGATAGAGTTTGGAATTGTGTATAGTTGTGTAGAAGACAAGATGTATACTGCCAGAAAAGGAAAAGGTGCATTTTGCAACGGTCAGAAACTTCAAGTATCAGGCCAGGAAGGTAAGCTGAACTGAACAACTTTCTTCTGGTAATTACCAGATTGCAAATGGGACAGGAGAAATTTGGGATCTGGATATATTGATATTTCTTAGCTCATAGTTTTGTTTTGCAAAACTTTCTTTGGCTGTTTAGTTCTGAGAAACAACTTTATGTTCTCTTTGATGCATATGATGTGATCTGTGCAAAGTCAGGACTCAGCAACCCCATATATTGTGGTTTTGTTAGTTTGTTTCTTTGTTTTTAAGTCCCTGTATGTCTGCAATCTCTTTGAGATTGTTCTTTAGAGTGAAACAAATCTGCCAAACAATTCACCTTCTCCCAGGTGTGACCTATTGGTTTAAGTCAGTACCACTCTTCTGTGCTTACAACCCTACATTAAGTAAAATCCATGCTTTAAATGAGATCTTCAAGTATCTCAAGACTGTTTTAATTTTTATAGCAATAGAATTTTATTTAGTACTGGCATCGATTAATGCATATGCGCAGTTGGAGCAGATCATGCTTCTTTAATTGTATTTTATTTTTTTATGACCATTTTCCCAATAGTAGCAGATTTTGATATGTTTGGTATATGTAATACTTTATTGAGATACCTCACCTTTATTCAGTCTTGTAGGAAAGCAATGAAGTAAACTCTGCTAGTTACTGTGACTGTTTAAGTTGTGCTGTTGGAAGAGTGAGGTTTTGTTTCTTTTCCAGACATTACAAAATCCCTTTTAGTAACAGAATTGGGGTCAAATCGTGATCCAGAGGTTATAAAAATAATTCTTTCTAATATGGAAAGACTTCTCAGTATTCCTATTCATGGGTAAGACACTTCCTATTTATATATGTCTTTATATATATTGACAGTTGTTAATATTGTAAATATGATAATTTTTAGAAAGCTTTGGTTGCATTATATTTGACACCTTAATTATGAAACATGATTTAAAGGTTTCTGTCTAGTAGCTTCCACAGAGAAACTGTGTTTAACTTTTTCAAGCTGAGACATGCAGAAGAGAACCCGAACAATAAATGTTGAGAAGCAAAGCATGTTTGGGCTTGCAGGACTGCAAAGTGTGGTATTTACTAGTTAAAAAAAAATTAAATACAATTTTGTGCCTTTCATGGGAAATTATCTTCCATAACATGTTTTAGTTTAAGAAATCATTTAAAATGTGTTTATGCAAAAATTGATTAACAGAATTTGTAAATGTAATTTCTAGAAATTTGCTGTATTTTAAAAACTCTTCAAGCTACTTAAGCAACACTTCATTCCCATTTTTGTGTTTCACTGTAGCATTTCATCATGCTTGCTCTAGTTCAGTTCACTTCCATCATGACATTTCTGTGTTCTCTGTGCAGCATACCCAGACACTGTAACTTTTTTGCAAACCCTTCTCAGTTAAAACAGCATCTTGTATCTGCTTTAGGATTAGAGCTGTTGGTACGGCAGCTGTGAACATGTGCCTTGTGGCAACGGGTGGAGCTGATGCCTATTACGAAATGGGGATTCACTGCTGGGATATGGCAGGAGCTGGAATCATCATTACTGAAGCTGGTGGAGTACTGATGGATGTAACAGGTAAGTACATGGCCTGCATAATGCTCTTTTTTGTCTTTTTAAGTGGCTAGTGGGGAGCAAAATGTAGCTGAAATGAGAAAGCAAGATTTGTATGTTCTTAAGCAACAAGACAACCTTTACTCCCTTGGCTGGACTCCTGGAAAAGTGAGAAAAGACAGTAAACGTACATAGAAGATAATTTAAATGCAGCTCATACGAGACTTCTTGCTTTAAATGCATTTATGTCCAGAGGAAAAACTTGGTCCTAAATAATAACGTGTAATTTACACTCAATTTTTTCAGTGCCTATTTTCATCCGAACTTTTAATTTTCTTTATATATAAACTGGTTGCTTTGTTTGCTTTGCTTTCTAGGTGGACCGTTTGATTTGATGTCTCGAAGAATAATTGCAGCAAGTAGTCGAGCTATCGGAGAGAGAATAGCCAAAGCACTTGAAGTAATTCCTCTGAGAAGAGATGATGCAACCAACTGAGCACCAAAGCTGCGCCATAAATGTCCTTATCTAATCTTGTCCCATATTCCCAAATGGTGGTTGTTCTACACCTTGAATAGATGGTTGTCTTAACAGTACTGGTGTGGCTGCTAAGTAGACCTTTGAGATTGAGCAATGTCCTAAGTAAGCTTTAACTGTTGAGTATTTTAATTAATATCACAATTAGATGAAAATCTAGAAAAATTAGCAAATATATGCAACTAGTATTTTTAAGTTTTATACTACACTGAAACACATAGCAAGACACTCTTTGATATATAGATAAATAAAGATCTCTAGTTCTGTAAGTGACAAAAACAAAACCCACTGTCCTAACACCACATCATCACATCTTGAACCCAGAAAGATGAAGGCATTACTATTTATCCAGTCTTTTTCTAGTCTGCAGTGTACCCATTTCCTTACCTCATTGCAGTTTTTGTAGAGGTGGTTCACACGTTTCCAAACTTGTTGATTGCTGGTAGTTTTGGCTGCAATTTAAACCCTTTATTACTTGTCTGTCCTTGGTTTTGTCATTCTACCTTTCCCGTGGTAGATTGACACAATCTCTTCCTTAGCCTCATGTGTGGCCAGTACACTTGCAAATCCATTACAATTTCAAAAGTAATAGTTATTGTGGCCAGCAAGTACGTGCATTTTCCAGAATTAAGTTCTGAGCACGCCTATCATCAAATGTACTTACTTTAAATTAGGATTTAGTATGATTTGCACTTTGTTAATTTTGGTTTCTTCATGGATGAATGAATGTGTTTCAAAGTCTAAGGAATCATTAAATCCAAGAGAGTTTTCAGTACTTCAGCTGGCAAAATAAACTCATAGTCCATATTTTTTACATAATTTTCTATTTTTTTCATAATTTTTTGCAAGCTGCAAAAGCTGTGACTAACCAAGAGCAGGTTTCCATTGTGTTTTACAGACTGTACACAGAGGAGGATATAAACATGGACCTAAAGGCTTTATAAATTAAGAAATATTAGTGATTTAATTCTAGGTGTCAGTTGCTTTAAACTTTGCAAATTATACTGGTTCTCTGGATTTTTGTATTTAAGATTGTTAAAAGCATCAGTGCACTGTTCAAATAATTAATGCACTTTAAAAAAAAAAAGATGTCAGATTGGTTTATAGACTGGTTTTTTGCGTGTTGAAAAGAAAGTTGTCTCATTGGTTGTTTAGTTAAGACACAGCAGTGCTTTGGAAAACCTGACTTCTTGTACTGCTTCCCCACTGTTTTTACTCTGAAAAATGGTATATTGAAGTTTCAACAGATTGTATATTATAAATGTCAGGTTTTTATGTCAGTTGATTTTTGCAGATTTTTCAGAAACGCTTAATTTTAAGATTTGTCTAATGCCAGATGATTAATGTTAACAAGCTCAGCCTCCTATTTCAAGGTCTTCCCAAATACTTTTAAAATTCCTCTTGACAAGGATGTAAATGTTTTGAGCATTTCACTGTAACTTTATTGCTGTAAACAATGTGTGTAAGACCATGGTTATTTTTGAGGTGTCTTCTGTACCATTTCTGTGGCTTTTGTATGACAAAATCTGCATAACTTTATTTGTGAAATGGAGATATGCGTAAAAAGTACTTAAGATGGGAGAACATGTTAGAAATAAATATGCTTTAGCAGCAGTGGCTTTAGTTGTGCTTCTTTCTTAGCATTCATCAGGTCCAGTGCTTTGACCCAGCAGGCTGGATCTGTAGGCCTCAAACTGTCTGAGTTGAACACTTTTTCTTCTTGGCCTCTTGTCTGCATAGATCATAAACTGTTGTGCCTTTAGATGCAGGATTGTTATGTACACCTGCAGTTGGGTTTTGGAGCAAATATTTCAACTTGCTCCAATGAGATTATGGCTCATTAATCATCTCCGACCTCAGATTCAAATTTTATGGACTATCTTGCCAGTCATTTGTGTTGGAGGTCTGTCAGCTGGTTGAAGCATGTAGCTTTCTCACTGTTAGCTTTCCTAATAATGTTATCTGAGGAAACAATTGCGATTTTCTTATCTTGGCCCTCTTCACTCTATTTGTGTTGGAAACTAACCATTTTGCTAAGCATTGTCTTCTCAGATACCTCTTCAGTATGTGCCCACTTCTTTTGTCATGTGAAGGGACACCGAAATGTAATTACCAAGTTCAGAGACGTTTTGTTTCTGTTCCAGCCTGCAATTTTGACAAGTTTTTGTAATAAAACAGAAGTCAAGATTGTGTATCCAAAATGCTTTTGAGAGTTTATACATGAGGTAGTCCCTGAATGTTCAAAACTGTAAGAAATGTGGTTTTGTTGCTTTGAAAGATGGCATGGCAGAATTAATCCTCTTAGATTTTTAAAAATAATTTAAGATAAAATTATATATTTACAAGAGAGCTTTTGTTGGGCAGTGAGACAATTGGAAAGGAAGGGCAGTTACCGCAGATTGAACAGACAAACTGTCAAATTAAGGTCATGAATATTCCTCATGAAGGGTTGAGTATACGGGAAACTTTCTTGCATAGCTTTTCACTGAATAATGCAGGACTTCAGCTGGCAAATTCCGCTGTGGTTTGAACCTCAGCTCTGAGTGAAGAACACTCAGAATTTACAGGTGCAAGAAGATTAAGTGGATGGAGTCAGCAAACTGGAGTGAGTAGTTGAAAATTGAAAAAAATTTTTAAAAATACTACTGGAAATTAAAGGACCACATGAGCAAATTTAACCAGTCCATTCACCTTTGAGAATTTAATGGTAAACATTGTCACTACAGTTACTACAGAGCCTACTGCTCATCTTAACAAAGATCTTCAGAGCAGGGGACCGATTTTTAGCCCAACACTGAAAAAAGTAGTATGACAAAACAGGTAATAGTGACTTGTAGCACTGCTGTGTATGCAGGAGGGGTGGTAGCCTTCCTCTGCTGTCCTGGCAATCATCCATCACTGGCCCTCTCCATTTATTGATTTGCTGATAATTTGTGACTGTTTCCTATGACGGCCTGCAGAGCTTTGCTCTAGCTGTGAAGCAGAGTATTCCAGTAGATGCAATCCTGCAGAGCTTTTCCCAGCATGAAATATTGCTGAAGTCACAAAAGGCTTCGGGCTCCTGCCCATCCCTCTTAAATAGCCCTGCAGAAAATCCCTCCTCTGTCTTCCCTCCCCTCATGGAATATGGGCTATCCCTCATAATATCTGTGACCTAAAGCTGTGGTTTAATTTTGCTTAGTCTAATGTCTGTGGGAACCAGGCATTCTGACTAGATATAAATGTCATCCTGTGGTCTTGGTAATGCAGCATTTTAAATAAGGAAAGTCTCTTTCTTTTCCTGAGTTTCTTCCCATCCTCTCAAAGGCAGCTGCTGATTCAATTCTATTCATTACCTGTGAGGGAGGTAATTACTTCCTTCACAAGTCTGATCCTGTTGCTAAAGTGCTGGCAGGCAACTCTCCAACAACACACTGGTTTTGGATCTACAGCAGCTGGCACGGCTGCCTTTATTTGCACAAACTGCAAGCATCACAAGAATGTCAATGATGTGACACCCCAAGAGTGTCAGCCAGATCTCCTGGACAGCAAAATCCTTTCCGCCTCTGGATTACCGCTTGTCCAGCACCAAGAGCACAGAGAATGCAGACTGTCACATCACCCTCCAGTTTGTACGGTCTTTGCGCAAAGATTTGCAGCTTTTTAAAGATCAGCAGGAGCTTCTGAAATGTCCTCTGTGCACACTATCTGCTGTCTGCCTGCTAAAACAACAGGGTTAAGAAAATGTGACAAACTTCAAAGCCATGTGCAGCATTTGGAACAAACAAATTGGAGTACAGCGCTCAGCCGAGAGCACATTATGGCACTGTATGAAAGAGCTACAAACTCCTGCCTGTTTGAGGGGGAGAATGGATTAAAGAATGCAATGCTCTCTCCCAGAGCAAAGTAGAACTAAATTTCTAGCACAATTCAAGCTGTTAAGGTGCTAAAAAAATAATGGTGAGTGTACATCCTGTTCCAGAAGCTTATAGCCTCTCTTGATGACTGGTACATTGCCTACATACACTGTCATACTTACTCTTGGTTTGCCAGTGATGACTTTTACGCTGAGGTGATTCCCTCTATACAGAAGTTGCTTTGGTTGGGAATTGGCCCCTCTGTACTCCCACTAAAGCATAAGGAAAAGAGGAAGAAAATACAATAGTTATGGCTATGCCACAGCAATAGGTAACCCAAGCTCCCCTTTTCATGCAGTGGAAGATTAAGGTTTACGTTTTGTTACGTCTCCCCTTAGCTCAGCCTTTTGTACGTTTACGACCGTGTGAATCACTTTATTTAGAAGTGGTTGTACTGCAAATACGTGAGAAATCATTTCACAGGAGCTCTTCCTCAGCGTTCTGGGTTACATCTCCCTCGGCTGCTGTCCCAGGAGAGGTGGTCCGTGCTGTTTCACCCTGCTCGTGGGCGCGGGCGGAGGGCGGTGTCGGGGAAGATGCGCAAACCCGCAGAGCCGCGCCCCTCCGCGCTCTCAGCACAGCGCTAGATGGCAGCCGGAGCCAGGGAAACACCAGGAGACCCAGCGTTCCTCTGCCTTAGAGAACATTCCCACGCCTCCCTTCCACCCTCCCTCTGCTCCCTGTAGTTATTGTTGGATATAATAACTGAGAGCTATTCAGAAGAATTATGCCAAATCTTTTGAGGACTTTAGCTCTGTTTTTCTGTGACTTGAGAAGGAATGTGAAAGTATTTGTGCCAGCAGAATTAATCTTCCCTCCTTTTCAATGTGTGTTGAAGATTATGGTATCAATCACAAAACACCACAAATCTGAACTCTAAAATAAGATAAAAACCATACAAGTAATTAGATTATATTGCATTTAAGGGTGTATTTTTTTTATTTCTGTAATAAATTAGGACATGGCTTTTTAAAAGCCTTTCTTTAAGCCTACCAGATAATTTTCTGGGCACACATGTGTCAATCTGTATGCAGATACAGCCCTGAGTCAAAAAACCCAGACACAATTAAGCAGGTCTTCATGAGTTTTGAGATACAACATTTTTCTTTTCCAAAGAGAACACAAGCTCAATATTTTGCCTGCAAATATGTTGTGATGATATAAAGGAACCATAGTAACTGTGTCTGTATTGTCCCCGTGCAATAACATATTCAGACTATACTTTTCAGGATCTGCTCAAGAATGAACAGGTAACACATCTGCTTATTTCAAGGTTTCATGGGTCTCTGGGCTGCATCCTGTAAAAAGTTTATTTGTATTTATGACTTTTCCTACAAAGGCAGTGGCCTGGAGGTTAAGTGCCAATACGTTACAGACAAAAGGTTCAGTGTTTATCTTAGTGTGACTGTTGAGAGGTCCTGCCTCCCAGGAAAAGAGACTTCTCAGGAAAAGCCCTTCCTGCTCTCCCTGTAACATGTCTGGAGGTGCCCTGCCAGGACACCACTGAGTACATCTCCACAGGCTGCTGGGGAAGCCCCAAGGTACTCTGCTTCCTAAAAGCAAATAGCGAAGGGAGGGATATGTCCTGTACTGTCTGCAATGCCCTTTAATAGAGCTCAGGATGAATTAAAATATGTTACTCTAGTGAGGTTTAATTTGGAATGGCATATCTCTTTTCTACTATGACTTCTCTATGGCGTTGCAAGACTGCTACACTGTCCTTCCTTCCTCGGTTGCAAATTTCCCTTTGGACTGAATAAAAACTCCTTATGCTGTTTCTGACACTAGGGTTCTTGGCCAAGGACAAATAGCTGCAGAAAGAGGGTCACAGCTGAGATATGTTGACCTGGGGATTGCTGCAGTGTCGATCTTGGGAAAGGTAGGAGAGGGACTTGGCCAGAATAGGCCAACAGCAACAGAGACAGGAGTTTGGTACAGTTAGTTTGGTACCACCTTTTATTAGTGTACCTGCAGGGGGTGGGATGTTTCTAGTTTTAGAAACGTCATTCTTTTCCAGCTCTCATGACAAACAGGTATGATGACATCTATAGAGGTATATAGAAAACCTCTGTAGGGATTTTCAATTTTTCTATAGTTTCTCCAACATTAAAACAAGTAAATTCAGGTGTAAAAGTTCATCAGGATGATTTTATTTATTATTAATGTCATAAATCTCCACTTTACTGGATGTTTGCATTGGCCTACTGTAGGCAAAAAAATCACCTCACTACTGAAATTTAGAAACAATAAAAACACCCTTTATTTCTGCTTCACTGTACTTGAAATTGTGGTTACAGTTCTTGACAGTCCTCCAGCGAAACACATTTAAAAGAGAGTAATGGTTAATGTTATTAGAAATTCCTGTTTCAATATTTATTTAGTTGTAATTAGCAATGTATTAGCTGTGTAAAAGTAAATTGTACCCCACTTCATCTGTGCACCTTGTTCAGCTCACTCTGTTGAAATGGAATGCATAATGCCAAACTGTCATAGCAGAGGGTGGTAAAAAGCTTTGCTCCTGTAGGCACTTAGATGTTAATAGCAGTTTCCACTGAAAGGAAGTGCAAACCTGGACATAATGATTCCCATCAACAGTCATTTGCGTGGCTGACACTGAAAAACACAACTATTCAGTGAGGTGAATCAATTAGCAGAGAAAATATGTTTTCCACAGTACATATCCCAGTTAACTTCTCCTAACTTTTATTTAAATATATGGAAAATTAATAACTAGTAGTTATTAGCCAGAAGTTATTGGTCAGAAGCATTTTTTTCTGCCACTTATGCCTGCCTGATACTTGAGATTTTAGGAAATGCCATCCCAACTCCATATTCAGTTAGTTCCTCCAGTTCAGCAGACTCTGTTAATAGTATTTATCTCTTCTTCCCAAAGTTTTCAATTGTAATCTTCAGTGCAGCTCGACTGAGGTCAAGTGGGTTATGTCTCCCGGTTAATCCAGAGTAGAGTTAATTGTATAGGATTTTTTTTATTATTATTTAAATGAAAGAATTATGGACAAAATATTTAAAGGATGGGAAGCAGAGAGAGAAAAATCACAACCCCTATTCCTTCTCTCAGATAAACATGTTCTTCACTGGAGTTCTTTAGGATAGGATACCCTCACGTCTTCCCTTTTAGAATGGCACAACTTCAAGAAGAGAAGAAAAAAAAATTTGAAAGGCCACAAAACTACATCTTTTGATTTACTTGAAATGAGCACTAAATGCAGTTACTTCCAGCTCTACACATGGCTCTGGTCCAGAAGGGTCTGTACCTACGCAGTAAGGCTTTGAGATTGAGCTTTCTGGAACACAGATATTTGCATCTCTTTAAAAAATAATATTATTTTAACAGAACATCTAGAAAAATGAGTAATTAGTCAGTTNCATCTAGAAAAATGAATAATTAGTCAGTTTTTTATAAATACTTAAAGCTATTTAATTGGCTTAACTTTGAAGAAAAGGCACCATCTGCATAGAAGATAGCAGAAGATAGGAAAGTAGGAAAAACTGAATTACAGTTTAACCTACAAAGAGACTACTGATTTTCTAAAAGTGGCATCAGTTACGATAAAACCCCCCAAATCAAAATAAAACTATTGAGATAACATAGACAGTAAATCAAATAAAAGAAGACAGATTTTTTTTCTGCTCTGTTAATTTTTTCCTGAGCATGCTCATTAAAATTTTGTTTCATTTGAAGGCTTTTTTCTCCCCACTTGCTTCATATCTTTCAACATATGCATGATGACACACAGAGGCAGTGTCTCAGATGTGTGACTCTTCCATTACAGTCTGTGAAAATTTATCCATAGCATTTCCAAATGCAGTGCAGGAGCTGTAAATCCACTCCCACCCTGCTTGGTGCAATGTCTTCTATCAATGACTTCAGAGACAGCATGAACTTAATGAACTCAGACAGCAACACCATTGACAGGATGCATTTAGTTTTGAAAAGGGCATGTAAGGGGGGGCTGGAGGGGCTGTCTTATGGTGACAGAGATCTTGCAAGCTAATGATAGAAAACACAATTTGCAGTAGCTTTCCCCTAGAAGGAAGATATTTGGGTAAACAGAAGATGCATGCAACAGAATTTGCTTGGTTTGGTTCAATTTTGGCTCTTAGTTCACTGGCTTTTTAAAGCAAACACATTCACAGCAGGTACGTAGGTGGGCCTGAAGAGACATACAGCAGGTACTTTGTCACATTAAACCAGACTGTAGTTGATGCATTTTGAATTAATTAGGTGAGTGAAGGCAGGGGAGGAAACCTAGATGGTCAAGGTAGTTCTACATGTAACTCTACTGATTTCATGCTGCTACATTCAGGGGCCAGGGAAATTACTCCCAGTAGCATGAGGAGAAAATGTTGTTAATCTACCAAATTCAATACGTCTATATTATACATATTTATTAACTAGCCATTATCCACATACATAAAGAAAAAAATTGGTTTAGAAAAGTTAAAATTAAAAAAAAAAAAAAGTTAAATTTTCTGTACAAATTAATGTATGATGAAGTTAAAATTTTTAAACTTTTACTTGATAAATACTAATTTATCTTGTACCCATCAATTTGCTTTTTTAATGGCTAGGCTAGGAGACCTTGCGTAAAATATTTTCTTTTCATCACCACCAAAATGTTTTACATACCTGAGTCCCAACTTTAAGCAGTGACAAACCAACACTGACAGAGAGGAGGAGGTGGTTCTGGTTAAACAGTCCCTTTTCCCCCAGCCTTTGGGGGGGACAAGTGTTCAGATCTCCCACTGCTTCTGGCCTCATGAGTAACTCAGTGCTCAGCAGCTGAATTCTGCAACACCGCAAATCTGAATGAAGAGAGCAGCCTCTTCTCAAACATCTTCAATGGGTGACAAGCCATTTGACTAATGCAGCTGTGTTTTCCCTTTCTTCAGCCGCCTCTGTGAGCCCATCTGTAGTGAAATGTTACTGATTTTTACAGCTTCGTGTACATCCAACAAAACATTTTGTCCTGTCCTTACCTGTAGGTTCACTTGTATTCCCAATGGCACCATGGAGCATGCTTAGGGAAACTGAGCACATGCCTGGGACACGTCACAACCTAATGGGCTACCTGGCTTTTGGGTGCGTAGGGATCATGACTGTGGTTTCTAGGACTCCATAATACACAGAGATACGAAGACATTAATCCTTAAATTTCTCTACCTTATTACAGGTTAGCACTAATAGCGTGAAAATCAGCAATAGCAAGTGGATATGGTTAATAAAATGAAGATATACACATATCAAGCAATAAAAATCATGATAAGCAATCAATAACACAGTATCAGTCTTTAGTATGGCAGATAATAGCAGCAGCCAATTGTGTAGTAGCAACAAAGGGGGATATGTTACTACAGGTTATTACACACATAATTAGTGAATAAATTACAATAGATTATTTCTATAGGTATATAATACTGGCCAGTATCAAGTAAATTAGACAGATTTCAGAAGGGGCCAAACCATCCCAAAGGAGAGGACAAACTGACCCCAGAGGGATACCCAGCCATCCCAGAGGTGGTAGGACAATCCCCTAAAACTGTGCCGAAAGTGAATATAGTAAAATAATTATACAAAGTCTCACTTTGGAGAGGATCTGCCTGAGCCTGGAGTCAGCCAGACATCCCTGGTGAACATCCAAGTGCTCACTGAAAGTTTCTGTGGGATTTAATCCACTTAGAAAAGAAAAACAAGAGAAGCATAAGAAGTACTGGCTTTGCTTTGGATGAAAATTCCTTTTAGATCATAGAGGCATAAAGGTATGTGGGACATCACCACTTCAAGCAGCCAATAGATGCTGTGAATTTCTATTTTTGCACATGTAACAACCAACAGATGATGCTGTTGGCTGTTGCTTTAGAACCATTTTATTTTCCCAGAGTGTTTCCACTTTTTCAGACAATAAATTGCTATTAAAGCTTCTTATTTTGGGGCCTATCACTAGTGTCTCAGGATACCTCTGTACTTCAAAAACGTCAGCTACATTTATCAAGCATGTTTCTCTTTCCCAAGCCTAGTACCCTGTACCACAGTTCCAGGCTGGCAGGCTTTTCTCTGTCAGTATTTTTTTCAGCAGAACATTTTCTTTTGCTCAGCAATTTTCATCCTGCCACTTTTATGGCTGCTCATATCAGGACATGCAAAGATTTGAAGGTGTTGCTGGAGCAGAGCCCTCCATCCCAGCAGGCAGCAGTGCACATGCTGAGTTTAAGGAGGAAACACTGACATTTCTTTTTAATAACTGGATCTGCTGACACTGTCTTTTGTTATGTTCACTCATTGGAGTTATTTTCTCCAGTGTTGCTGCTGCTTCTCTTGATAAGTGCCTGCATTTTTGTATAGCTCCTTTTCTCCCACAACAAACCCTTTTTAATATTCTCTGCCATTGATGTTCATTCTTTAATTAACATCACCAGAGACTAATAGGTGTCTCAGCTATGCCACAGCAAAGCAAGAAGCTTTAACATGAACCACAACAGCAATGCTAGAATTTAATTATGATTGCAGCTGCTGCAAACACAGATAAAAGATACAGATGAATAGTGATCTTCACATACATCACAGATATTTGATATGATAGAGGCTTTGCATGACTCCATGAATTAATGGGAGGGTTCTTCTCTTTCTAGAGCTAGGAAAATTTATTTTTATTGCATTTTGACTGTTTGCAGTCAATTTCTTTTCTTTGAATGCTTCCAATCACAGCAAAAAGGAAGGGAGAGAGAAGTCAGAGTCAACTGCAATTGTTCATCCCTGACAAAAGTAGAGGCTTCAGTCTGAAGGAGGGTAGGTTTAGATTAGCTATAAGGAAGACATTCTCTTCTGTGATGGTGGTGAGGTACCAGGACAGGTTTTCCAGAGAAGCTGTGGATGCCCCATCTCTAGAATTCTTCAAGGTCAGGTTCAATGAGACTTTGAGCAGTATAGATCTGGAGGAAGGTGTCCCTGCCCATAGCAGGGGTGTTGGAACCAGATGATCTTCAAGGTCCTTTACAATCAAAACCATTCCATGATTTTGTGTTTGTTTAAAGTGTTATTACAGACCTCCAGAGGCACAGACTCTGAAGGTGTTTCCTTCTCTTTGTAACGCAATTAGAAATGTTTCTACTAATGTCTAAAATAAATCTTTACAAAACATTCTAAAAGCCCATTACTTCTTGTTTCATTCCATGTGAGCATGGAAAACAAAAATTATTCTTATATCAAGTAGAAAGCTGAATTTCACCTAAATGATGACCTTGTAGAAAAACTAGTCCTTCCATTTTGTCAATGAATCTTGGAGAATTACCCTTTTGCTTATGCTTTTCTTCTGGTTCCATCCTCCTTAATACCCCTG
Organism: Bombycilla garrulus; assembly: GCA_013400315.1. Taxonomy (NCBI): domain Eukaryota; kingdom Metazoa; phylum Chordata; class Aves; order Passeriformes; family Bombycillidae; genus Bombycilla; species Bombycilla garrulus. The sequence continues at coordinate 280,022 of VXBU01004011.1, forward strand.
TAGAAACATTGAAAGGGAGTGTCAAAAGTCCCTATTAAAGTCAAGACACATGTTCTTCCTGAACAGTAAGCACAATTTTCCTTTTGAAGAAGAAAATCCTGAAATTACATAATTTGCTCTTGACATATAGTTTGGCAAGTAACAGATTTTTTTCCAGCACCCAAATACTTAGAATTAGTTTTTTAAATTGCTGTTAGTAAGGCCAATTATTTCCTATCTCCCCTCCAGTTCTTTTTCTACTTTCCTGTATATTCTCCACTGAAGTTGTTTCAGCCTGTCTTTCAATATCATTCTGAACAATTCATCAGCCATGCTGAAACATCAAACATATAAGAATTTTACCTTCCAAGATCTCCCTATGCCATCCTTCACCTAGGCTGAAATCGTACACTTTTTGGACATATATTAATTATTACAACCTCTTCATCATTGAGTATTTTAAGCAAAAACAAAAGAAATAACTGAATATTTTGGCATTCTCCACATCAAGCTGTTTTGCAAGTGAAGCAGAAGTCTTCCTCTTGCCTGGTTCTTCCCTTACCAAGGTTGTTTAAAGATGAATTTATTTTTGACTTCTTCTTTTTGACATCTTTTGTGCCTTGGTCTTTTGGATCCTGTCTGTAATTGCTCAAGCTCATTCTTCTTTTCCTGTAACTATGAACATGACCTGCTTTTCATTTCTTTTTCCTCTTAAATTTGAGGGCAGTGATGAAATGACAGGGAGGCAAGCTGCCTCTGTGTTCTATCTGATTGTTTCTGTATCTGTCCTTCCTATTAATCCTTTCTCAGTGGCAGTCATTCTTCTTAGGTTAACCTTCCCTCTCATCAACTTCCCATGAAATTTTTGGGATGCATTACCTGAATTTAGTCAAATATACCTTTTTCGAGTCTGTTGTTTTGCTTTCCTAGTCTGCCTTATTCTTCACCTCTTAATTTTGAGTTCTCTTTCTTTTTTCCACATTTATGCAAGCCAATTTCCATGTCAGATTCTCTCTACTGGTTATTAAGTAATTTCCAGAATTAACTTCATGACAGCAGAAATTAAAACAACAGAGATAGATAAGAAACTTTGTGAGAATTAGGCTCTAAAATACTCCTGAATGGCTGAATTAGAAATGTGCATCCTTAATTAATTCAGCATACCTAGCAATACCGCAGTCTGAAACTCCCTGGGGAAAAGTTTGTAGTAAACTACTATAATTAGAAAAAATTTCTTTGATGAAGAGTAGCAAGAAGGTTACAATAACTAATTGGTGTCCTGATTTCTAAAATGCAGGATAACATTTTCAAAAGCAGTCAACATCCCCTAACACATTAGAGGTATTGTAAGGTTAAGTTTCATTCACCAAGACATGAACAGTTTTCAGATTTATACTTCTTCTGCATGTTCTTAGGAAGCTAATTTCAATTTAACTCCAGTTGTTTGCAGTAAATTTAAGTCCAGTTGTTTAACCCTCAAGATCTGTGTGTTTTAGTACTTCACCATGAAGGAAGGGGGGTTTCTGCAATGGTCTCCATTCTGCAACTCCGTTTGTGGGTGCACTGGGATGGCCGTGTGCAGCTCAGCCACTGCCCTTGCTTGTCTGTGTCCCCCCAGACACTCTTCTGCAAGCCTCGTGGGCAGGTGAGGTCATGCTGAGCTCTCAGCCTTGGATGTACATGAAGCCCAAAGGAAGCTGCTGTTTTCCTTCAAAATGTAGCTAGATAGAAAATATTTTAAACGCTTTGCAACCAAGAACTGGAACACAGGGTTTGTTCTTCTCTTTGTGGGAAAGGATTAAAACCACCATTGCTCACCTTCCAAAGGGTGTGTAACCAAGGGCAAAGGAGGCTCTGCTTCACCTGCTGAACTTGTTCCACTGTGTGGAAAAGTTAAACGCTGAGTGAGTCACAGAAAGTAAGTGTGATTCCTGAGAGAAGCAGTTGGGCTGGAGGGTGATGCTCTTTCAGCCAAAGTTTGTGTCTGCATTTTACATGAAACAAATATTGCATAAAATATTGATGCAATCCTCGTGGCCAGACCCAAACCAACCATTCCAAGCTTCACTGTAAGAATCTAATTGCAGTACTCTAAGTCACACTCTTGCTTTCCAGTGCAATTAAAGTTTTTTCCATGTCAAACAGGGCATTGCGAAAGCGGAAAACTGTGAGCAATCTGAAGACAAGGCACCTGAGTGCAAATTATGAGTCAAGACTCACTAGGAGAAAGAGGGCATTGAACCCAGTTTTCCTCGGCTCACATGAATGCTCCATAACAGAGTGATTTATTAAAAAAGTTTGTTCCTCCTGCCAATCTGTGTTGATGAACAGGAATGAGATCTGCACTTGCTGCAAAAGGAGGTGCCTCAAGTGAATGCTCAGAGCTGTGAAATCTGCATGGAGGGAAGCATGACTCCATGGCACTGGCTCAGCCTTTGAGGACCCAGAGAGGGAGGAACTTTAGTAAAATGTCAGAGCTCAGCACTTCCAGCCACATTGTTTGCATAACTCCCTGTCAGTTTTGCTGCTGCCATGCCCAGATCCATGCATGTTTGTACACAGGTCTCTCTGGGTTAGCGCTTTCAAGATATGTAAGTGTGTCACTCTCCTATTGCAGTCATACTAGTGATAAATAGAAATATTACCTTTCTCTGATCATACTGCTTTCTTCTCTAAAGATAATTCTATCTAAATTACACATTAAGAAAATGACTGAGCATAGTTAAGTGCTGGAATAAATTGCCTGAGGAAATCTGTGAAAAGCTTTATCATAGAAGACTTTTACCAAGACATAAGACAAATATCTGCCAGGAGAATTGTAGGTAGAGTTTATCCAGTGTCTGTGGAAGCTCTTTCCAGCCATAATTTTCTATGATTCAAACACCCCTGACTCTAAAGATTGCTTCACTATGTGTGTATAAAAGCCTCTCGATCTTGATAACAGCACTATACCCAAACTCACTATGTCATTTGCAGCTTTACACTTTATAAAACCTTATTTATTGAAAGCAGCATCTAAAACCTTTCCAGCACCAGGAAGTTAGCCCTGTGTCCAGGCAGCAGATAACTTGCACTAGAAAAATGAATATATTTGGTGAGTTCTTAACAGTCTGCTGAATTGTCAGTGTAGATGTAGAGGAATGCAAGCAATAAATGTTTACAGGGAAGAGACAACATGATGCAAATCCTGGGGGTGCTCTCAGCATTTCTCCCAGGTGGTTGATGTAGTCAGGGCTCGATCTGCCTCAACCATCACTAAGTGACCACATGTGTCAGTAGCACAGGCATGGAACCAGCAGAAGCTCCTGCTTTGCTTCAAGGTGACAAAATGAAGATGTTCTGGTCATGGAGAAAATATTCCAGATAATGTTTGAACACTTCTAACTAGCTTAGTTTAGACTGAGCATTCAGTATACCGTTCATACAGTTTCAAAGCATCACCTTGTGTGTTTCCATGCTGCAGCCCTCAAATCTCTTTGGATAGGACCAAATCTCTCTGGTTAAGACCATTAATTCCTCATTTAGAAACTCATTTCTTCAAATTCTGCTCACTTTCCTTGCAAAGAACCTGCCTCTCTTTCTACACATAAATGGGTCACTAGTTGCCTTTCCTCCTACTTGCAAGTCTGTACATGGAAGACTTTTGGAGCTCTTTCTGCATAAATGTTGTTGTATTTCTGCCAGAAAGATGACTAAGAAAACAAAGCCGAAGAGTGTAACTATACTCATGATCTGGTTTTATACATCTCTGAATAAAAGTATATTTTAAACTGGTTTCTGCAGAAGGACCAGCCACAGAGTCATATTGAAGTTTTTTTGCTAGTCATTACTGAAAAGTGTGCTTGGCATTGACAGCAATAAAGAAGCAGAAAGTTAAAAAAGAGCATCTTACTCTGTTTGTCAGAGGAGGTCAGAAAAAGACAAGAAGAAGGATCAGGCACCTGAAAGACTCAGACTGTAAAGGAGGAAAGTTATTAAACAGAAATGAGAAAACTGAGGGCATATTTAGTATTACCTGAAATACTCAGGCAGCTTCTGCAAAAAGTAGAAGAATGAACATTCAGTGAAGACAGGAAAAGAAATCATAGATGTTAACTGCAGCAAGAAAGATTAATTTTCATATGAAAAAAATCTGGGAGAGAGGGGGAAATATCTACTTGCAAGTTGTCAAGAACAAGTTGTGCAGATATCCATCAGAAATGCAGTGTTAGTGCTGATCCCTCTAGGGCCAAAGTCCTCTCAAGGTCCTTTCCAGCCATATTGCCTGACTTTTATGACAAGATACAAACAGATTTGGCAGGAGAAATTAGCAGCTGGAGGAGACTCCAGCTAAAAGCTGTAGAAGATTGTTCTTCTTTGCTTCTTTGCCTCACGAGATTGGAGGGACAGTGTCTGACTACAAAAAGCAAACAAATGTGGAAGCAGAAATCAAAACTTCTGCTATATGATAAGTGTAAGGACAGTTAGAAGCTGGAAACAGAATCTACTTTCATTCCTCTTGGGCTTGCTGCAGAGTTGGAAGATGTGTAAATATTTATAGTAACAAGTAATAGTAGGCTTCTCATCTGCAGTGGCACCAGGACGGAATGGAGAGGTTCTCTAATCATCAGTACACACCACTAGTGCAGCAGTCAAGATTCCAGCATCTATTATGGCAACACCATCAGGATCTTAGCTATTAATTATGGAGTTAGTTAAATGTCTAACAGAATGGTAGAATTGAGGTCGCATACAGAAATTCCTGATCTTGAACAGGCATGTTGCACCAAATGCACTGACCTGGGTTTTGTCCAGATGAAAGTGGGAAAATTTGTTGTTAAGGCATTCATGAAGGCAGCAAAAGGTGTCCAATTTGTTTCTACAGCTTAGTTCATCGAGCTGTCAGATGTGAGACAATGGGAAGAGAATGGAGGAGTTACACCACCTGGGCACTGAAGATTTTTCTTTGTTGCTGTTTGCACACTCAGCAAAAAGCCTGCAGTGGATTCAACTGGCTTGTTAAAACAAGACCTGCTGATTTCTGATCTCAGGTTTTTGGACATTCTCTCTCTACTCTCAGCTACATTTGCAGCAAAATACAAGCAGCCCAGCCCAGGCATTTTGTAATACAACCAAACTGTCTACTTGTTATGCAATGCTGGAAAAATATCAAGAGATGTTCCTGTAAAAAAAAAAATAAATAAAAAGAAAATTTTCCAGAGTCATGCTGTCCTAAAAACAAAAAATTTAAACTGATTTTACAAGTATTCTGGAACAACTGGACTGAGATAAAAAGGCTCATGGGTGCTCACTGGGCAACTGGAGAAATAGGACCCAAGTTGCAAAGAGGAACTGACACACACAGAAATACGGGTGCACACCTGGGTGGGATGCTGTGGTTTAACCCCAGCAAGCAGCCAAGCCCCACGCAGCCACTCACTCACACCAGGGATCAGGGGCAGGATCAGAAGGGTAAAAAGTAGAAAACTCCTGAGCTGACATAAAGACCAAAAAAGCCAAAAGCCATGCCTACAAGCAAGGCAAAACAATTAATTCACTGCTACCCATAGGGAGGCAAGTGTCCAGCCATTTCCAGGTGATGAGGGCCCCACACCCATAAGAGAGACTTGGGAAGACAAATGACATCACGCCAAAGGAACCCCCACCTTTCCTTCTTCTTCCCTCCATTTCATACACTGACCTTGATGTCATAGGATCTGGAATACCCCTCTGGTCACCTGTCCTGGCTGTGTCTCCTCCAAGCCTCCCAAGTACCTCCAACTTCCTCTCCAGTGAGGCAGTATGAAAAGCAGAAAAGGCCTTTCTGTGCAAACCTCACTCAGCAGTAACAAAAACATCCCTATATAATCAACACCATATCCATACAAAACACAGCCCCATACCAGCCACTGTGAAGAAAATAACCACTATGCCAGCCAAAATCAGCGCACAGCATGGACAAAGAATGTCCCAGGAGCTCCAGGGACCCTGGCAGCTGCCTGGAGCACACAGTGTCTTGTCTCAACTCTCCTTCCTTTAGAAGTCAGCAGAGATGGCAGGAACAAAGAACAGGGGGGAAAGGCAGGATCATAGAGGTGGCACCCACAAAAGCCAGAACACAGAGATAAGAGTAAGTGAGCATGGTTGGAGGCAATTCAAAGCAGGCAAGGAGTGGAAGAATCCCCACACATCTCAGATCCACCTGATTTTTACCCAGGTCAGGGAAAAGCTCATCCATCCAGTTAAAGACCTTTTTTTTTTTTTTTTCTCAGATTGATAATTTCTTGCTCATGACAGAAAACAGCTATGTCCATATCTGACATAGCTTGAAATGGGAAACCCAGGCTTAATTACTTTCTACCCCTAATTTAGCACATCAAAGCCTCCTTTTCAGACTGATGACCTAGTTGAAAAACTGTAGGACATTGTGGAAGCCAGCTATCTCAGCCCACCTCTGTGGTGCTGTTCTGCTGTGCATGAACCACATTCTGGAGCAAAAAAAAGGAGAGATAAAAATTACCGGTTAAGTTATTTAGGTCTCTGATATTTTTAGGAAAATGTTTCCTCCTAAAAATGCTGTTAGAATCTGTTGCTCCTAGTTACAAACTGTTTAATTACAAGTGGGTGGTACTGGGTATGATGGATGCTCAGTAGTATTAGTATGTAAGATGAAGGGAGAGATGCAGGTTTGTAGGAGTCCCCTGAGTTTGGACCCTTCAATTTTCAGGGCTCTTAAAATGAACCAACATCAGAAATTTCCAAAGGAAATCACACCCAGTTTCACTTTGATACATACATGCTCTGCTTGGATCAGGCAGCCCTCACTCAGTATGATGGGTGTTACTCACACTGTTCCTAGAGGTCTTTCCCTGTCCAGGTATTTTATAATTCATCCACAGAGAGACAGACCCTTTCTTTTGCTTTTCTCCTGGTTTCTCATTACCAAACAATAATAAATTTGACAATAATTTGCGTCTTGTTTTTCAAGATAAAGTAAATCCCTTTTTTCCTGTCTAAACCATCAGTCTGACAGCATCATTTGGCTTCATAAAAATCTGCTCCCTTATTTTTATAGCTGCAGTGCACCTATGCTAACTGTATTGCTAACTGTACTAATCTTATCCCAAGCCGAAGAATGTTTCATAAATTCTGTGCTTTCTTTCTCGGTTTTGAGGACTTTTTTCTTCTCAAAACCCAGTCAGAAGCCAAAACATTGCATTTCTATCTGAAGAATGTGTTTCGCACTCTTCTAGATGCTGGGAATTTCAGAATACTCTGAAGGCATGGACGTAAATTGAACGAAACCAAACTAAATTATGAAAATTTAGGTTTTTTTAAGGTAATTTCGTTGTTGGGGATGGTGAGAGAAGCAGAGAGGCAAGGGACTAGTTTGGGGGTTATTTTTTTCTGTTTGCTGAGTGCTCTGTTACAGTTTGTCTCCAAAATGCAAAAATGCCTCCCTTTACTGGACAAAATTAGAGAGCAATAGGTTGGGCTCTGTAGTTTTATTTCTCATGTACTAACCAACAGAAGGCAAGGTTTAAAGAGCCTGGGAATTGTTTCTCAAATAACCAACCCAGCTATCTGTGTATACATGCACAATGTATGAAGGTGAGAAATGTTTTTGAATCTGTCATTATGATGATATCAGAAAAGAATTGCTTTATCACCAGTAACTCTAAGGTTTCTTGGATAATGGGTCCATAAGATTACAGGTCCTGTGGGTACAGCTTATCTGGTCTGCTCACCGTCTTCCCAACAGCAGCTCACTGCATCTGCTACCTGCTACCTGCAGCTCTGTGTACATAAAAGACTGAAAATCAAAGGCAGCTTTGGGACAGCTGGCGGGCTCAGAAGTTAGTCCACTTTTTTCTTGCTACAGATCAGGTTTTCTGTAAACACTGTTATTATCCTTACAAACCCCACCACTCTTACACGTCTTTGCGAGTTTGGGTCAGCAGAAATTTAGAGTCCTCTAATAGTACAAGCCATAGGAGACTAGGTCACACGTAATATTAGCAAAGACATAGTCAGCCCTTCAACACCAACATCTGACTAGTCACACTATGGAAAAATAAATATATATGTAAGACAATTCAGTCCCCAATATTAAAAAACCCCAACAAACAATGGTGACTTCATATGGCTAATTTTAAATATATGTATTTTAAATTGATAAATTAGGTGCTGTTTCTTTTCAGGTGCACGTTTTTAGTGGGGTTTTGGTTTGTGATTTTTGTAGCCACCAAAGCTATAAACTCAGATTTTAAATGAAAGACTCTGTCTCCCACGGGACTTGAAGGAAGCTATGAATAAGAAATGCAGGTTAAAGCATCAGCTGGAAACACTGATAGCAGAGTAGAGATATTCTGTGCAGATAGCATGGAAAGTAATGCCAAAACTGACGGAATCAGAAAATGGTTACATTTCTTAGGGAAAAAATAGTCTAAAGGAAGCTACAAGAAAGGTCAGATCTATTATAGTGCTTTGACTGGTTTTAAATGTTTTCCAAAACCACTTGATAATAGCACAGAATAACTCATATTGAGAAAAATAATGTGAATACCAGAAAACATCAAAATTTGTGTCATAGCAGAATTTCACATCTCCTTCTGTGAAGGCAAGAAATGCTTGCTCTGTTGTTGTACACAGCATAATATATCCTGTTTTGCTAGGATAATAAATGGCAAGGTACTTTTATTCAATTTTTTTTTTCTAATTCACAGCTTGTCAATCTTAGCAGTGACAAGGCTTCCAGAGCACAATTATGCTCACCAGAGGTGAAGTCACACAGCAAAAAGCTCTTTTCTTCACCAGTTCCTGTCAAGGCTTTGGCACAGCTTGGACTGCTTTTCTTAGCAAGGCATCTGCCTCATTTAAAAAACAAACAAACAAATAAAACTTAATTTCTCTGGAAAGAAAATACTGTGGCAGCAATCTGCCAGCCTTGCTGGTACATCTGAGACTTTTATCAGCCAGCCCTGCCTGCACACATAGGCTCTCATCAGGTACTGGAGGGAGTATTTTTCCAGATATGTTCCCAAGGGCAAACTGCACATGTCTTGTGAAGGTGTGGGAAGAGTATTTGGACTGTTATGCCTTAGTGGTGATAAAACTGCTGTTTAAAGAGTCTCCACTTTAATAACAAGTTTTCACCACATCACAAAGTTTTATCCATCACCGGGTTTTGAACACAATTCAATGTTTTTTATACACAAAGTCTATGACTCAGTCAAGGATTTATTTTAAAACTTCAAACTCAGAGTACTCTTCAATTTCCTCAATAGGTTTCTACATGATTGTCTGGGGTAGTGTGCTGGGGAGGAGAGCCTTAGGGGAAACATCAGCAGGTTGTCAAAATCCTTTTAATCCTATTCAGCAGAAGTAAACTAAATCTTAGTGGCTTTCATATTTGTGAGATACCTTCATTTTTCTGAGTCTCAGTTCATTGAGAAGATCAGTATTTTAATCCTGCTTTACCTGGTACTGCTTTCTCTCTTAAGTAATTGTTTAGAAAAGGATTTAGTGAAAAGAAGATTAGGAAAATAGTAAGGGCACGGAGAGCTTGCCACCAGAAATAACACACTGGTAGCTTGAATAATTGGTCAGCATTAGCTGCAGTGGGATGTGTCTCATTGGGATTAAGCTTCAATGCACCTGAGTTTCCCAGGTTCTTGCACAGAGAATCATGAAGCAACAGATTTTCAGCAGGAAATATTAATCTTAGGAGCTGTAAATGCTTACATTACTCTCTTGATTTGATCACAAGCCCTCTGTGGGTGTCCTCTCCTTGCACAGTGCACTCATCAGAGGGCCACCTACCCTCACTCTCCCCAGACATGGGTCTAACAAAGCTTCCTAAATCTCCAGAATGGTGGGTGGGCTATGTTCACTCACCATATCATGCCAAATTTTACACTATAAAGGGTTTGGACTGTCTGAAAACTCTTCAAGGTGACTCCCAAGCAAACAGTAGTTTTCAGCTGCGCTATGTGATTATAAAAGACTCTGGAACCTGAATGTAACACAGAGGGGAAAAAAGTTAATGTGATAAATAGAGCCATTCAGAAGCAGGAAATTCCTTTGAGAAAATCTTTACTTCCAAACCAACTTTAGTTTTTCCAGTGGTTAAATCCATTTCAGATCTGAAGAAAAGTCTTACAAAAGTAGGCTTGTCTTTGTCCTCAAAAATTTTAGTTGGTTTAGATTACCAGATAATAAAGATAATACATCCCCATGGAAATAAGCCACTCCAAAAACAAGAAGGTTTTTGCTGAATTCTAAAATAATTATTTGGTCAATTTCTTTATTTTCGTTCAGCAGTCATTAAGGATGAAATTATTTTAAAATGCTATGTGTCAGATGACCTGCATTAGGTCAAATAGAACCCCAGTCGTGATGATAGTAAAAGGTCACAGAATGAGCTGCTGCTTCTAACACCAAGGAAGGACCTAACCAATAGAAAGCACAAATGAGAATTTTAGCACATCTTTCTACCCAGAAAACTTATTTTTCCTTCAGTTCCCCTATTGGGATCTTACTCAGAGGTTAAATAATTCACCTTCTCAATGGCCATTGCAAAAAAGGCAGCACTAACAAGCACTGTGGTGCAAACCGTGTGGTATGGCCAGACAGCCTGCTGGGACCTGCTGGTCTCCCAGCTCCAGCCCTTGCATGCCGTAACGGAGAAGCAGGATCAAAAACACGTAGCACCAGCAGAAGGCAAGGGCTGTTGTTTAGTTAATATTTAAACATATATACAGCTTTCAGCCCTTGACAACAGCATCTCCGTCAATTACACAGAGAAGTCCTTGAATACTGCCTGGATATCTCCCAACTCATGTTCCTTCTCTGGGTATTTGAAGCTGTTTGGGCAGGTTTTCCCCCAACCACTACGACTATTTGAGTACATTGTCTTATTTTCTTTTCTGTTTGCTGCCAACATACAGAAATGATTTCACTATCTCTCTACTTATTGCAGATCCCTGAATCTCCTCACCTCCTTTTCAATGGCAATCACTCCTTCCCAGCGCTCTCAGACATTTCAACCCTGCTTTGTCTTTCAAAGGTTCCAGAAAAAGTCTTTTTTCATGGTATAATCAAGTTCTCAAACCCACAAATTCTTGTCCTTTGAACTCTCATTTGTTCCTCCACTCTTTTTTTCAACATCACCGTACATTTATCTTAGGCCATCATCCGCCACACCTTAAACCCAGATTTACCAGGTATCCCCATATCTCCCTCTGATATTTCCCCACTCCTTCCCTCTGATATTTGCTGTCTATTGCTGATGGTCAGCCAAGGACCAGAGCACTGAATGTCCTTTGCCTCTGGGAAGCCATACCAGCACCATCAGCCTCCCTGCTTGGCAAAGCTGCCAAGTCACCTGTCTACACTTGCCCTCTTATGCCTTTGAAAATGGAGCAGAGGAGTGGGAAGCAGATGAAGATTGTTATTGGGAATTCAGACTCAGCTGAATTGTTAATGGGAAATGTGAAATACCGTAGGTTGAAGACTGAGATATGAAAGTGAAGGACTTGTGGATTGGCTTCTGAGACACTTTTTCACATCAGTTCTGCCTAAGTAGCATGTGTCATCATTCATCAGAAAATGCTGGTTTTTATGTGTCACACGGATAGGGACAGAGTGCAAATGACTCTTCTTTGGATCATGATACTGAAACAGTTGTTTCTTTTTATCCTTCACCATATCCAGAAAGATCACTGATCATCTTTTGGGAACTTGAGCTCAACCTCCTGCAAAAAAAATTATTGTAATATATGAAAGAACTTAATAAGACATGTTTTTAATGTATATTTTTATGTGTACATACACACGTATACGTGTACATATATAAATATAGAATATATGGAAGTCTATATATGATATTGTCTTTTAAAAAACTCTTAATGACAACATTTAAAAACAAAAATGAGAGAAATAGGGATAGAAGAGAAAGGATTAAATAGTTTACTATCTTATTTGCAAGAATAAGGTGGCAGTAACTATGAAGACAGAGAATATCTATAGAATATCTTGCAGGCAAAGAAAGAATAACAGACTCAGCAAAAGCTGGAAATGAAACTGCAGGGAGTAACTTGTTTTGTGAGGCTTACACAGGCTGTGTAATCTGCTTCACTTGGAAAAGAATGTCAGCCCTCTGCTATTACATCCACTTACTAATGACCAATATGTCAGTCTTCTGACACAAGCAGTTTCAGTAAAAAATTGTATATTTATCACAGAAAGTGTTAAAAGGTAAGCTAATTTTTAATATCTTAAGGATCATTTTTATTTTCCATAAGAGAAAATGGGAAATATTTTTGATGGGAAACATCAAAACCTCAATCAAAATTTTGCATCTAGAAGGCAAGGAAACAATGTTTTAATGAAAATCCTTTTAAATCCCAATAACACTTAAAAAAGAGTCAACTTTTGAAGGATACAGGAGATAAGCGCAGAGACAATTGTTCTTCATTTGCTAGAAATAAGTATATTACTCAAGGAGAGTGGTGGGGGAGTGTTGAGTTTAGTTGTTTTAATCTCTCTTGCAATGTTCCTGTTTGCAATCTAATATAGAGACATTTAAAAATAATCTCAGACTCCTTTTCTACTCTGAAATATGTCTGTTCAATAATAATTTTCCAAATCTATCTGGTTCTAGGAAGTGTTTCCTGAACACTGAGCTGCCCCAGTTTAAGGACACAACTGCTTTTCTTCCTTGAAAATTTGTGCTCTCATAGAGGTGTGACAAAATATGTCTAGGGGATTTCAAGCCAGATTTTCCTGTGATGGTCCTTCATTCAGACTTGCATTTGTAAGGCATAAAGTTTGAACAGATTATTTTGTCTTAGTTTTTATGAGCTGTAAAATCGTTGATATTTTCAGGAAAAAAATACTTGCAAAACTATTCTCTGTAAAACATCTTTATCCAGCACTGAGCAAGCCAGAGAGATAGGGTTCAAAATAGGCTAGCAACGCTCAGGAGAAAACCTCCTCAAACAACAGACATAAGGGCACTTGCCATAGCAGAAATTATGGATTATATATTTTATTTTTGCCCATCTCCCACTTTTGAGAAACTTGTGCTGGAAATAAATAAAAGGACAATGTGATCGACCAGGCTCTGGAGCAGGTTTCTAATAGCTTTCCACAAAGTGCACAGAGCTATAAATGTTGCAAATATTTTTTATACGATTGATCAGTTGGAGTTTTTTCAGCTTGTTCAGTCTAATTAGAATCTCTGGGAAATCCTGGATTTTTCCTTCAGTCTTGTGGTTCATCTTCAATTGGCTTGGGAGAGATTTTGATTGTGCAGGTGCATGGTCAGGTAGATGCATCTGTTTGCACAATGTGGTGTTGACTGGCAGGGACATCTCTGCAGGTGTGACATCTCTCCAGTCTGAAGCAGAGCTGTCACAGCCTCCTTGTCACACATCCGTGTCTACAGCATGCCGTGCATGGGATGGCTTTGGCTGTTTTCAGCTTTGGACCACCCAGACACCTTGGATGCAAGTTCAGGATAAAGTCTCCTATTTCTTTTAACATCAGGCAACCTTGCAATAACTTAGCTGGTATCAACCCCCAGAATTAGCAGGATGCTGCATTTTGCTCTTTCTCAACACTTTCTGGGTTCTACAGCTGCTGTCCTTTTTTTTCTCTGAGCACCAAATCTCTGTGGGATGCTGGCTTTTCTGACTCAAGACCACAGAATGAACTGTGTTGGAAGGGACTCACAGGGATCTTTGAGTCCAGCTCCTGGTCCTGCACAGGAAACCTCAAGGGTCACAGCATGTGCCCAAGAGCATTGTACAAAGGCATCTTGAACTGGCACCTTGATCTTGTCTGGCTTGGTCCTGTGACCACTTCCCTATTCCAGTGCCCAGCCACCCTCTGGGTGAAAAGCCTTATCCTGATATGCAACCTAAACCTCTGACATATCTTCAGCCCCCTGGGTCCTGTCTCTGGTCACCGGAGAGAAGAGAGCAGTGTCTGCTCCTCCTCTTCCCCTCACAAGGAAGTTGCAGATTGCAATGAGGCCTTCCCTCACTCTCCTCCAGGCTGAACAGACCGATTGACCCCACCCACTCCTCATTCAACTTCCCCTCAAGGCCCTTCACCATCCTGGTGGCTTTCCTTTGGATAATCTCTAATAGTTTAGTATCTTTCTTGGATTGTGGTGCCCAAAACTGCCACCAGCACTTCAGGTGAGACTGCCCCAGTGCAGAGCAGAGCAGGACAATCCCCTCCCTTGCCCACCTGGCGATGCTGCGCCTGATGCACCGCAGGACAGGGTTGGCCCACCCGGATTTTGTGATCCTTTCTCATTTCAGTATGAAATGGTATGAGTTGCTTGTATGATGCAGGTGAATATTGTACAACAACAAAATGTTTGCATATTCATTTTCCATGTAAGCAGAATCTCAGATAACAACATTCAGCCAGTTGGAATATCACATGATCCTCATTCTTCAGTTTCCTCTGGACTCTGGAAGAGTACTGCTAGAGAAATGAATCTGCCTCTCTCCTCAGTTTGTTTTCAGGCCTACTACTACTTGTTGGATGCTGAAGTCTTCAACTTGTCTGGTCATGAGCAACTTTGGCAGTAAATGGAGCTGATGGGCAGAATCCTTACAGCTCTAAGTGTTATGCACATGGTTTTCTTTATGGAATCAGTACATGTGCCAAAAGCATGTTTTCTTATTTGTGTTCAATTCCCCATTTAGTGATCAATTTTTAGCACTGTTTTTAGCACTATTTTATTTCACTAGGAAAGCTGAAAAGGGGAATGCACTATTGCCCATAACAATATTTCATGTTATGAAGATGATTTAGTGTATGCCTTATACCTCACCTCCTGAAGTGCATTCTGATCACAGCTGCAGGGTCAGGGTCACATTCAACATATGTATAGAATATCCTACAAAGCACTTCTAAGGCAGTTATAAAAGACAGCAGTGGACTGCAGTGTTGGAAAATGTCTTTCGTACTTAGCAAATAAGAGTCACTGTCTTTAATAAATGATAAATCAGATCCTATCCTAGGCAGGAAATTAAATATTTCAGATGCTAAGAGCTCTTCAAGATCACATGCTGTGAAATATTTGCATTTCCCATCAGTGCCGCTTTCCCATTTACAAGACATTCAATTCCACAGGATTTTGCTAATTTTTCTGGCAGAGATTACACAATTTTATTTTTTTTAATTATTTTAATTTCATTTTTTTGAGTGGTTTTATCCTCAAGGAACCAGTCAAACTAGCCAAACACAGCATGACAATCAGTGCTGAACGGCACATGATCACCATCAAAATAGAAAATGCCTTTTAAGCAACACAATCTTCTTCACACTGGGTAAGGAGCTCAAACAAACCACATCATGTGATGACTGTAAAACTGGAGTAAAAATTAAACATTTCCACTAAATTGCCCATATTTCCAGTAAAATGAGATTGGGCATGCAGTTTATCAGCAAGAACATTTGTAAAACCCAAATGCTTTTGGAAAAAAAAATACTGAAATGGAAATTGTTATTCCATACCAAGGAGCAGACATGACCAAGGGTATTAATAAAACCATAAGGGGTATGTTTTCTGCATTAGATCCATAGAAGTTAAGGTATTTGTCTGGCCAGACTTCTGTATTTCCTAAATGATTCAACTTCACACAGTAGCGACTACAGGTGACACATAAGTTGAATTTGATTCAAAAATATCTTCTGGAAACATAATGATGATGATGATGAGGATGAAAATAATGGGTCCTGACTTGTAAACAAGATACAGAGAAAATCTGTCATGCTTTAGTAATCTCAGTTGCTTAGGGAGTGTACCTAAATTTTATTTTTAATTTCTCCAGTTTCCACTTAGATACACAGGCTGTTGTAACGCCTTAGAGTGAGGAGCTATATCAACGTAACAGTGACGTTTTGCAGTTTGAGTGAAGGCAAGATGACTGTACTGCATTCAGCTTCCTTCTCAGTCTTTGTTTCCGTAAGCAACTCAAGCCATGTATGCTCCTCACTGAGAGACACTTTCTGTCCCTCAGAAAGTGCATCTCATTCTGCATCCAGCAGTCTTTAAAACAAAAAAGTATCACACTGTCCTTAACACCCTCAATAATCATAGTAGCCCTGTTTCTCACCCTAGTGTTAACACTTGATGGTCTGGTCACAATCCTTTACAAATGTACTATTTTCCAGTATTCCATTTTTTATGCATACTGCAGTACATTTTGTTTGTTACCAGGTCCAGCTCACGCTGCACTACCAACCCTTCATCTGTCATAATTTATCATTCTGCCAGTATTTGTGTCATCCACAGGATTTATTGGCAAGGCTTTTATTTCTATTTCCATTTTTAATAAAGCTATTAGATTGAGCCAGTACTGACTGCTGCCCAGCAGTTTTTTACACTAAACCAGTTAAGTGATTGATCTGTGGCATACAGGTGGCATACAGGCATTTCTAAGTGTTGGATAATCACTCCTTGATTCTGTAAGACCAAAATCTGTGCAGGAAGGCGGTTTAATTTTAAGATGCTTATTCATGTTCCTTCTGTAGCCAATGGAAAGATAAATTTACTTCCACATGCATTCTGCAGTAAAATATACGCCCTTATATGTGGCCTGGATCTGCCTGTCTCACTGCGCCTTGTCTGTAGCTGGAGCTTTGTGAACTGATTGGCTAAATTCACCAATTAACTATGGAATGCCTGAAACTAAGTGATATGAACCCAAACCTCTATGCTTCTGTGGTTACAGTAGAGCAGAAATACCATCCTAAGAAACAAACTGAAATACCACTGTAATCTCAAGCATCACTGTAGCATGAACAGGAGTTTTTTGATTACCTTGCATTTCCTCAGACCAATGTGGCTGCGGAGAGCTGGTCACCCAAACAAGTCCAGAAACAGGACAACACAAAGTACATAATCAAGAGACAGACAATAGAGGGGGCAGAAGCCTTTTTTCAGCCTCCAGTCCACTGAGAAAGTGGCTCAGAGTGTGCCTTGTTGACGTGATCCATCTCCTCTGCATAATCAGGTCACACATCAGGAGTAAGATCCACTGACGGCCAAGTTTGAGGTAAATTGACATGATGGAGTGAATGAAAATTAGATGTACATTATGAACAACAGGTCTGAATTTATAACCAAGACTAAAATAACTGAAATTATTTTTTCTGGACCTGTGGCATATCCTTCCCTCTTGGGTGAAGAAAATTGAAAAGAAGCTGCAGGCATATCAATCACATCAAGGTCTGAAGTAGGAGAGCACTTGAGTTTCTTGGAACTGACACTTCTTAGACACTGCCTGGAACTCTAGAAAAGTCAGGGGGGTTTCTGTGACTACTTTCCCCCTCTTTGAGTGCATCTACAACTGACAGGGGGGCTGAGGGCTAGGGTGCTTTCTTGTTCAGTCATTAGACATTGTTTCTTAAGTACTGCAGCACTTGCCCAAAACTGTGGAAATGATGTGCCATATTAAACCATTTTACTTTCACCGAGGGGAGTCACAGCATGTTTGCTACCAATTTTAAGGCTATTTTTCAACTCATCAGAAGAATAAGACCAACTTTTGTTAAGAAATAAGAAATTGAGGCAGGGGAGTATTAAAAACAACATTTTTCTATCTAGGAATAATTCTTCTTTTCTGAAAGTACAAAAAGTTCTTACAATCAGGATTGGCAGTCTTTGCAATATAGTTACTATTCATTTTTGACTTAAATGTAACATTGATGAGATTATTTCATCTGTTGTACTATATTAGCTCCCTGATGATTACAGGAATACAAAGCAACAGTAATTTAGGACTAAGATAACATCTGGATATTAGAATTACAAAGTCTAAGAGAAGACATTGAAGGTCAAGGAAAGGATTTATGGTTTTATACACAGAAGATTGAATGCTGACCAGTGTTGCAAAGTATGATTGGAAAATTACACTTAGTGGTCCTGTAGATCCTGATTCAAGAGAAAAACACTAATTACTAGGGACAGGGACAACCATAATTTGATAATCCTCAACTGCTCAAGTTCCATTAATGCAGATGGATGAAAACCTTGAGGGCATCCAACTCTCATCATTTTTCTCATCATGTAAAGTGTACCTCATCTTAGGTTTTGAAATGAAATTATAGAGCTTCACATAGGAGCACTCTTGCTTATTTTTACAATATATTAAAACAATTGACAAAGTATTCTTCTAGTACAAGCAATGAACTAAAACTGAGAGCATTTGTACTCTGTAATGCACCGTTGGACCTCTGTTGTGTATAAAGAAGAATCTAAGGTGACTTGCTCTGTTATAGATACCCATTTTCTAGACATCCAAATTTATCCAGGATACTCTATTCAGGATATCAGCCAAATCACAGTAGTCATAAAATATGAAATTATTAAGCTTTCCTTTAGCAGCATTTAGGACTAAATCCTCTATTAGACATAGGCTGGGGCCACAAGGACATAGTCCAAATACAGATTGTTTTCTTGGTGGCCACAGAACAGCTGGTGAATTGCCTTTACTGCAGCTCAGCAAATGACAACCTTATGACTGAATTAAACTTATCTGACGTTAATTATCACAGCTGAAACTGAAGATCCAAGCCAACAAGTCCTTCTGGTTTGAAGGTGCATGCTACTACTCTAATACTGGGATGTGCAGACTTACAGTGACATTTATTTCAGTGTTTTGAGAAATGGATTACTTAAAAAGTCCAAATATTCTTGGGGATTGATCTTGGGGTTTAATCTGATCATGAGACTTTTTTATACATGCTGGTTTATTGCAGCAATATCACAGCACACATCTTCCAGTAAGAGTGTCAGACACAAGCAAGTAGCTCATCTTTTCCAGGTGCCAGAACCTAAATATTGCTTTGAAATAAATCCCTGGATAATCCCCAAAAATAATTTTTTTATAAAATGTAAGGAGTAAGAATCTTCTTTCTTGTGCTACAAAAATAGTTTTTCAGGGAAGGGAAAAAGGTGTGGGTGATTTGCTTGGTCCTTTGGTCCCTTTCATTCCTTGGTGAGGTGAACAAATATGTGACATTTATTTTACTCATGCCACAGAAAATTAACCTGATTTTCAGTTTTTTTCTGAGAAAGGAAGTTGCTGCTTCCTCACCTATACTAAAAGAATTCTATAGAGTCAGGAAAAGAAATTAAGTTATTTGATTTTAAAGGAAATGTTATTAAATTTTTTTTAAAGGCTTAATTTTACCATTCTGTTAGGGAAAAAATATTAAAAAGAACCTTCCAGAGCCTTGCCTTGCCTTTATCCACCTTCATATATTCACCCAATTAGGTTCCTCATTGAACTGGCATGTGAAGGGAGAAAAAAAGTCACCAATACTTGAAAGAGAGATGTGAATATCTGGGCTTGAGGAGAGTCAGCAAAGACAAAGGCTCCAAAATGCAAGGGCTTGACTTGGGAGACTAGAAAGTGTAAGCAACTTTAAAAAAATATAAGCAATTTTATAGCATGAAAAGTTACTAATATACAGTGAGAGGAATAAATAACGCAACAATTCTCTTCTATTTTGCCTTTGCCTTTTGAGAAGCTTGATCAAGAAACAGTTAAGTCAGTTTTCATCAATCTCATTGATGTAGCTCTCTGGAGTCAGTGCCTGCCTGTCCATTCATCTTGATGGCATTAACAAGCCCTAATTTAGGAGAGAGAGAGGCACTCTTCTCTCTGAGCACTCCGGTTCCTGGCAGCACTCTGGCCCTCCTGTTCACATCGTAAAGCAGGTCACACACAATCACAGAGACAAACACATCTCAGGCTCAACAACTGCTTTTGTTTTGTTTTGCTTTTATTTTCAAATGAGAAATGTTTTGTCTTCCAGCTTTGTGTAATAGAGGAAAGGAAAGGAGGAGATAGAGAATCATGTCTACTTTCTGCTCTCCAAATAGGCTCATCAGTAGTTTAGTATGACAGGAAGCAGAAACTAGGTTTTGTAGTGTGAGAGACATGCTTTCTAGAGAAGCTGTGTTAGGTGTTAATTTAGCCCAGGTTTTCCAAACACAGACACCCTCTTGACTAAAACCAGATTGAAAATTTGGCCATCCAGTTAAAGAGATTTGAGTCATCGTGATTTTGAATAATACTAATCCAAACAATCCAAAGAGATTTATTTCAGTCCTCAGAATTAATGTTTTCTATCAATGTGCAACATAACTTTTCTTGTTCAAATGTGTCCCTTTGAACAATACAATCAAATTTGAAGGTAAAAGGAAAGGTGAGGCAGGAGGCAGATCAGCTTGCCTCTGAAATGTACTAGAGAGAAATTTGAGATTGAAGTATTCTGGTTGCACTTGACACTCTCCCAGAATGAATAGGAAAGCTGCCATTTCAGTATGAAGACTAAATTACATAGTTGGTAACAGCTCTTGGTGGTTGTTGCACAAGGGCACTCAGTAAGGTGTTTCCACAGATTATTTCAGTCATTCAAGCAATATTCAATTTTGAGACTTCAAGTGGCTGATGTCACTGCAGACTCAAGTAACTAAAAGTCATTGTCTCTTCTTACATGTTAAGCAAACTTTTAACCTGGAATTACCCTGGTGTATGTTCTTGCAGATCTGAACTCCTTTTATCTCCAATATGACATTAAATGAGCCTTTTAGAATTAAACTGTTCTTTTAGTATGCAATGTTAATAATCTTACATTTATCTTTATAATAGAAATACGGCATAAGTAGAATCATAGTATCACAGAATCTTTAAGGCTGGAAAAGACATGTAAGATCATCAAGACCAAATGTTAAGTTGGCATCACCATGTTCACAACTAAACCATATCCCCAAGTGCCACATCCTCATTTTTTCTTGAACACGTAAGTAGAAACTAATCAGGATGGTGTTAATTATATAACTTTAAAATGATGTTATGCTAACCTAAAGTATTGATATATTTAACACACCAGTTTTTGTCATATACACTAAGTGAGGGAATCTTAAAAATTTCTGCTGAAGTAAATGGGACTCCAAAGGCCACCTCTTCTGACTTATTCAGGTTGATGTAGGAATTTTACTCTAGATTCCACACTTGCCCTGCTGTGTATGAAAGATACAGGTCCCCTCTGGTTAAGACTTTACTTACAGCCCGATTCCAATAACTTTGAAACAGGAGGGTCAGCTCTGTCCTGAGGGGCATCGGGCACGTCATGGCTAGCTGGTCAAGGGAGGGGATTGGCCCACTCTGCTCTGCCCTGGGGCAGCCTCAAGATTTGGGTGCCACAATATAAAAAACTCATTATGGTATTAGAGAGCATCCAAAGGAGAGCAACAAAGATGGTGAAAGCTCTGGAGGGGTAGCCAAATGAGGAGTGGCTGAGATCACTCGGTCTGTTCAGGCTGGAGGAGACTGAGGGGAGACCACATTGCAGTCTACAAGTTCCTTGTGAGGGGAAGAGGAGGGGCAGACACTGCTCTCTTCTCTCTGGTGCCCAGTGACAGGACCTGAGGGAATGGCCTGAGGCTGTGTCAGGGGAGGTTTAGGTTGGATATTAGAAAAAGATTCTTTACCATGGCTTGTTGGCACTAGAACAGGCTCCCCAGGGAAGTGGTCACAGCCCAGCCTGACAGAATTAAAGAAGTGTTTGGACAACACTCTCAGACACATGGTGTGACTCTTGGGGATGGTGCTATGTAGGGCCAGGAGCAGGACTCAATGATCCTTATGGGTACTTTCTAACTCAGGATATTCTGTGATTCTGTGAACAGCACTTTCAAGTGCCAGTGCAGATACCGGGTTCAGCATCTTCCGCTTTGATCCTAGAACTGGCTACAAAACAGAAAGGCTTTTCTTAAAAACAGTTACCATAGTTAGGTTCCGTACCAGTAAATATTCAGGAAACACACAGGTAATTTGCTGAACCAGTTGAGAAAGCAGTCTCCAATATTTTCTGCTTCACAGAGCAGAAGATGTTATGCAGATAGATTAGATCATATTAGACACATAGTGTTTTAGTGGTGCCAACAAACTTGAGTTGTTTGGTTATAGACAGCTATGCTCATCCAACAATGAGCCAGTATGTTGACCTGGACTGGTTTGGATTTAGTTGTAGCTAAGCATTTCCAAGCATATGACAGATGTGTACCACCACTTACCCTACAGAATCAGAGAACTGTAGGAGTTTTCTTAGTTGTGTCAGTGTGGTCTGCAAGACACAGTAGCTTCAGTACTGTCCCAAATTGCACACCTTCTGACTAGCAGCAGTGTAAGTCTAATCATTATCCTACTGGACACTTACTGGAATTGGCCAATAAATCTCTCTGACTTGACTCTCCAACATTGTGTTTTTTGGCCAAGTTCTTTTGTTGCTAGTGGGACCAAATGCCTAATACCGTGTTGTCTGATAAGTAGTTGTAAGGCAAAACAAGAAGGATATAATGCTCTTTCCTCTTCAGAAAATGTGTGTTTCTATAGCAGTGAGATAGTAAAAATTATCTCTCATCCTTTCTAAAGACAAAAAGAGTTTAGCTTAAGCATATATGGCAATCAAGGAACCAAACCATGTAATCTGCTAGGTTTGCAGCTAAAAATTCCGTCTCTGACTGAATTTGGATTGATAGGCTGAGACCAGTGATATGAAGTTCAACAAGACAAAGTGCGTGGTGCTGCACATTAGTTACAACCACCCCATGCAGTTTTACAGGCTGGGGGAAAAGTAGCAGGAAAGCAGTCCTGTGGAAAAGGACCTTGGGGTGCTGGTCTATAGCAGCTGAACATGAGCAGCAGTGCCCAGGTGGTCAAGAAGGCCAATGGCCTGTATCAGCAATAGCATGGCCAGCAAGATCAGGGCAGTGACTGTTCCCATGCACTGGGCACTGCTGAGGCCACAGCTCAAGTACTGTGCTCAGTTTTGGGCCCCTCACAGCAAGGACACCTGAGGTGCTGCAGCATGTCCAGAAAAGGGCAATGGAGCTGGGGAAGGGGCTGGAACATAACTCCTGTGAGGAGCAGCTGAGGGAACTGGGAGTGTTTAGCCTGGAGAAAAGGAGGCTCAGGGGAGACTTTATTGCTCTCTACAATTGCCTGAAAGGAAGTCGCAGCAAAATGGGAGTCAGTCTCTTCTCCTAGGCAACCAGTGACAGGACAAGTGGACATAGCTTCCATCTGTACCAGGGAAAGTTCAGCTTAGACATCGGGAAATTTTCTTCACAGAAAGGGATGGTAAACACTGGAATAGACTGCCCAGGGAGGTGGTGGAGTCAGCACCCCTGGAAAACTATTCAAGAGACAACTGGACATGGCATTTAGTGCTATGCTCTAAGTGGAGAGCAGTCAAAGGTCAGACTGATCTTGGAGGTCTTTTCCAGCCTAAATGATTCTGCTATCTGTGATTCTGTAAGTTGTTATATAGGCAGAGGAAAAACTATGTAACAACTATAAGCAATCAAAACTTCCCACTCTTTGACTATCAGGAGATGCAGCTTCAGTAGCCACTTCAGGCCAAGGGAATTTAAGCCTGCATACCCCAGCTCCCACTAACACACTTAGTGTATCAGCTTTCTTGGGAAGGGGTCTTCTTCATGGAAGACTTGGGGACTGTGCCAATGACTGGGCACAGTCATGTCTTAATTGGGGTGAAGAGTTTGGAGGAACAGTAAGCCAGGAATAAATTAAAAATTACAGAAGAGATTTTCAGATACTTCAATACAATTTTTGAAAGTTCGTATTGGCTTACCAGAGGCTACATTAACAAAGCTAATGAGAAAATACTGTTAGAACAGAGATATGTACAACCTAAAGCCATATCAGACCATAAAAGTAATTAAGTTATGTTCAGTTTAAATAATTTTTCAGTAAGACTACAATCATATCAGAGAATGGAGAACCCATACCTGCAAGGGCTGAGCAAGAAACAGTATCGGTTAAAAAAAGAGCATGCATTTAGCCTCATGGCATGCATCTCCAGTAGAAATATACAGCTTGCCATGCCTGCCAGCTCTGATGGAATCCTCCAGAGGGGAAAAAGTAGAAGGCAGAAAGCAGAGAGCATTTTAAAGTCATTTTTGGGCTTCAGGGTAGCAGATTTAAAGACTCTGAGTACCAAAAATAAGGCTTGGATATAGTTAGGTATTTGGACAAAATAGCTGTAGGGACATTCCTTGCACACACCAGCTGAAGATGGTGATGGGAGGGAGGCAGCACATATGGCAGCAAACTCCATCCTCCCTGTGCAAGCTACCCTGTGCTTCTAGCTCCTCCACAGCATCCTAAACAAAGATCTGCATTGCTAGCTTACATTAAGCAATGCATTTTAGACACTCCCTTATTGGAGATGTGTGGTGAGTTTTTACATAAACAACATTGACTAGCCCCTGGCAAGAGAGCTGTCCAGAGCAGGAAGGGCAGGCATGATGGATTGCTTTAGAAAACCTTAGCATTTATTTCCTCAGAGATCCTTTTGATTCCCAATCTATTATATCTGGTAGAAGGTGAGATGAAATGAGATTGGCAGTGGCAATGAAATCCAAGCAGCGAGGCTACAGTGAAGGCAGCTGCAAGAGGCCACTGGCCCAGGCAAGGTCAGTGTCTGGGCAGGAGCTGCTGGCTCCTTCTCCCTCCCTCGGCTGGCAGTGCCCAGGGGCAGCAGTCAGCTGCAGAGCATTAGAGATCTGCTGTAGAGAGCCAGAGAGCTGCCAGCCTTTACACCCACCAGCTCCTCAGTATGCTGTTCTCTGGAAGGCTTCAACTCTGAAGTTCAAAGAATCCAAACATTTCAGATTTGGACTTTTTTACTTTCCTTTACATAGGTCATCCTTCACTTAACATAGGTCTTTGGATGTGATCCAAATGCATCTGAAGTAATAGATAGCTTTCTGGAAAATACAAGGAGGAGTTCACTGAAAGTTTCAGAGCAAGCTGTCAGATTGAAAGCATAGGAAGCCAGAAACTGTAGCATACAGAAAGAAGACATGCATAAACAAGGCTGCCAAATCCATATACATTGTACTCAGAGTGCAAGTTCAGCAGAGCTTGAATGTTTTGTACAAATTCTTTTTATTCTTGTCGAAATATTGCTCTTACACTTTGTTCTTTCTTTGCTGGGTTAGGAACAAGTGAAGTTGTGGAAGTTCTCTTGCTTCACAAGAAGACAGCTGTTAAGAGAATGACAATCACTGATAGGAATAGCTTAAATTGACAAGATACTGCATATTACCAATACATACTACTCTCTCATCCCTGTTGGAAGATTTTTTCTTCAGCTTGATTAAAGATGTTTAACAAGAAACAAACAAACAAAACACTGGAAGGTTTCTAAAGGCAGATCTGTATGGAAATAAAACAGGTGGTATTGCATGAGCTGCATTAGCAAGGCAGAGCTGGAATGGAGTCCTCTTGGGCAGTCCCGAAGTAGATGTAACCAACAGCGCTATTCCTTTGTTCAGATGGAGGCTTTGAGAGAGGGTTTCACCTGAACGATCTGGGATAATTCAGAAGAGCATCTGTGGAAGGACTACAAAGTGAATTTCAGAATTTCAGTATTAGCAAGTCTTCAGCATGCTGAAGAAACCCCAAAGTGCTTTGGGAACACTTTCTTCATTTGCAACTCTGCTGCAAAACCTAAATTTAGAGTGAAGTTTAGGGATAAAAAAGTAAGAAAAGAAAAACACCTTTTTATTTGTTGTGTGGGGGCAAAGTGAAGGGGAAGAACATCAAGGATTTATGTGCCCTGAGGTAAAGCCATGGACAAGACAAAGCAGGATTAAGAAAAAGGCTGACTTTCATTATATATCCTCAAGAGGAGAAGCCCTGATGTTAGATGCAAGACTTGTACCATACATACAAAAAAGCTAGACAGATTTGAATATCAGAACAACATTAGAAAATCTTAAACTTGTTATTTAGATCAGGGAAATCTGAAGTTAGAAACATGAAGCATCTGCAATGCCTACATTAAAGCCAGGGAATTAAGATCTTCTTTCCAACATTCATAAGCCATGAAGTTCTATTTATCACTAATCCCACTGTGGCATTAGCTGAATACAAGATATATGACGTGGACCTCTGACACTTCCAATATTCTTACACAGAAATGTTTTCATTATCTTCTGGAAGCCCATCACCTGCATGCCTGAAGGAGTTAGTGTACCTGCATTTCTTCTCATTGCAATGAAATAAAACAACGAACCCAATATGCAAATACTCATCCTTTTTCTGATAGTCGGACATTCCTTTTAACTCACAACCTGCAATTCATAAAATTCACACTGACAACTGCCTTGCTCCATGGATGAGGGACATACATATTAGAGGAGAGTATGAGAAATCCAGGTTTTCCTCAGGAATAGCAATCACCTGTATGAGCCACAGATGTTTGAGAGCATATCTTATTGCCGTGCCATCTGCTGAGAAAAGGCAGAATCTCAGCTCTCCCTCAGGAGAAGGCAAGGGCCCAGAGGTTTGCTGTACCCTCCAGATATATCTGCATTTTTTCTTTATCTTTAAAGCAAGTTCAGAAAATGTAATTATGCATATTTTAATTGCAAGTTAACGGAGTCAGCCACTGAGTTTTTTATGGGGCTTGATCTTACTATGGCTCAATATATGAGATTTCATTTCTGTTCTTAAAAGCTTTACCACAAAATTAGCTTAGTGTTTCAGAAACACCTTTTAAATGTTTTCATTTTCATGGCCTGTATTTCAGATACTGGAAATCTATTTAAGGATGTGGAGTCTCACTGGATGGCCTAAAGTTCAAGAGGAAATAAAAGACCCAGAATAAGGAAAAGTAAAAAAGCAGGTGGTGGGGCACACCAGCCTGAGGTCTCCAAATGCCACAGCCCAGCAGTGTGACTGGGTAGAGTGGTGCCAATACCCAAGCAAGGAAACAGCAGATCTGGTGCTGCTGGCAAATCTGACTCCTTCAACAAAGTGACCATTTGCAACAGTACCTTCAGTTCTGAATGAAGTCTGAAGCCACAACCATAAGTGGGGGGGCATCAGCTTGGTCCTGGGGATTGAGCACAGGAAAAAGGGCTTGTTTTTTCTCCTGCTCACCTCCTTCCCCAAGAGAGAGAAAAATACCACTGAAAACCAATTGGCCTCTTGAACTTTCAAGCCAACTGAAGCCTGTATTTTGTAAAGTCATTGTGTCACATTATGAGTACTGAAGCTTTAGTTATACTTTTTCTTGACTAAGCAGAAGTCCAAGGCAATTCACCTGTTTCAAATGCTAATCAGAAATTAAAATAGCAACTTTATGAGCAGGAATGGTATTCCTTTACCTATTCTTATCTGCTCCAGAATTAGATCACCTTTCTTGTAGCTACCCTGAGGCCTTAGAACAAATTCCCAGTCTGGTACCTAGCCAGACAAGTAATAAGAGAGGCTTTTGCTTTGTCTAAGTTGCAGCAGTACCAGAAAGTGTAATATAGTCCCTCCTTCCTAGCATGAGGCTGGTTATAGTCCATCTTCTCAACAGGTGTTATTGTGCCTCAAAAGCACATCAAAGCCACAGCTCCGTCCTTGCTTAAGGAAAAATCTCCATTTTTACAGCCTTGCCAAGAATACAAATTTCTTCTTACTATGAATATTGCCACCTGTGCCAGTAATAACCCTATATAGAGGACAGGTTCCTTTTAAGGAAATGTTCAATGGAAGTCACTATCAATGTCATCAGCTGTGTAATTTGAGCATGGATGTCTTTTTATCCAAAGAATAGCAGTGTGTAAGCACAATATACTGCTGCTCATTGATAGTCACCAGTTTGGCAACCAGAGCACTCAAAGGAGTTTTACTCTGTTGCCTTTCTGGAGCAAGGAAGAACTCAAGAAGGAATCCTCCTTTTGAGCAGTCATAACTGTTAACTTTTGTTCTCACATTCAAGAGTAAGATGTGGTTTTACTTTGACAATTCTATACTTACATAAATTACCAAGGAAGATTTAGCACAATGCTCAATTTTAAGGTCTCCAAAGTGAC
Source organism: Bombycilla garrulus (assembly GCA_013400315.1). Taxonomy (NCBI): domain Eukaryota; kingdom Metazoa; phylum Chordata; class Aves; order Passeriformes; family Bombycillidae; genus Bombycilla; species Bombycilla garrulus. Next base: position 307,920 of record VXBU01004011.1, read on the forward strand.
AGATCTTCACTACAGGAATAAACATCCTCTTTTTTACATACTCTAGTGGAAGAGCATCATTGCTCCTGCAAGCCCAAAAGAGCCAAAGGGACGTTAAAATTGTGCTTATTTTTGTAAAAAGCAGTTTATCTCAAGTAGATCTCCACCTCTGGTCTGAGTCACAGAGCAAGATTTAACCTATCATTGCTACCTTTCCATCTACTGATTTTTCTGCACAGCTGCTGCTTTGCTGTTGCACTTCATAGAACCACAGAATTCCATGATCTGTGATCACTTCTGCATATCCTGTGTCAGGAACTATCCTCAAATGTCACAGCACTCCAAGATCACATTGCAGACAGTGTATCATTGTTATTTGCGGACTTGAGCCGTATCAGTTCATATCAGGATGAAGAGATTCATTTTCTTTGTCAGCATTTCCTGTACTGGACCCTCACCAGCTTCCTTTTCTTGGTTTATCTCTTGCTTGCTGTGGTTTCTTCAAAATTTCTGCTTATTTTGAAGGAGGTTTCTACACTTCTGAGGATGTCCTTGTTTTTGGTGGTAGGAGATCACATCAGTGTCAATAACCACAGGGCTGTTTAGCCAGATTGCCCAGCTCTTGCTGTCAAGACACTTCTGCAAGTGTCATGAATCACTTGCTTAAACATCCAGGCTCAGAAGCCTCACTGATTTCTTCATGGCCATTAAAAGCTCTGGTCTTTATCAGCAGACTGCATGCATTTGCCCCACAGAGCAGGCATGATTTGCATTAGATGGCATCAGTGCCATAAGTTTATCTCTTGTTACTGGAAGTCTCTCCTGAGGGAAAGGATGCCATTGGTAGGATGCTTTCCAAGAGAGAGCCATAAGTGTGCTCCAAGGTAGCAGCTTGTTGAAGAAAACATGCTAGTCAGCCTACGAGCTGACTTTTTTCTTGCATTTTTGAGTCATCACATTCACAAAAGTGCTCAGGTTGACTTTAAATAAGTGCAAGTAATTGACTGCCTGGGGAGGGTGCACTTACCTGCTTCAAATTGATTTGCATGGAAAGGTGCTTCTACTCTCCCTAAAAACTCTCCCAGTATCACAAGCACTGCAGACAGCTGTTAACACCAAAGTAAGGCCAATTGCCTCCCCCAAGCTGTAGTTTTAAGTATAAAAGCCCTATTTCCCCTCCAAACAAATAAAAGCTGGTTTTAGCAAGCTGCACACAGAATAGTTCCCAAAAGGCAAGAAAAGTACTAACAGGAACTGATTTCATCCACATTAAAACCTTTCTATCTGGGCCACTGCAACAATCCTCAGCTGGTACTTTCAGTTCTCATTATTTAAATGCTGGATTTGAGTTTTCATGTTCCTACCATCTGTTCACACACAATACAGAGTTTCTCAAGCCAATAATGTGAAGTAAAAATACCTCAAGATAATGACACAAACTTGAGGGACATCAGAATTTCCTTTTAAAGAACACTTGAGCATGTGACACTGCAGAAACCAACCAGGAAATGCACCGGCTACTTCATAATTAGAATATAGCTTTATTTATTTTGAGATTAGGCCAAAGTCAGTGAATATGCAAAGAAATTTAAAAAGAATAGGCCAAATCTAAGATTAGCAATTCTAGTCCACATAGACTGACATCTTAAAGGCACAAGGGCGTAACTAATTATACACATACAAACATGCTCAGCTCTCAGAGCAATCCAGGCTGGGGACACAATGCCTAGGGAGAAGCCCTGCACAAAAGGCCCTCAGGGTCCTGGTGGGCAGTGAGCTGACACCTGGCACCAGAAAGGTCAAAAACATCCTGTGCTGTATGTTCAGGAGTACAGCCAGCAGGTCAATGGATGTGATTATGCCCCTCATCTCAGCAGTCATTAGGGTGTATCCAAAGTACTGCATCCAGTTTTGAGGTGAGTTCAGCAGAACAGCCACGGGATCCTCAGGGATCTGAAGCACTTGCCCTGTGAGAAGAGGCTGTGAGACTGAAGTGGTTCATGCTGGCTAAGCTTTGGGATTGCACCCAAACAGCCCTAAACACCTGTGGGAAAGTGACCAAGCAGCTGGAACCAGGTAGTGAATAATGACTGTGATGAGAAATTGTGAATAAAAGCTGAAAGAAGAGAGGCTCAGAGAGAAGATAAGGAGGCCTTTCCCCCTTGGGACAGCTGGGTAGGGGTGTGTTGCCCAGGAAACTGGCTCGGTCCTGGGAGTTTTCTGATCCACACAAGGGCACGTCTCTAAGCAGCCTGATGTGGGCTCAGGGGTGGCCCTGCCTAAGTGGGAGGATGGACTAGAGACCACTTCCCTTACAAATACCCCTAAGATCTTGCAATCCTATATAAATAACTCTTCTATGGCATCATTACTTACACAGACAATAAGTAGAAAAATACCTGGTCTGTGATATCGATGCCTAGCAACCAGCTGAGTAATTCCTGGAAATCCACATAAAGAGAAGTGCAGGGGCTGGACTATGCACTCATTAGCTGCTTTCCCCCATTGAAATAGCACATTACAGACAAAGGAAGGTCTAAGAACTTGCTTGAGTTCTTTCTGATAGATTTTTGTGAACTGCAGAATGACAGGGCTTAGAGGAGGATCAGTCAAGATGGACTCGTTATGTCAGGCCTGTCCACGGCTTGCCTCAAATTAGTGCCTGAACAGCACTGACAGAAAAGAAATGAAGCATCCAGGGACCTTTGATAAGTTGATACTGGAGCCTAGATTTATGCCATAACTACTCAAAATGCTAGTCTTTGGGATGTAGTTCTTCTGAAAACATGGGAGTAAAAGGGAGAAAAATCCTCTATTTTGTTACTTTTCTTCTCACAGAACCCATATCCTATCTCCATTACATAAAAATATATTACAGACCTACTGTTAAATTGATTCAGGTGGTGTAAGGACAAGAAGATCCCAATCAAGGGAGCAATTTTATTGCCTTAGCATTCTATAACCCCAGCATTCTCTCTTTGTGCTCCAAATCCACTTCTTCCTGTAGTTCTGTATTTCTCTAGAGGAAATTTCTGATTGCAGGGGTGCTGAAAGCAAGCCAAATTATCCCAATGAACCTTTAGATTCTCAAAGCCTAGGAACTGAGCTGTGTCCATTTGATATGGTGGACTGAAATGAAAGAGTAGGGGAGAGAATATTAATTTTTGTGGGTTGAGCTTGCACCTACCTTTTTATTCTGAAAGGTAGTTTGATTTAATTATTTGCCTTTAAGGTGGAGTGTTCTTGAATGACAGAAATAATTAAATAAAAACAAGTCAGTGATCTTTGTGCTAATAAGGGCATATGAATAATAGCACTATGACCCACTGGCAGAGGAGGGGTAGGGGAGGAAGAAAAACACTGGTCACTGGGACTCCCTCTTCATTGGTCATCCCAGAGCATCATGTGGCCACAGCTCCTTTTTAAAGATAAGTACTCTTCTCCTGGAGCTCATAGCATTCTCCTGTCCTGCATTTCTGTTTGAACCTGTGGAAGACATCTTTCTAGCCTGACAAAATGTGCGACCAGTTTGTGGGCACCTGGAAGCTTGTTTCTAGCGATAACTTTGAGGACTATATGAAAGAACTGGGTGAGAATTGTTATTTCAACTTCTTGTATCTGGAACAGGGAAGGAATGCCAGTTTGAACTTTTTACTTGCTTTTTCTGGCTGTGCTATTTATTGAGGGGGGTTTAATCCACTATTTTGATCGGATAGTCTTAAACTGGAGAATCTGTCTGTTTCAATATGTGGTGTTAAATTCCTATAAAGCAAAAAAACCTTTGATTGACGGGAATAATTTCAGGTAAGCCAAGTCTATGCATGCCTTGTTAATAGTGTTATAAATGGAAGTAAAAGACATCACTGTATTCTTTTGTGTGAATTAGCTTTTATCCTTGGACATGCAAATCGGTGTGATGCTATTAAGCAGCAAGTTTCCTTATGTCTGTGAGCAACACACCTAAGCAACTTTAAAATGCTTCTGGATTAGGACACCAGTTAATTGCCATGGCTATTATAGTGAATGAAACTCTGTAGCTGCCTCCAGTGAATATTAACAAAGACAGTTGCATGGATTCATGCAGATACTTGAAAGATTTGATGTCTAACACTTTTCTCTAAAGGTGTAGACTTCTCACTTAGAATTAAAGGTTTCAACATTCTTGTAGTGTGGAGGAAGCAGGGGGTAACTTGCCCTGTTTCAATTAGTACGTGCTAAAAAGCTGGGGGGGGGTTATTCGTAGCTAAGGGGTAAAATACTTAATGTGACTTATCCGGACAGCTTTCAATGAGTGAGACTCTTGCACTCCTAATCTTTACTCCAGATTTTACTCAGGACATAACCGTTGCCAGCTATTTCTTAATCATTTCCTTATATTCAACTTACTCGCTTTTAAATACAACAAGCTTGTGGGTTTTTTTCCTTGTTTGTTTGTTTTGTTGCTTTCGTGTCTCAGAAACTGTCATATGTTTCTGCTTATATACATTTAGATACAATTAGCATACAAGTTAGAGTACAAGCTATGAAAGTTATTCTGAGCAAGTCTATGTGCAAATATCTGCCATTGGTATAATCTCAGTCTTCAAAATATTGCTTTTACTATTTTGACAATGTCAGGATAGAGAATTTCCTTGCATCAACCCACCCAGTTTGGTCTATAGCAGTTCCAAGTGAGATTTTATGAAAGAATCTCTGTAACATGGAATTATTAACACTCAGAAAGCAATAGGGGAAAAAGCACTGAGGTTTGTTTGGTTTTTTTTTTTCCAACGTATAAGAAAAAAGATTGAGGAAAGACAAAAATTTCATAGTGCCCTATCTTGTTTACAGGTGTGGGGTTTGCTACCAGGAAGATGGCTGGTGTGGCCAAGCCTAATGTAACTATCAGCATCAATGGTGATGTGATAACCATCAAAACAGAAAGTACCTTCAAAAATACAGAGGTCTCCTTCAAGCTGGGTGAAGAGTTTGATGAGACCACAGCAGATGACAGAAAAACAAAGGTGAGTCCTGAAACGGCATTTTGCAAATACATCTCTCAAAAGGGATGTGGGAGCAGCAGGGCAGAGTTGTGATTTTGATATTCAGTGGAGAAATGCTGCCTCCACAGGTAAGACTGTTATAGGTGCTTTGTGCTTAGTGCTGTTTGGACCTGGACAATCTTCTCCTGGTGAAACAGCCACATTTTGGGTTTTTTTTACTTTGGTAGAATGTCATAACTCTAGACGGTGGTGTGCTGAACCAGGTGCAGAAGTGGGATGGAAAAGAGACTATCATAAGGAGGAAAGTGGTGGATGGGAACCTGGTGGTGGTAAGTTAATTTTTATTACTTAATCACTCAATTCAGTGTGCATAATTCATATTTAGCTGATGTATGACTTTGGATCCAAACACAGGGAGGGAAAGCATCTGAAAGGGCCCTGTGCACTTGGTGAGAAGTCTCTCTGATTGAGTCTAGAGTGTAGGTTAAGACTGAAAAGCTGTTAAATTTACAGAATGGTATGGAGGTGCCTGCTGTCCACAGCAAGANAGCATCTCTAAGTCTTGGACAGTATAGAGGAAGCATTAGCAAAGCCTACATTAAATATGTCCACTCTAGGCTGATGCAGAATGCTCCTGTTCATCTCCAGCAGAGGCTTAGAGCCATCTGTGGGAATCCTGCTATGTATCACCAACAACTGTGTTAATAATATGATGTTACAGCAAGGAAATATGTGTCCAAGCTCTGCTGGTTGGTTTTATCTGGTCAGAGACTATTGTGCTTGACTTGGTGCTAGTAAGGCCCACCTACAGTCTGGTCTTTCCCAGCTCTGCTCTACAGTTTCACAAAACACACTTTGAAGAATCTGGGACAGAACTAAATCTATGTTCATAAGAGGCAACTGAGATTCCTACATGCTGCAAAATGATACACATACACAAAATTCCTGAAGAGTTCTGCCCTTCCCTATGGAAAAATAATGCATCCATAAATTCAGTATTTAAATTTCTTTGGATAGAGACCAGAGGAGAAGAAATAGAAATAGTTTTTAATAACAACTTCATTAAGAAAGTTTGAACAAAACAGAGTTTGATCTAACTGAAAAATAAATGAGGACAGAGCCTAACATGCAGAGGCTGACACTAGCAGCTGCAAGTCTGAAAGCTCTCTGTGTGTGCACGTGTTATGCTCACATGTGTGAAGAAGACAAGCCACAGCTGCAAAAGGTGAAGGAAAAAAAGGTTAATGCCAACTCCAGGGTCCAGTCAGCCTCCACAGAAGTCCTAAGAGCCTTCTTGAGAGATTTTCCTGGGGATTACTAGTGTAGTTCTTGAAAATTCTTTCACTCCTGTGCTTGTTTTTCAGTCTTCTGTTGCTGAAGCTCTCTGAGTTCCACTCTTTTAGCAATTGTCTCTGAAGTTGGAGAAATGCAAATTTTTATTGCTTATCTATTGGCTCCCAATAGATAAGTAATTCTCTACCTTCTGACTAACAAATATTTTGTTATTGAATTATCTTTTCTTTCCAGGAATGCACCATGAATAATGTTTCCTGCAAAAGAGTTTATGAAAAAGCATGAAGAAGCCACCTTCACACAGGACTAATGCTTAAAGCTGGAGTAAAACAACTTAACCAAAGGAGAAAAACCCCACAAATCTGTTTTAAAGAGAACTTTTACTTTTTCCCCAGATATATCTCAAAGCAGTTACACGCATTTAGTCTAATTTGTTGTGGCTATTCAATAAAATGCCCTGCTTTCTACAATGAGTGCTTATGCTGGAGTCTGTCAGAAAGGGGTGTGGGGGCGATGCAGTGTGGGGAGGGGTGCTGTGCAGGCAGGAAAGCACCGTGTGAGAGCCAGTGTCACATGTCACCCTTCTCCCTGAGGAAAGAGCATTGGAGCCAGTCCAGTCAGTGGCACTTGTGTCCCAGTGACAGATGGACACCTGAACACAGAAACACCATCTGGTGAATGCTGCATGTGGGCCACCCCCTGCAGGGAGCCTGTGCACAGCCAGGGGAATAATAGGGCTGCTCTTCTCAGCTTCAAGCAGAGGTGGTCATTCCTGGGGCAGGGAGGAGGATGATCTGTGGATGCCCAGTTTTGGCTTCCAAACATGAGCAGGGTACCAGGCATCTCCTCTGTGCACAAATGCAGGTGATTTTCAACCCGGGGACCATTTGAAGCAGCTTGATCTTGTCCTTTTCCACCTCAAGTGTGAAGCTATAGGTTAGAGCTTTCACCTGTGATTATTTTGTCAATGTGCCTGTCTTGAGCACCTCATTTTGACCTAGATAGGTCAAAAGCCTTGAAGTAAGAATAAAAAATGCTGAGGTTTACTAAAAGTCTGTACAAATTTGCTGGTGGTAGTACCTTCTTTATTACCTACATGCATTTTCTACGAGCTCATTAGGCTTGATCAGTCTTAGTAACATGAGCCCTTCTAGATGCAAAGCCCTTTGAGACACCTCTTTTTTCACCTCTGCTTATTTTTGAACTGCCTTCTTCTACTGCTCATAGACTTGGTCTCCTATTTCAAAACATTGCATCTACAGAAGCCATGATTTCTACACCTGGGAGGGCTTAAATTGAGGACAAAAAATATAAAGAAATCGAGATTTCTAGGGAAAACCTGGACAATAATTATAAAAATGTGTGCCTTAACCACTAAATGGGGAAATGACCATATCTCAAGCGATTAAGATCTCTGAACCAAATTTCATGTATTCCTGACATTCCCAAAGTCAGCTGTCAGAGGTGATGGTGCTGAGTCCCTACTGCTAGCAGCAGAGACCTCTCACACACTTGAACTTTCCTCTGCATAACTCAGGTTGCGCCCAAGTTTTTGCACTATTTATGCAACCGGATAGGGAAATGGAAGGACTTTTACATTGTACATGAACTGAGGAGCCATTCAAAAGCGATGCCAAAGACTATCAGTAAATTCTGCAGAAACTGTTGAAATAACCATGAACAAAAAACTCCTGTGTTTTAACCTTGGCTTTATTGCTTGTGAAATCTCCCCAGTTTAGAAAACAGCAGTTGCATAAGGGGTGGAAGAATGCTTCAGAATACTCCATAAATACAGTACCAAATCTACTTAGCACTTAACAAAACCAAAATTATTTATGAGCGTTAGGATACAACTACAGTTTAGCAGTAGAAAATCTACATGAGAGTGATGGCTGTAAGAAGCAGAAATATTGACTTAAATAAACTACATATAGACATTAAATATCAGCTCACAATATTCTATCATCCACAAATTGGAAATACTCTGTCAGAGGTAAACTTTCCAATATTTTGATACTCATATAGCAGATTTTATTTTCCAGAAATCTTACATTCTTAATTCAGCCAGTAGTTACCATTGTAACATTTACTGCCTAATATTTCAGCAAAGGGTAATCTCTCCTAAAAGCATCACCATTTATTTTGGTACCCAGTGAATGACTTTGAACTTTGTGAATGAATCAAGACACGTAAAACTTCAATTTTTGGAAATTTCAATTAAATGACATTCTGTCTGTAAACCTGAATAGGGACAGCACCATAAGGAAGTATTACTGATGCTTTTCTTAAAATATGACTGTTTAGAATTTATTCTCTGAAGAAGGACAAAATTTATTGTCTGAAAACAGCAGCCGTCTAGTGACTGCTTGACTAAACGGAGGTGATTGCTCTCTGCCAAGAAAAGTTGTGTGCTCTCAGATCTAGATGGAGGTGAGAGTACACATTCCTAAGGGCCAAAGTCAGATCAGTGTCTTGTCCTTACCTGCAGAGCAGCTCAGGTCTCCCTCTCTCTTCTGTCACGCTGAACTATTGTCCAAAAGTCAGTAACCACCCCAGAGCATTCCTTTCTTCCAGGGAAGGATCTTACTAACCCTACAAACCCATGGGCAGCACACTTATCACAGTAGGAACCTTAAATGCTGAGAGGAGATCTCTGCCCCTCACCATATTCACTCATTACTCCTTTACCAAGGAGTCCAAGGTTTCTTGGACAATAAATTGAAAAGGTGACTCACACCCACAGATTTTTGTCATGGTCAGCAGAAAGATGAGGAAAGGCTTATTCTGAGTATTGACCTATCAGTTGTTTTCCTCTTTTTCTTTTAATTATTTATTTCCACTGGAAGGAACCTGAAGGACTTTTGTGTCCTGGGCAGTCAAGCCCCGTGTGTGCAGTGCAGTCTGGACTCATTTGCCCAGCTCAGCTGTCCTGGCCTAGTCTTGTAGGATGTTCCAGCTAAGGGGACAAGAAGCTATTTGCACCCTCCAATGGAGCTATAGGGAAAAGGGAGGCTGCTGGCCCCACGCTCAGGGTTTTTCCTTCAGCTTCATAGAGTCAATGCTAAAACATCTTTGGTGTCCTCACAGCAAGTCCCTCTTTGACCTCTGTTCTCCCCTTCTATTTCTGTTTCCTTCATTGCTCCCTTGGGAATTATTTAGACATTTTTTGGCTTTGAATTTGCCTAGATCATATTTTCTTTAAAGAAATTCACATAAATTTACTTTCTGTATTTCTTTAAATAGTGTATTTATTTCTAAATTGTCTCTGACTTTTTAGTTCTTTATTTCTATCAAGTTTTACCTTTATCTCTTGATCTTCACAATCTCCAAGTTCAATGTTTTAAATCCTGTTTTACACCAACCATAAGCAAAATAAGGGAATAACACTCTCCATTATCATATGTACTCACAATCCTTGACACTTTTTTCCCATTTAAACTTCAAGAAAAGATTGTTTTCCACAATTATTTCCACTGAGATATAATTCCATGTTCTTGTTCTTTCTAAATTGTAAGTCCTTTAAATGAAAGTACTGATTTTTCTTAGTGACAAAGAGATAGTTGGTAGCAATGTCAACATTGTGTGAGGCAGCTTAAGACTGGGGTTTTGTCTGAATAAATAATTCTCTGTTACTTTTGTTCTTAAGGTTACTGGTACTGCAGTGTTGCTGTTTTATTCTGACTAATTTGCTCTTCTTGAATTTCATTTGGCCTGATTTACAACATCCCAATCATCTTTTATTTCCCAAAGGCACCAGCCTTGGCTTGTTAAAGTGGCTTTATGTAGATAAGACAATTAAATAAAAGAACAAAGAATGCATGAGGAGCAATGGCAGAATATTTTCATATTATTTCTTGAGCAATAATGGATAGTTTCATTTAGAAGTAGTTTTCTCATTTCCAGAGATGGGATAAAAGAGCTAGCTATTCTGTATACAAAATGTGATATTATGCATCTCTGCTTTAGAAGAGCTTTGTGTGGACAGCACCTTCAAAGACTGACATTTACTTACTTCTTATAGATACAGCATCTGCTTCCTGCTGTGGGGAAGAAAGATTTATTTGCCTTGTTTATATTTTCAATCACTCCAGACTTTTGCTCCCCACATGAACTGTCACTAGACCTGTGCTGCAAGGGAGGCTCTGTTCAGCTTCCCTTGATGATGTTATGATTGAGGGGTTTAAAAACATTCTGCATAAGCCACCAAAATATGTGACCTTCTTATTTCCCACAATCACCATATAAACCAAAGACTACAACAGTTTCACTCCTCAGACTCTATTATGTACCTGTTCCAGAGTGTTCCTCTTCTTCCTTAGAACAGTTTTCAAGTCAGGACTCAGCCCTCACCCTCCTTAGCACACCACCATTTTCACCTCATTCTTTTAACTCTAAACACAAGCAATTTCGTCCCACTACCTATAATCCCAGTGTCTCTGGCTTTAAAATGTGGTCTGAAGAGTCTTGATAGGTCATCATAACCCAGAAGTTAGAGTAATACAAAAAAGGCAAACAGGTAACTATTGTTCACCCAAGCTGGAAAGAACACTCTAATCTTTGCATGTACCAAGCAAAAATTTTCTCCAGGAAGATGGTTTAGGAAGGGAAGGACAGAATTACATCTGATGTGGTCTTGCACTAAATAGTTTCAGATAGTTCAAGGTGTCTTGACTTACACAGCTTTAAATTCCTGCTTGTCACATACCCATGTGGTTTATGGATTTGTTCTTTGTGTCTGTTTTTTACTAACCATTAGACAATAGTTCTAAATGTGAACTTAGAAAAACAATCCGTTTTCAATTCTGAAAACTCAAATCTTTCGATCTTTCAATTTTCGCTTGACAGAAAGTGTTCTGGGGTTCCTTGTGTACGCCAGGCTGAATATGAACCAGGAACATGCATGGGCAGCAAAGGGTGAGTGATGTCCTGGGCTGCATTAGGAGTGTTGGAGGTTGAAGGAGATTATCCTTTCCTTCTAACCAGCATTGAGCAGGCCACAGCTGGAATGCTGGGTGCAGTACAGGGCTCCCTAGTATAAGCAATACACGGACCCAAGGAGGTCGTGGCATTTCTTCAGGGAAGCAGGGAAACCTGAGGAGATCTGACAGTAGGATACATTTGAGTGCAATGCCTTGTATGATTGTGCTGGCTTAAATCTTCCCTTTACCTCATAGTACATCAACTACCCATGTGCAGAAAGACAGAAAGAAAACAGAATATGTCCTCCTCTCAATCAGCAAAGCTTCTTGCCTCTCACCAAGTGACTTTGAACTAAGAATAAGCACTTTAATCAGCCCCTTTTCATGCCATCCACCTGTCAAGCACAAGAGCTGATCTCCACTGAAGCACCAATCTTTTGAATATGACTGGTTGTAAAAGGGAGCCAGTAAATACTGTCCACTTCTTTTTTTTTGTGATCCTGTATGGGATATGTGCAGGGAAGAAGCCACAGCTTGGGATCATTTCACTGATGCAAAAGGAGAAACGGAATGGTATAACTCAGTTCTGCCTTTAAATGATAAAAAATTCTGACTCTTTCCAAGATGGATCATGAAAGTAAAAAAAAAAAAACAAACCACTTTTTACATCATCTTCTTGACACTTCCTTCACACAGTCCACATGGCTTTGATCTATCTGACGAGCACAGAGGTGACAGTAGTGGTAACACTCTACAGCTTCCTGACGAGGGGAAGTGGAGGGGAAGGTGCTGATCTCTTCTCTCTGGTACCCAGGGATAAGATGGGTAGGAATGGTTCAAAGCTGTGTCAAGGGAGGTTCAGATTTATCATTAGGAAGCACTTCTTTAGTGAGAGTGGTCATACACTGAAACGGGCTTCCTGGATAGATGGTCAAAACTCCAGGCCTGATAGTGTTTAAGAGGCATTTGGAAAGCGGCTTAACAACATGCTGTTACTTTTGGCCAGCCCTGGATTGGTCAGGCAGTTGGATGAGACAGTTGTTTTAGATTTCTGTTCTGTGCAGGAGAATACCATCGAGAGGACAGTCTGAGCAGGGTTTTGTAGGGAGGCAGTGCTCCTATGTTGTCTCTGCGTTGCTGGCACCCCACTGCAGTGTGCCCTGACCGCTCTGTGGGTGCAGTGGTGACATCCCATCCCCATCCCCACGTGCCCCTCGTGTCCTGGTGTATTCAGAGAAGGCAGCAAAGGCAGCGTCACCCAGAGCCTTGGTACTGGCACGGCTGCCTTGGACAAGGTGCACATTGTCTCGCCCTGCTGCTGCCTCCCCTATTGGCCAACCCCGACTGCCACAGGCACTGCACTCTTTAAAGGGAGACCACTAAATCTCAGCTGGGCACACAAACTCTCTGACTGCCACCAAGAGCTGCTGTGGCCACTGCCTCTCACTGCAGGACCAGCGCCTCACAAAGCCTGGACGATGTGTAACCGATTTGTGGGAACCTGGAAACTCATCTCCAGTGAAAATTTTGATGACTACATGAAAGAATTGGGTGAGAAATGTTCTGGGCTTGTTTTTTCATTTTGAGGGGTTCTTTTGCTAGTAAGTTTTATTTGGGAAGGTTCTGCTCATGGATGGTCCCTTCTTTCTGGCCAAAAAAAGCACTTAATTACTCTTCTAATAAAATTTAATTTATTTTCTTTAGCATCTAAATTGAAAAATGTAGGTGATGAATAACCATTATAAATTTGCTTCCACCCAACTGATATGAATGGATCTGATACCTTTTTCTGTCATGAGAGTAATCTGTGGAGATACAGATTTTTTTGTTTCCTCTTGATTGCACTATTAAACTTGTGACTTATGATAATTTACAATATATAATGGAGCTGATGCCTCATGACACTGTAGTTTCAGACGTCTAAATACTATGAATGAATCTATCTGTTACTGAAGAATTCCAGGAATCTAACAAATTAAGCATTGTTTTTCATTTTAATGCTGGCTTCATTCTTGTATGCCAAGTGCGCAGACAGTCAGCTACTGCATTGTTTTTGCTATATAAATGATCCACTGATTCCTCTTATTTGAAATGTTAGACTGAATAACAAAAGAATTGCAGTTAATTAATTAGCCAGGGTGAATGTGGAAGTCCAGATATTTTTCTGAATGTCTGAACAGAATTGCTTAGTATGGAATAATTACTGCAAATAGTTTTACGCTTTGCAGATAACTTTACACCCTTTTTTACAGATCTTTTCATCTGAGCATGGCATAGCATTACCAAAGGCACTAACTGCAGCTATCCCTTTTCTGCTTTTATGAAGCAGTGATACATCGCCAGTGGCTGCATTCCTACTTGCCTCAAGCCTCACAGCCTGTAGACAATGAACTGGACTGGAAGGGACTAGACAATACAAAAAGGACTAGGCTTTTTGTATAGGATTTCCCTAGAAGCTCTTTGCAGCTCTCAGTCCTTATACCTCAACATTTTTTATATTTCATATTTGTACTTTTCACCAAGCTTTAGATGCAAGGAACCTTAAGAGATGTTAATAACAAATTATGAATTATCCAGTCTTCAGTATGTTCTAATGAAAAAGGATCAGCATATTGGCAATTCAGTGTCCAGTTTCTTCCTTGCAGCTATTAACAAAGGTACAAATTCTCAGATTTGTCAAGGATTTTTTAAAAGGACTTCTGTAAATTTTTATGAGAACCAGACTCTTCCTCTGAATTTTTCTACTTATTCTATCTATATGAAATTAATACTGATTTGTAACCAACCATGGTTTTTTAGCTAAATGTGCACAGCTCTATAATTGTGTATATCTCTACTTCTTGCTGAAGGTGCACTCTTATCAGCTGGGGCTGCCTCAGCTCCTGAATGCTGAGACTCCCATTCCTACCTCTGTCTCAGTAGAGTTTCATCTAAAGAATTAGTGTTTCATGTAAATCAGGAATTGAAGTATTCAAGAAGAAACTCTTCCTTATTCTTCCACTGAAAAATCATGAGAGGATACTGAGTTTCTTGCTTCTAGAATGTAATGATTGTTTTGTTTCTGATTTCTAGGAGTGGGCTTAGCTACCCGGAAACTAGGTGGCCTGGCAAGGCCTGATGTGATCATCAGTATGAAAGGGGACATAGTGACCATCAGAACTGAAAGCACCTTCAAAAATACAACCATCTCTTTCAAACTGGGCCAGCAGTTTGATGAAACAACAGCAGATGACAGGAAAGTCAAGGTAAGGAAGCTGATGATCTCTGAGTGGTCTGAACATCTAGAAGAACACCAAGGTAAATTTTACCTACTCTCTCAGTGCGTCTTGAGTTTTCCAAACCATTAAAACAAAACAGTGAAAGGAGAAACAGTATAGTGCTGAATATAACGTTACTGAGCACGTCATTATCCCAGAGTGCGTATCTTGCTGAACGCAAAGTGAATTGCTACTCTAATCTGCAAAGCTCAGCCTGCAGTTTGAAACTCTTCTCTTTGAATTTGCAGAGTGTTGTAACCTTGGAGAAAGGGTCATTGGTGCAAGTGCAGAAGTGGAATGGCAAAGAGACCACGATAAAAAGAAGACTTGTTGATGGGAAGATGGTGGTGGTAAGTTCACGCTCCTTGTATGCTGCTAAATGTCAGAAGGATACAGCCTTCAGTACATTTCTGATTTAAATAGACTCTCAGTTTTGGCTTACTCTTTGAATAATGAGACAGATTAAAGGGAGAGACAAATTAAAGAAAACAGCTGGAAGAAAATAAATGTTGTCACACACAGCAACTTTTTTTTAAAGTGACTATATCGGCAGAGCTGCCATAAATTGACAGCATAATTACTGCTCTCAACATTATTGTTCTTAAAAGAAATAAGGTTTAAAAATAACAGAAACCTGTGAAATGGAAACAAAAGTTTACAAGCAGGGTACTGCTGTCTCTGAAATAGTTCTTTCCTTTTCCCTATCTTGGCTAAGCCAGGGAGATAAAACGTTTTAGGGACCCTAGTTGTAAGGTTCGCTATTAAAAGTAAGATTTCATTTTGTTCATTAAAGTTTTTAAATACTGGAGTCAAAATAATTTTGGCAAGTTTTTGAAATCAGCAGCATTACACTTATATGTGTTAGCTTGTTCTGTCTTTTTTTGTAGGTTCTTATATGTAGAATCATAGAATTGTTTGGGTTGAAAGGAACCTTAGAGATCATCTAGTTCCAACCCACTGTCATGAACAAGGACACCTTCCACTAGACCAGGTTGCCCAAAGCCCTTTCCAGTCTGGCCTTGAACACTTCCAGGGACGGTGCATCCACAACTTCTCTAGGCAACCTGTTACAGTGCCTCACCATGCTCACAGTAAAGAATTTTTTCCTAATATCTAATCCAAACCTCCTCTCTCTGAGTTTAAAGCCATTTCCCCTTGTTCTGCCACTACACACCCCTGTAAAAAGTCTATCATCTTCAGCTCTCTTGAAACCTCCCTTTATGTAGGAATGTTGATTTTTTTTTTTGCATCTCCTCATGGCTGCATATCTGTGTAAGATTTTCTAATTATTAAACCCTCTTCAGAAAGCAGAGAGGCAACGTGCCTCTTCTGTCAGTGTCCTGCTGTCTGTTCCTTGCCTCATACAGGGTAGTGGAGGGAACCTCATCTTTTGCAGACCAAGGAAGTATTTTTTTAATATCCTGTCACCTTTGTCGCATGCATCCTGTGGCTGTGAGTCATCTGCAACCACTGGAGGCCACTGGGGTGAGAGGGTCAAGAGAAATATTTTGCAACTCAGAAGAGCAAAGTTTTTTAGGCCAGAAGCCTGACCTTTGAAATACCCAGGCTACTTCTGCTTCTACACCAAAAATCCTTACTACTTTGAAAATTTGAAACTGTTGGTGGGCCATGATAGAAGAACTAGATGGGGGCTAATTTTTCTGACAAGCCAGCAATAATACCAAGGGAAGTAAATTTGTTTGTGGAATCTGAGCTTAATTTTGCAATCTTTTTGTCATTAAATGCCACTTAATGACATTTAAAGCTGTTAAAATAGAAACAACTCTATCTGCAATATAAAAATAGCTTTGCTGTTTTTGTGCTAAAAGTTCTGCAAATATGTAGAGATGTAAAACATGACATCTGGATTTTCACTGACTTCAGAGGTTACTGCAGCAGACACAACTGCTGTCAGAAAAAGGTTTATATTAATATTTTCTTTTATGCCTTAGGAATGTGCCATGAAAGGGGTTGTCTGCACTAGAGTTTATGAAAGAGTGTGAAGAAGTTTCCTCTCTGCACCGGACCAGAACTGGCTCTAAAACCTTGGCTTAGTTCAGTGACCAAAGCCCTATGCCCCGTGCTTCTTTATTTTATTTCCTTTTATTGGGAAAATGACTACACCATAATTTGATGTTTCAGAGCCATAGTGTAACTAATCCAAAATATTGTGATCCAATAAAAGCTTCTCAACACAGAAAATAGAGTGTTTGGCTCCACATGAATGATTTACATTTACTTTCTTGACTGGTGCTATCTTTTCTGTTGATACAAAAGGTCAGACTATTTCTGAGTAAAATGATGAAACACAAGTAATCCATATCTGAGAGAGGGCTAACACGGGCTAACGCTGCTTCTTTGATATGTATAAAAATATAATCTCCTGGACTCAATATTCTTTTCCTGCAAAAGATTTTTTTTTTCTGAATAGTTCCTATAGGAAAAATTATCTTTACCACCAGAATTATTGACTTTCAGTCTGAAATACCATTATAGCCTTATAGTCTTAGCACATCATTGTTTCATACTCACCCCCAAAAGCTTACACTTCTTTTATACTTCAGGATTTATATACTGTCATTTATTTGGAAGAAAACAGATACTGGAGGGAAAAAAATTGGAATATATTCCATATTTGTCTTCCAAAAGAGCAGATAAACCCATGAAACAAAGTGTGGAGCAGGTGTGAATGAACTCCAGAAGTCTTAAGGCTAGAGGACTTAATTTTAAAAGTTCTCAGCAGTCAAGCCTATTCTAGGACAGTATATAGGCATATGATTAATACGAAGCACACAGAGGAGTTGCATTTGGTAGAGTTTGCTGTCAAGCCTAACTGAGTAGCTTAAGGGTTCATTCCTTCCACTGCACTTGCTCTGCTTTTATCTAAGGGAAAAAAAAGCCAGAAAAAGCAAATCTAAACTTCAGGAAATCTATTTAACCAGAAAACATTGTGACAGTTTATTAATGTTTGCCTTCATTGGCCAGTGTTCAGTATCACTGCTGCTCTCACACTGACCACGTTATTTCATCCTGTGTCATTGCCTCCATGGCATCACACAGAGCTCCCGCCTCCTCTGTGGGCTTAAAGCAACTGTGAGAGGCTCACGTGTTTATTTTGGCTCACTAGGAACAGCAGAGCTGATACGAACCTTTGCCTACTGGTTTTACAGGCAAGAACACAAATTCTCAAGGTTTAGACAGATCTTGAATGTCAGTATCTAAACTGGTTTAGCCAAGCAGAGAGTGAAGAGATGGATATCACATGCAAATGAAAGATATAAAGGTCACCTTTCTTCTCTACCCACCCCTGGAAAAGCCAGAATCTGGGCCCAGCTTTGGATACATTTTTATGTAGATGCAGTCTAACTGCAGACAGCTGCCGGAAGGCAAACAGGATAAATCCTAGAAAATATGAGCAGTGAGAGAAAGCTGTGGTATTTATGGACAGCAGTTTTAAGGAAAACTTTATCCTGTTCTCTAACCTAGAGGAAGGGACACATGCCCCATATTTAAACTTACCATTAAAACTCACCCCTATGAGTGTCAGAGTTTCCGTGACTCCAAGTCCCCAGTGGCTGTAACAAGAAATGGAGGCAGAATGACGCCTCTTGTATCATCTTTTGCAAACAGAATGTAATCACCTATTTTGAGTGAAGATGTTCTACCAGGCTTCCATAAGAACAGTCATATGGTGTGAACTCTCATTATACAGGGCCCTCCAGATTATTCTCCTAGTCTCTTAACAGAGAGACAAAAATCTCTTACAGTTCAGGATCTGCCTGAAATGGACTCGTGAATCTGGATTTTTGCTCTGCAGTTTCTTCATTCACTTCCCCTGCAGTACAACACAGTCCCAGGGAGGCTGCTGGAGCCGCTCACCCCAGCCTGGCTCTTGGAAGCTGGAACTTGTCCAGAGCCTTTTAAGCAGAGCTCACCTCCCGCTCCTGAGCCACAGGCAAGGGAGAGGATACTGCTGCAAATAAGCTCTGTATTTCCTTGGCTTTTCCTGATGCAACCCGTAAATTCTTTTTAAGTTAAATGCAAAATCTCCTCTCCAATAGAATATTAGCTTTCAGCTTTTTATTTCCTCAGGCAAAGGAAATAAACATTTACATCAGTACAAATGATAGTTTTTCCGGATCTGGAAACACTAACAGAATAAAACAAAGGACTGCTCACCTACTCTTCATTTATTTATTTACTGTTGTTTCTATTTCTGTGACATAATCCATCTCTCTTCCTCTTCTAAAGAAACTTTTAGTTGCATTTATTTCTCCGGAGATTTGGAATTAAAATAATAATAGCTTTGGGGTTTTAAGTTCCTAACTAAATACTGATATGCTCTTTAGGAACCCAGTATTTGGTACTTTCACTCTATACAAAGGTCACTTAAAAATGTCATGAGAGCTGGAGACTTTCCAAAACAGGATAAGTGCAGCAGCACTGATAGTGTCAAAGGCAAAAACAATAGGGCAGGTGGTACAAATCAGCACAGAAATGGAGTACTTTGGGCTACTGCTCTCTGTAAAGCAGTACTTGGGGTCTCCAGGAGAATTTAGGGAGAATAAAAACTTTTTAGTCTCAAGGTCTTCTTCATGTCTTACCGTAAATTGATTTTTCTTCTTTCTTAAACTTTTTATACAGGCCAGATATTTCTGGAATGAACATCTAGGCTGAGGTACAATGTCTGTGTTTTGAACAGTACTTTCACATTGACAAACAAGTCCGTTTGCTATTTTCCTAGCTTGTGTAGGGACTTAGCCTAGAAATATTGGCAGTCTGATGCTGGTGTATAAATAGCATTATTTAAAGCAATCAGCTTGATCTAGCACCCACCCCAAGCAATGAAGCCCTGGCTGAGTTTAGCACACCACACTCAGATTCCTATCCCATTGGTCACACTTTCTGTAAGTTTTTTAGGGCTCTGTCACACCTCCGTTTCGCCTGCATCTCCTGAGATGGTGGAAATCGCCTGCGTGGGGTATTTTTCCTCCAGTTGCTGAAGGTCTGGCAGCATTCCCTGCCTTTGCCCTCTCTGACATCTGCTGGGGAAGGAGAAGCACGCTGTCATGGCAAGAGCCCCTCTCAGCCCCTCTGCTCCCATGGGGAGCGCTGAAATCGAATGAAAGCTGCATCTGGACTCCATGTACCAAAGCTGTTTCCTTGGACTGAGCAAAATTTGGCAGCTTGTGACAGCAAATATCTCCTGTTGATGCATAGCTAAACCCGGAATACTGGACCCTGCATCCCAGTCTTTTCCACATGGAGTGGGGCAGAGAATATAGGCTCTCCTACAGCTTTGAACTTCCCTTGTCCATCTCCTTGGAGTGCATTTTGGGAGAAACTGTATTCCTGTAAAGTGAATTCACACACATCCAGGTGCCCAACATAAGGATTTGCTGTTGTTTTACACAGAAACCTTGTCACCTGCTGGGACAGTTTGACTGGACAGCGAGTGTGTTGCTGGGCAGCTCTAGAAATAGCAAAGATTTGGGGAGGGGGATAGGGCTGTGTTATTAAAACAATTTTGCTTTATAAGAAGCCCTCAGCAATTACCACATTTTTTTCCAAGAAGACACTTGTTATGCTGATAAACACTTTGCTGTTTATAAATTGCTCAACTGTGCCTTTTAAGACATTGCTACCTTGCCTAATTTTCATTTTGGGTTAAAGATGTTCTGTTGCTTTCTGGGATACAAAAGAGTGAAAGGTTATCACTGAAGGGATATTCAGTCAGAAACAAATAGGCTGATATCATGAAAAAAATTGCCCTCAGAAATCCTGGAATTTAGATGTAATCAAGGTCTTTGTTAGGAAGGCAATTAGAGCCTCGCCATATCCTCACCATTTCAATGAAAAATGTTGTGGTTGGCTATTGGCCATCTGCTGCAGATGAGGAACACAAGAAAATGTTATTTGGACTAAAGGGCACAACAACACTGGGAATAATACTGTGCCTGAGACAATGTAGAGAGGGAAAGCTGTGTGAGACAGCATTCATACAATATTTTCAAAGGAAAGTGGGATTTTTTTACCTTTCGAGAAGCAAATCAATGTTTAAATATACTTTCCTCAGATTTTATGAAAAATTTTAAAACTAAAATTGTAAGAAATGCAATCATTCAGGGTTTAGGAAGGGCGGGGTGAATGCATTA
Organism: Bombycilla garrulus; assembly: GCA_013400315.1. Classification (NCBI taxonomy): domain Eukaryota; kingdom Metazoa; phylum Chordata; class Aves; order Passeriformes; family Bombycillidae; genus Bombycilla; species Bombycilla garrulus. Next base: position 328,505 of record VXBU01004011.1, read on the forward strand.
CAGCTGGATTTTTTCCTGTTTCACAGTGAATAATTAATAAAAATATTTTTAAATCTTTTTTATATTTGCTATAATGTGGTCACCAGTATCAATCATATTATTTGTGAGAAGGTAAGGGAGGAAGAAAGGGTTTTCTATTTAATTCAAACTAATGACGCTCTCTGTCACACTCCTTTGTGGATAAGGCTTCTTACAAGAGTCACCTGTGTCAGCAATAGGGTCAAAAACATTCTAAGGATTCATCTTGTCTTTCAGGCTCATAGATGTGATGTCACGTCNTAAGTTTTACTTGGAAGCTCTGCACATTTGATACGAAAAAATCTGCAAGACAGTGAAGGTGGGGCCCTCAGTCTTCTTGGATAATCTTCTAGCAGAAGCTCACAGCTTTCTATGACATTGTGCCACCCCCCTGTATCTTGTCCCATATGGTGTTCAGAGTTTTACAGCCTACTGACTCCTATGGATCTGTATAGGTAAACGCATTGTAATTCCTTCACAAACCTCTCCATGTGAACAGTGGGAAAAGACTGCAGAGCAATTTGAGACTGTAAGACATAAGATTCAAGGCCCCTAATTAAACACAAATATTTTAGTTTTATGAAGAAGAGATAGAGCAGTCAGATTATGAAAAATTAGGTGCATAAATGTTGGTGCTTTCCAGATAGGAACTGAGCCCTCTGGCCAGGAGCACAGGAACCAAGATTAAGACTCTCCCTGGTGTTTCCTTTTTCTGGGGATTTTAGTGCAATCAAGAAGCATCATAACAGTTTATCCTGGCTCTGTCTCCATTCGGGCANGCTTCAAGTTTGACAGAACATAGGGTTGCTTTTGAAATCTGTAGACATAATTACAGGAAAGGGGAGATATGTAATGTGTCTAGCTACTGTACAATAATTATACCTGCCAACAACAGTCTCATTTATCTCAGATCCTAGGACAAATTTCCCAAGCTAAAAAGTCTAAAAGATATATATATATATATNAGACTGTAAGACATAAGATTCAAGGCCCCTAATTAAACACAAATATTTTAGTTTTATGAAGAAGAGATAGAGCAGTCAGATTATGAAAAATTAGGTGCATAAATGTTGGTGCTTTCCAGATAGGAACTGAGCCCTCTGGCCAGGAGCACAGGAACCAAGATTAAGACTCTCCCTGGTGTTTCCTTTTTCTGGGGATTTTAGTGCAATCAAGAAGCATCATAACAGTTTATCCTGGCTCTGTCTCCATTCGGGCAGAGAGCATGTTGTGAAATACAGAGGCAATCACTAGGATCCAAGTTAATGACTTGGAAAATTAATATCAAGGAAGAAGATTTGTTTAAAGCATCAGGGCCTATTTTTATAAGACATTTCAAACCTATCTCATTTTCCTCTCACAGAGTGACAAGTCCTGTGGATGGAAGGAAGAACAGTGGTAGTCACCTCTGCTGACTTCTGAAAGGTTTTAACAATATGACCAAAGACATCAGCCTACAAGAAGGCCTACAGGAAAACTGGAGAGGGACTTTTTGCTAGGGCGTGTAGTGACAGGACAGGGGTTGTGGCCTTAAAATAAAAGAGGACAGGTTTAGATTGAGCATAAATATAAGAAACATATGTGAAGGTGGAGAGGCACTGGAACAGGTTGCCCAGAGAAGCTGTGGATGCACCATCCCTGGAAATGTTCAAGGCCATGTTGGATGGGGCTTTGGGTAACCTGTTCTAGCAAAAGGTGTCCATCCCCATGGCAGGGGGGTTTGAACTTCATGATCTTCAGGGTCCTTTCAAAACGAAACCATTCTATGATTCTGTGTCCATAAAAATGCTATAAATTGGACCAGATAAAGCTGCTGCTACAGAGAGGGTACAAACAGATGCGAAAACCATACTTCATCAGCCAATGGTTCAAAGTGGAAAGACATACCTCTTGGACTTGGGCTGTTCCAGTCTTGTTCAATCTTCTCAGTAGTAATGATGTTACTATTTGTGGAGTGTACAGAGCTGAGGTAAAATGAAAACATACCAGAGAACAGGGTTCAAATTCAAATGATCTCAAGAAACCCAGGTAATAGCTTGAAAAGCCAGAAGGACATTTAGGAGGGAAAAAATACACCAGGCAGTATAAGCAAAAGTACAAATACCAGATGGAGAACAAGCAAGAACTAGAGCAAACATGGTGGCTTCACAGCAGATCACAGGCTAAAAGTGAGTGGTGAATGTGGCCTTACAAAAAAACAAACATCCTATCAGGATGCACAGTCCAAAGGATAGCCAGCAAACTGCAGTCATCCACATGCTCTGCTTGTCACTACTAAAGCTCCTGGGATGCAGTCTCAGTTTTGGGTAATGCCATGCAAAATGAATGGATCAATGGAGACAATTCAAAGAAAAACAATGAGGCTCCGAAAACATTCTTCAAATGGAAACGTGAAATTATGAGGGAGAAGAGACTCAGGGAAGTGAGACTGGTCAAGGACACAGAAGGCTTGCATTGACACACAAAATACCTCGGATAGATAGGTAAGATGTGCAATAAATGTAGACCTACACACGTAGAACTACCTATTCACACTCATGGTTTACTCCCTGGATCTAGGAATACAGGACCAAGCTCCTGTTTTCCACCTCTGAAACTCTCATGGAGTCAATGCAGGAGAGGCTAACTCACCTCTGCAGTACCTGCTGTGAGAGTCAGCATTCAGTGCACCTCTCCTTGGCTTCACAAGTACCTGTTCTCACAGGGCAACAGATCAGTACTTGAGGAAGAGGCAATTTGTACAAGAGTTACAGCAAAAGAGTAGAATACTCAAAGCACAAACAACACTCCTGATTTTCTTCTACTACTTACATTTTCTAAGTGATTTGGTATAAAAATAGGAGATAGAAGTTGCCTGTACCTGAAACATATTGGCAGCAAGTTACTCCTTTGTCCACGGCACACAAGCAGCAGGATGTTAGATAGTTTGAAAGGAAAGAAACAAAAGACAGAGAAAGAGAGAAAATCTGAAATTGCCTAAAAAATGTAAATCTCATTGTTTCAGAGTTGATGAAGTGCTTGCAAAGTAGAAGACACTATCTCCTGAAAAAACTGTGCTTGACACCCTGACACCATTATGGATCAGGTGGTGACTAACTCGGTCAGAGTGTTGCTAATAAGAACAAGGTTGTGGATTCTGTCCTTGTACTGGCCATTCACTCAAGAGTTGAACTTGGTGATCACTGTGGGTCCCTTCCAGTTCAGAATTTTCTGTGATCTGTGAAGTGTCATCTTCCCAATGTTTTTCTAGGATCAGGAAAAATTGCTAAATTGTTCTTTGATCCAAGTTTCAGATTATTTATAGGGGCCTGTGAAAACAATTGAAGAATATACTTTTTGGACTTACTCCACTCCAAACAGAGTTCTTCTCTGAAATCCATAAGCTCTGAATTCCCAGAATCTGCCTGTATGGTACCTATGAGCACTTTGGGGTACAGGACATATGTTGGACTAAAGATATTGTCAAGCTCCACAACAACAACAGCTTTTCCATCTAAAACCATCTTGGAAACCCCCCTGACAGTTCCTGGTTGTCAGCCCAGAAAAATTCAGTTACCTCTACTGTTGTCAGCTACTGCTGGGTATCTACTAGGCACCTTCTGGAGGCAGAGTTCATCAAGGCAGACTGATGAGAGACTATCCCCAGCTACTGGCGGAATATATAATTCCAAAAAAATATTCAACACGGAAGATGGCAGTTAGCCAAAGCAATTAGGTCAAAAACAACTCTCTGTAAAAGGCCCTGCAGTGTTGGGGCTGGGCTGAGTGGATTGATACCCCTTGATCACGATGTGCATTGCTCCAGGTAGTGGTCACAGCCAGTTTGCTTTCTCCATGTGACATCCTGCCCTGTACCTGCAGTACTTCACCTCTTATGGACAGAAGTCTGGGATGTGCCCACACTCAGGCTGCAAGTGCAGTCTCTGCTGCCTGATAACATCCATTCCTACCCAGGAACGCTAGAGAAGAAGGGATTCGGCATGGTTCCCCCAGCAGCTTGCAGCATCCCACCCTGGTGGAAACACCATCTTATAATCTATTTTGCCACAAGAAACCAAACCATCAAACAAGGTAAATCCTCTACACAGCATTTAGATGAAAGGCCATAAACACAAGGGGACTAAAGCACCTATTTTCTCCTTTTTGCCCACAGCTCAAGCTTGTTCCTCCCAGCAACCCACACTGCTCACAGCACACTGTCCCCACATCATTTTTTACCAGACACACAGTTCACACCAGCTATTCTCTGCCTCTTCTTTAACTCCATATTTTCCATACCTGCTTGAGTGACTGGTTAACATAATGCGTCATTATGCAACTTCATCATAGTCAGAAAGGGAGGGAAACAGAACAAAACCTGTCCATATTTGTCTGAGTGCTGAGTGTTTCAGTCTGCGCTGGCCATTCATATAGGTGTATGTGTAGCATGTGTGTAGCCATGTGAGCCTTTTGGCCAGTCTGACTGCTCACTGTGCCTGAGGCAGAGATCTGCATCAGCTTTACCTTTGTGGGGCCATTGAATTCAGTAAACACAGACAGATATCCCTGATCTGCCTCCTGTGACTCAGCCATGTCTTTCTATATGTTGCCATCCCTCAGTCAAGCCCTGGTTTCACAGTGAGTTTTAACATGTATACTACTTGATCTGGATCTAAGTGAATTGTTGAATTTACTCTTCTCCTCTTGAATCCTGGTCTGTCATCTCCTTAATAAAGTGTAGACATTTTCCTCTAACTCACCATGGACATCAACATTTGAAATATGTCCCTACTACAGTTCTTGAAGAATGACAAACACCTTCAGATAATACTTTAGCTGACTTATTTTAAATATCTTCTTTTGGAGATGAATAACAGCTTAGAAACGTGCTTTTTTTCATTGCCTGATAAAGGATTTATGTTATTGTCTGACACTTGATGTAACAGCTCACTGAGCTGAAGGTTTGGTAGCTCTCACCACTATTTTGGCTGACAGGTCTGTGGCTGAGTTCTCTGATGTCAGAACCCCAAGGATCATACAGCTGGAGAGTGGTGGTGTGCTGGTGATGCAATGAAAACCCCCAGACATCTCTGACTGTGTGCCAGTGACACACCACAATATCCATCTGGGTAATTCAATCCATGTTCTCTAAACAGGATCAATTCTGTTAACATGACTGAAGATCATCTACTGAGATGAGCTAAGAAGATGATCTGTTTTCTTCTACTCAGCTGTGAAAGTGTGGGCCTGATCATATACAGGCACACACGGCTAAACGTGGTGCTGGTTTTTTTGCCTCTGCATGCCTGTGCTGTCCTGCTTGCTGCTGCCTCTCTTCCTGCTCTTTCAATGGATTTGACAGCCTGTCCTGCTTCTAGGGCTAAGTGGTTGGGCAGTACTGATGGCTGCTTTCCAGCTGATTTCCTATCCTAACTCAAAAGTAGCTTAATTTTGTTTTCAAGTGTAGTGTTGGGAAAATGTGTGGGAATCTGGGGAACTAGAAAGTCCTTCTTGACTAAATGAAATATGCTGTAGTATTGTCATAGCCTAGTTTGGGCTCCCAGGAGACTCTCATGAATCTGACAAACACTCAAAATGCTGGAAGCAAAACTAACTTTAAATCCTTGTTCCTCATTTGTTTCTAAAAATACTGCAGTTTTTCTACTTACAAAGTAGCAACAAAAAAAATAGAAACAAGATTCTCAAGTTGCATTTCAGATCTTTCATCAGGAAATTACTTAGGACTCTCCAAGCAGTCTTTGCGATGAGTTTCTCTTCTCTTAGTAAGTCTGTGGAGAGAACTTTCAGCAGACAGGGAAAGGGTGAAACGTGGAAATGATGTTAGAGTTCAACAACAGCATGATGTTTATGTCCCAGAGAAAAGGGGAACATCACCCCAGGGATTTGAGTTGAGCATCCACATTGTGATCACATGGTGGAACATTCAGATCCAAAGCCAGGCAATGGGAATGTGACCAGCGTCACTCCCAGGTGTGGTGCAAGGATGTACCACAGCCAAGAGGAAGGGAAGTCTTTTTTCAATAGCAGAAAATTCTCCAAGCACCATCTGGATTTGAATAGAAGTACTCGTTAAAGGAAATAACTTGTAAACGATGACACTACCCTTTGCAATTCACATGGCTTTCCACACACATCCTTCTCATAACACACAAACACACACAGAGTAGATGTACTTCTACTGTTTACAAACCCAGTCTCTCAAACTGTGACAATGAGAGGACATTGTCAAAAGAGAGAAAACCTGAAGTATCTTCTTTAGAGTCTAAATGTGTGGGAGAAAGAGAGCATAAACCTTCTTTCCTTAGTTAACCCAAGAAATCCATTCGTTTTCCTTAGTTAACCTGAGCAATCCATTAGTTTTCCTTACTTAGCCTAAGAAATTCATGAGCTTAAAATGCAGTAATTAGTAATTAGTGTGATTGTCTCCTGTGCAATGATTGATGGGGAAGAGGTAACCCTGAAGGCTTAGCAATATCACTAAGCATCCTTAGTATTTCCTTCTGAGGTTTTTCTATGACATCTGCCTGGTCTTTGGTCTTACAAAAACCCCAAGAACTCTCAAAAAAGTAAGCTTAGTAAGAGTTTGTGGAAAAGTAAAAAGACTCAACAACATGTATTGTTAATTCTTATAGCCTACAATATTAATTGAAAATAACACAGTGTTTTCTTTTTCTTGTGTATTTGATATCTGTCCATAGACTGTAAAAGAGTCCTTCATCCTTTTGGAAACTTAAACTACAATTTCTGTAGAAAAGATGCTTTTTTTCCATCAAAATGTGTGATGCTTTTTCTCTAAATATATTCTTGTTTTCTCTCTTGGATGTGATTAGCCCCTACACTAATAAGATAAAAAGTACAGGATAACGATTTAAACAAACATTCCTGAAAAGGATGCATTATATGATGGAGTTATCTTGTTGCTAGCAATATGAAAGCAGAACAATTTATTATCATATTTTCTGGCTAAAAGTGAAAGACATTTGTAATCCAACTGCAACAATACGATGAAACCAGGACTAGCACCCTTTGCGTTAAACTTTACTGACAGAGAGGACAGCTTCTGTCCCACAGAATTGATGGTACGAGGAACCAGAGTATCATGCATGTCTCTTAGAAAGCAGATTTACTGCTATGTGGCAGCTAAGTAGTAATGGAAAAAAAGCTGCTCCTTTTGGAATTACTGGTTGTAACTGAGTTTCTGAAGTAAATACAAGCAATTTCCATGGGCTGGAGAATATTCACAAAGGTGAGACTGCACACTTGTCCTTGCAAAATTGATTCTTTTCATCTTTTCAGAACTTGTTTCTGTTTTTTCCAACAATGGGGTTCACTCCCTTGCTGGCACAACCAAACTGCAACATCTAAATGGGTGAATATCCAGAAATATAACAAGCAACCACTGGTAGCTGCTAATCACAGCACCTGGGAAGTGATGCTCATTTAAAAAAAAATGGACTAGATTTGGCAGATGACATGTCCTCTCCCCCACCTTCAGCACAACATTTGCTGTTCTGTCATCTTCTTGAGCAGATCTGATCAGACTTTTTATACCCACAGCAAGGCAAACCACTTTTTACTGGGCCATTTTCACAACCAGATTCACTGAGGACAATCGCCTCATATTCATAGAGGTGGAAACTAGAAGAAGACAATTTGATCACCACGAGTGAATGGTAGCTGTGGCAGACAGGCGAAAAGGACAGAGTGTCAAGATGCAGAGGGGAAAATTGTTTCGTATGTCATTTTGTAGAGAACATACAAGCACGGCACCTTGCACTGACTTGGCCGCTGCTTTAACACACAGAAAACTCACTGCTTTTATTTTCCACTTCAGTCAGCATGACAATCTGTCTCCCAAGGCACTTAAGGAATTAGCTCTTAATCACATAAAAAAGTTGACATTGATTTCAAAGTGAGGGAAGAAAACCCTTTCAATGAAAAGAAAAGAGTATTTTTTATTTTTCCACTATTAATCCAAACAAAAGGACCTGCTCTGGAGTCTGGCTGTATAGGTACTGGGCCAAAAAGCACCTCAGACAACAGTGGTCTTCAGCATGGTAATTGAGTGTACACAGTCACCTGTGGTAAACAATAGCAGGAAATCCAGCCCTCAGGCAACGGAAGGCTCCAAAATAAAAAAATCCAGCACATGTATTATTTATTTCTACATTAGGCATGAAACCCAAGATGGATGAATGGTTGGAGAGCAACTCCATGCAGTGTTTGTAGGCAGGAAATAAAAGCTATTTATAAATGCTTAATAAGAACATTTTTTGTTCAACAATATAGTTTCTGTATAAAAATTGGTGAAATACATCATGCTGGTTTTGTCCTGTGAATTTTCTCCAATCAGAAAAAGAAAAATAATAACAAAAATTATGGCCACATTTGTTAGAAAGTAGTACTGTTTAGATTGAAAACGCTCAGAGGAAAACATCATTAATCAGTCATTTTTATAAACGCAGTGAATAAGAAAAGGTAGAAAAGAATTCTTCCAAACATCCCACTTATGTTCAGCACTGGTTTTACACTTTCCAACATACTTCACTTTAGATTTTCATGTCGGTCTCTCCTCTGCCTGGGTAATGTACTTTTCCTCACTTGGGCACTGCCTTATTGGCTGCAGGTCATTCCTCTTCTCAGGTTTCCCTCTCACTGACTCTGAAGATGACAAGTTTGGGCATCTTGTGCTACCGATTTCAGGGATTTCACTTGGATAGGACTTGGTGTTTTATGTTGTATCTTTTGTGAATTTTCCCATAGGTAGTAGTTAGAAATATGATCCAGCAGCTGGGATGGCTCCTGTGTAAATAGATTTGTCTGCATTTTTATGCAGGCCTTTTTGAGAGTGTGGAATTTCTTATGTGGTAGCTTATACACATAAATATATTACAAAGCCCTGTGAACTTTGGAGAGAATAGCGTGAATAAGATGATTCCCTATTACCAAATTTTCCTGGAAGAAAGTAGCTTTGAATTAAAATGGAGAGGCCACTCCAGATTAGGGCACCTTGAAGGTAAAGTTCAGTGAAAGAATGAAAGAAACCTACACTGCTTGTGGCTGAAAAGGTAAAAATGCTTTGATGAAAATAAAAACAGTTGTAAAAGTCCATTTGCTGGGTCATGTCCAGCCTCTCACCCACCAGCACCCCACCGTCCTTCTCAGTAGGGCTGCTCTTGAACTGTTCATCCACAGCCTGTGTTAATACCAGGGGCTGCCCAGACCCAGGTGCAGCACCTTGCACATGGCTTGTTAAACTACTGTGTACAATATTATCGATGGACAGACACCATCAAATTGTATTGAGGAGGTCATGAAGGTAAAAATCGGTGACAAATATTTGCTATCACTTGTAGAAAAAGTGAAGACAATGCGTATGACACATCCAGTTGGTGGACACAGAGTTGCTATTACTAAAAGCAGACAGTACTTGACAGAGTCCCAGCATAGCTCCACCTTATCCAACTACAAAAAGTTTTCATCCTCTGCACAAAAAAGTGTGTAGACAGTCTTCATTCATACCCCACATTTTTTTAAAACCCTCATTTCCTAGTTTGCTTTTGATGATTTTCTGAAGTTATCATCTTACTGTTTTGCTGTGTCTATTGGAAATTTTATAAACTATTTTAAAAGACTTCTGAGACAACACGTTGTTGGAGGAAACTGGAATATTGTTCTCCAGACGGATGTTTTAACACAGCCAGCTGCCTTTCATGTAGAACAGAGGCAGAGGATGTTAACAACAGACCTGATGCCACCTTAGGGGAAGGAAGATTTCTAGAAGTGCACATCTAGCACATGTTGTACGCCATTCACAGAAATTCCAACTCTCAGAAATGCTTAACTAGCCCTCATTATTTCATTGCCACCAGCCCCATACACATGGAGCCCTAAAAAAACTGTCCAAACTCACAGTACTTTGCAGCCCTTTCATTAAAACCAGTTCTTACACTGCCAGCAACCACATTTTCAAGCCTTCTCTGCCAATAGATTACTGGTTATTTTGCTGTTGTTTTTCACTGGTTGTTTTGGAGATTTTTATGAAACTGAGGCTCTGAGATATTAATACTACTCTGGGGGAGGCAGTTTTAAGAACAGACGAGCAAAGTAATAAACATGCTTAAATAAAGTTAAAAAAAATGTGAAAAGAAACTTGATTGACTCCATAAACATAAAATCTACACAAGCTCTACTTTTACATATGTATAAATAGAGTGTTACATGACAGCATTAATGGACTGTATGAGTCTCATTGTACTGAAAGCTCTATTATAAAAAGAAGCCTGACATTTGATATTTTGTCTGGTATTTCTAGCCAAGTCTTTCTCAGGCTTCTGAATCCACAGTGTGTATTGAAAGATCAACCATGCCTACCAGTATGACAAGTCTAGGAATTCTCCTTTCTTTGTTTCCCTATTTCTATTTACTGTGTGTGCTTGTGCATTTTGAAACAGTATTCATTGAGAGTATATTTGAAAGGTCTGCCAATATGTGATAGAGATTCATAGTCTCACTGAAACACAGCAGTTTGGGAAAGAAAGTGAAAGAATTAGATTAAATCATAAAAATCAACAATAGCTTTTGAATGTAGAACATTTAAAAAGCCAAGAACAAGGTCAGCCCATGTGTTTTCTGAGCATACCACACATTGCTATTTACCAAACACTCCTGGGGCAATGAGACTGAACACCTCTGAGGTAGTTTGCCATGAAAAGACAAGAATTTGCAAAGACATGCAAATAGACATGTCCAATAGACATGCCTATATCACTGTTGCTTTTAAGACCTGTCTGGAATAAAGATCTCCTCAGGTCAGACCCGAGTGAGAAGTTACACATTGACCCTAAAAACAGTCTTTGGAGGCTACATTGACCTTATCGGCCAGCACAGGACTTTGGGCTGTACTGCAAGGCAACTCCCGCATTTACAGACATTTTGTGTGTAATTCCCTTTCCCTGAGTGCCCGGGAGGAAGGCACTCACAGCTAGCAAGGCTCTCTGCAGGGCCTTCTGGGTGTGTAGTGTTACTGTCCTTTCATTGTATGGAAGCCATCAACACCTCCCTTTATCTCCACTGCTACTACCCCCTCAACTACTTGGGTCTGTGAACAGAAGCAATGTAATAAAGCATGTTAAAAACCTCAACGTGATTCATGTGCTAGTGCAAACCAGCATGCTCAATATGCTGTCTTCATATATTCATTATTTTATAGCTGGTTCTCTAGGAAAGCTTTCAGCCGGTTTGCACTGTCCAGTTTAAAATATACTGGAAGGATAAGTATCGGGTGAAGTCAGAAAAAAACCATTTTGGCAGAAAATAAATCCCAGATTATAAAATTCATTTCCTATCCAGCAGTGAACAATGTCCAAGAAGATCAGACAAAGCAGCTGCACATATAAAATGCTGGGTTTTTTACTTGTATAAGAGAGGAAAATAGTAAATCAGTGATTACAGAGTCATGTACTTTGCTTGGTATTTTAAATATGTATTAAATAATCATGTGAGTGCTTCAGTGCCCAGGATTAAGGCCTATGTTAAAAAGTCACATGCACCCTAAGCCAGGGACTCTCTTGATTGTACATATTCTTTTATTTTAAAACCATTTTGGGAAAGATGCAGTTAACCAAACATGACTCACAAAGTTTTTGAAACTTTGTGTTACAGCATATTTCTGTTGAATTTGTGTTGGTGGCTGATTAGAGAAACTTATATTCATTAAGAATTAGTGCTAAATTACATTAATGGCATGACTTATTACCACACAGAAATATCACCATGGTACTAAGAAATGGGAGAAATGTCCACATTCAGAGCAACTTTATAGTTCAGCATCCCACACTTACTACCTGTAGCACGACAGGCAGACACTTCAAGACCCTACATGACCCATGACATCAAAAGCATTTGCTTTTCAGCCTCTACTCTAAAGGTACCTGAACCTGCAACAATATTTGTTGTCTTCAGATATGCTGTTCATTTCCACTGTGCCACTTGCAAGAGGGGCAAATGAAAAAAACCTCTTAGGAGAAACAGGTAGTTTGACGGGAAAGGAAGGAGTAGGATTTTTTAATATATTCTTGAAAGTTTCAAAGTACATGAGTAGCCTATAAAGCAATGCTAATGCTTTATAGGCACTAGAACTTTATTATCTTCCTCCATATCTTTTTATGTTAAATGATTTTCAAGGGCAAGGGGGCACTGAAGTTGCTTCTAAAAATAAATGTGTAGTAGATGAGCATGAAGAAGTGCGTAAGTTGACAAATAACTAAAAGAAAAATGAAAAGGCCAGATTTTAGTGCTATCTTCCTCACGCATCTATCATTCTCAGTGACAACTCTGAGGATTATTTTTCAGTTAAAAAACACCTTCTGAGTCATCACTCGCACTGACTACATGGCTCTGCTATTCTTAGTTATCTGTGCAATAGCCTGACCTAATCAGTGCAGAGTGGGACAAATTTCCCTATATATGTTTGCTCGAAGCATAAGTCGTCCCTGGCTATTATTAGGATGCATATGCCTAATGAGACACCTAATCCCTGTTACCACTCCTGCAAAGACTTAGCAGATCATGCAAAAGCTGGCACTGTAGTAAGTCATATGGGAAATAGGAAATGGCCCTCAGCTCACCCTCCTGAGACCTGATGACGAGAACAAGTCATCTGTGTTGGATTCCAGCTGGCAGGCCAGAAGCACAAAGCCTACAGCTTATTTTCTGTGCCTTGAGTCATCTAGGCTTTATTAGGAGAGGAATGTATTGGTTATCCAAAGAGGTTTTTTTAAAGTTAAAAAGAATGGAAAGAAGGAAGTGGTCAGGGCAGTGAGATTTTTCACCCGTAAGAACACACTGGGATCTGCTATTAAAAGTGCCACCATAGGTAGGGAGCTAAGGCACAGCACAGCCTCTGTGGCTGAAGTTGTGATGGGTGCTCTAGAGCCAAGTCTCACCAGACAGATCTTGGAAAGCTGATTTCTTGGTCTGCCTATGTCAAGACATGAGACTTTGCTCAGAGAAAATGGTAAGAAATATCCCCAGAATTGTGACATCAAAATGGCAGTGGAAGAAAGGTGGTTAGAGCACCTCTTTTCCTGCAGGAGACACTGGCCTGAGGCCAAGCAGTAACTTTCAAGACGAATGTTTTCACTCTCTCTCAGACATCACCTCTTCCAAAATGCAACATATTTGACTTTTGTAGTATTAAGAAGTCTGACATTCATGCATACAATCATCCTTTCAGTACAATTCCTCTTCAGAGTTGAAGTCTCCAGACAAAACAACCAAACAGTGACAACATGGGAAAAGTGAAATATCTGCTTTCTCTACCACAGTTGCCAACTCACTTTTTTACTGCAGGACACCTCCTTTTAAAATTAGAGAGCCCTGAATCATCACAGGGCTTCATTCACAGGTCACAGTCACCTTTTCTCTAGTCCCTAGGAAACTGCTGCTTCATGATCATATGATCCTAAAAATGTCAGCCATGGAAGCTGTGATTTCCCAGGGACAATGAAACATCATTAAAGTTAGCAGACAGAGCATGTTGGGTAAATGCTGGTATCTAAATCTGTCTTCCTGAGAGACCTGTAAATCTGCTCCTCCATCCTCAAGTGAGGAAGTAACCGCTGTGCATTATAGGCAGGAGATACCCTAATAATAATGGCAAACATATCTACAATGTTGGTTATTAAATGCCCTTTTCTTTGTTGTTTTTTTTTCAAACCGCGTTAATAAATCTTCATGGACAAAGACTAGTCAGAGGAAATAAAAACAACCCTCAAAATCTGATGCTTGTGGCAGTGTGCTTGTACAGGCTCATATCACTTTTGAGTAGCACAGCAAGAATTACTGCTATCAAAGACAGCATCTCTTTGTTAAGAAACTCCTATCATTTCAGAGTTTTCATTAAGTTAAGATATTTCACTTCGTAAAAGGTACCTCTCATCTCCCATCTGGAGTGTTGTGGAACAATTTCACATTTCAGAGCACAGGGAGCCCCTGTAAATCCCTGCATCTTCTCCACAAGTCACCTGGAAGCACTTCACACAGGGATAACCCACACTGCACCTTTGCCTGACCCAGACACAGGTAAAGGTGACTGTCCTTGCCCGAGCTGCCAGAGTATCCCTGGGAGCAGCACCAGCCCATGCTCCCTGTGCCCAGCCAGAATATTCCCGTGACCACAGCCAGCCCAGGCCTCTTCCACACAGTATTGCAAGTCCCCATGCCCAGACAAACACAGGGCACAACTGGCTGTCATGATGCCTCACAAGGATGCTGGGGAAAGGCAAGGAACCCTGAAGCAAGGACACAGTCATATTATGAGCCCTTTTCCAGGCTATATTTTGCACAGGGTGGGGTCCAAGCAGCAGCTCTGGAAAGCAAAGGAAACAATGAGCCCACCACCCACTCTCTTAGGACCATTCTCTGGGCTGGACGCTAAAGTTGAGCGTCTTCACAGAAACCCTCTGTGAGTGGGCCCAGGACTGAAAACCCTTTCCTGAGCAGTTTGGCAGCCTGTTCTAGCAAGGCAGGGCCTCCCTCCTTTCACAGGGATTTGGACCTGCTGAAGTGGGCCTGGCGCCTTGCCCCGGGAAGCTGCTGCCAGAGCCAAGCGTGGGCTTTCTGCCCCAACCACACCAGTGGAGCTCCACACTTCAGGTAAATGTTCTCCATTATACCTCTGTGTGGTTGATTATCAGATGTTCAGGTACTGTAAAAATGCAAGAAAATTCAATAAACAAAACTTATAAATAGATAACACCAAACAGCCTGGTTGGAAGCCTGTTGAAGCCACTGGGAAGACTTCTGCTCTCCTCAGTGGGCTTTGGAACAGGGCCAAAGGCTGTTTAGCATTAGATAAAGAGAGGTTTATGTCAGGACTATAATACTTAATCTCTGTAGTAGCCAGATTAATTGCACAATTAAATTTTCATTAATTATCCCAAATTGTCTTCCCTGATAGCTAGGTTTAAATATTATGTTTTACAGTCTTAAGCTCTGAAACAGTGAAGCATATGCCTAACATTGAAAATGCAATTAGTACCCTGGAATTTGTGCCCTTTTTCCCGTTTTAGAGAACAGGAAGAGTTTGTAGTTCTCTTACCACTATGAACAATGTTTTTCACTGATACAGTATTAATTACAACATATAACCTGTCTTTAATAAACACACTCATGGCAGATGCCTATTTCTAGTGCCTGTGTATTCCTTCTGCTCTTACTGTTCGAAAGATAACAAGACCAAATATACTGAATTTGAGGACAAGCATGGGTGCAGCGGAAGGAAGGAGGAAGAGCACATTAAATAAGCAAACATTTAAAGCAGTGTCTGCTGTTTCATCAACAGTCATTAAAATGTTAAAAAGTTCCTATTTTTATTCTCTGACGTAAAATTTGTTTATAAGGGTATCTCTGTGTTTCTGGCTCTGGAGGTACTACATAGACAGCAGAGCTTCAGGGACAGGGTAAAAACGAGAAGTTCTCTAACTAACAAATGAGGGAACCAATTTTCTGGGCTACTGATACCCACTAGGCTAAGAATGTAGTCTGTGCTGTTATAGTCTTTGGGCAGATTCCAAACAATGCTGTGTTGTGGGAAGGAAGCTATAATGCAGTTGTGTCCCTGTCTTATATTGACTTCTAGGTCAAACAAAGCCTGGAGTGATTTGGAATTCACTTGTTGTGCCACTGCTTACTGCAGCTAGTTTGTGAAGAAAGCTATTGTGGATGAAAGAGAGAAACAAAAAGCATTTGATCCTTGCAGCTCTCATGAGACAGCTATGAATTTATGGCAATTTTTTTCTTTCCAGGCAGCAAAGGAACAGATTACTATCTTATTATAGATCAGCATTTTTACAAATGCTGAACAGCAAATGCTCCCTGGCATCACTTACTAGGGATGTGAGAAGGAATTATTCAAATTACTTGGAAATTGCCTGACAGCACTTTTGAGATAAAGAGGCATTAAAATAAATCTGTGTCTAAGCATTGCTTACCTAGAGATAACAAGAAGGGAATTGCTGTACTGCACTTAAAGTGCTTTTAAGACCTGATTTCCAGCAATGTCTATCTATGGATGGTGAGAAGAGCGTACAAAAATAAGCAGGGCATGTACCAAATCAGCTTTCCCCCTCATACATCCCCCCAGACTTTAGATACCCTCAAATGAGCCACTGCTGGAGCTCACATGAACATTCTTACACTGAAGAGTCTGGTTGCTACTCTCCACAAATTAATTTATACATTTGACCTCCCTACCATTCTGGGACCTCAGTTTCCACCACACAAAAATTTGAGTCACTACATGAAAATCATAGTAATTTGCGTCTTTTTTGCTGCTTGCCTGTTAGCTGCCTGAAGTCCTCAAATTCTGCAAAAGTTGAAGGGAGGAAAACAACCATTCACACCTTTTCTTCCCCAGACAACTTTGTAGGTCTGTATCACATCTGACCTTGATTATTTTTTCACAAGTTTAAGACAGACTTTATCTTGAAAGATCAAACAATTAATCAATCTTTCTATACCTCATTTTCTCCAGTTATAGAAAGGGGTTTCTGATGTTAGGTGCATTTCTAAAATTTTATTGCCCCCTCCACCCCAATGTCCAGGAAAACTCAACTAATAGAATGGTTTGAGCTCTTCCTGATATTTTAATAAACTTCCTGATATTGCAAAGTTAATGGAGACTACAGGATCTTCAGTTGCATTGAACACAGCAGTGTTGTACAGAAAATGCCACTGTTAACTCAGTTTTCAGGCAAGAAACTTGATGGATATGTTAGGGAGAAATAAACATCTGACTGAAAAAAAGAGCTCATGTTTTGCTCTTCACTAAAATAGTGGAAAAAGCTGCACAGAAATCACTCATTTACTTTTTCCAGCTTGTGTATCTGCAAAACAGAAAGCACAAATGGTCAGAAGCCCCTGTGTTAGACATGAACATACTAGCCACGTGCAACAAAGGAATGAAAATGGCCTCTGATGAGTTTAGTGAGCTAATCACTGGAAATGTGATCCTGTCTTCTTGAATCAGAGGCAAAATTCCTAGTTAAATTCCCAGGACAATTTATGAATCTTAATGGGTAAACATCTTTAAAAGATGGATGTGGTTGTAGCTTTTTGAACGTCATCTTTCAAATTCCCTGTAGACTTTAGCAAAACTATTTTGAGTTATGAAATTCCACTTCCACACAAGAACCTTCTCCAATATGCTACCAGATCACCTAGCCAGGCTGACTAAAACTTCTGCCTGTCCAGAACCAGATGTGAAACAAAATTATTTGCTTTTTAATGTAAGGCACAAAACTCTCTGAAAAAAAAAATAATAAGAGGTATCTTGTTCTCACCTTTTAATGAACTTCTGTCTAATATGACTTTCTTAAAGCTCATAAAAATACACCAGATGGCCCTGCCCCTGTATTTCAGTGAAATTTTAGCCGACTGCAAGTATTAGAAAATGACATGATTACCTATTGAAGGCTGAAGCATGTCCAGAAGCAAAGGAAATCCCTGCCCAAAGCAGTAAAAAGGTACTTGACTTGTGCCAGAATACAGGACCATCCAACCTGCTTATGTTTCCCTCTGCTGAGGTCAGCATGCCCAAGAAACAGTTCAGGTCACAGCAACCTTGGACTTCCTCATGTCTGAAAGCAGCCATTTCAGGATCTCTGCATAATTTCAAATTCCCTTGTAAAATCTGGCATTATTTCTACCTAATTTATTTATTCCTCTGATTGGTACTTAGCCATATCACTCTAAATGTTTTGTATAGTCATTAACCATGGCTCTGTATGTCCTTGCTCTGCAAATAAAAAATTATTGTGAGCAATCAGTTTGTAGAAGTCTCATTCAGATATCTGAAGAAAAACAGCAGTCCAAGATCTGGGTCTTTATTCTTGAAGCAAGAAGAATAAAGTTGGTGTATGTAGAATGTTGCAAGTGTAACACTGTCATGCACATTTTTTCTGTTTGCAGCTCTGCTTTGAAGTTTCCTCCTAGCCACAGCATTTGAGGATTTAACCCTTAAGGAGATTTGGGTTATAGTCATCAGGATGGGAATCCTAGATTGCTTCCAAGGATTCAATTAAAAATGCTGCACAATACGAGTGTGTGCATGAGAGACAATTTGGGTTTGGCACCATGCATGGGACTAGAGTCTAATTAGGCCTTTATTGCTAACAACATCTGGTTATAACACTGCATTTCACAATGGCTGTTTTGCAAGCTCTGTCTGGGTTAACTAACACAGGGATGCCTACACCACTAAATAGAGCTTGATGCAGAAATCATCAAAGCAGCACTGACTAAAAACTGAATTTGTACACGAGCATTCAAAAACAGAGAGCCATGATTCAGTTATGCCCACTGATGTTAACAGGCCATGAGGTCTAATAATCAAAGAAGCTTTTGGGTCATGTTGAAGGCACCAGTACTGCGGCCAAGGAGAGCACTCTTTCCAAACTCATGGTCAGATGTACTAATTAGTTTCTGAACTTTCACAGGGAATAACAACATTTAGACCTTAGGTCACTTGGCATTGCCTAGGTTCTGAGAGAAGATGACTTGAAATCATTCAAAATATTTAAAAGTGAGGCAGGAGAACACACAACCTCCCAATACTCTCACAGGGCCAAGTAGGCATGAACAAACTGGGAATTTTCTTTCATGGCAAATATTTCCTGCACAGTTTATCACCCCAGATAAGTTTTGTGTTCTCAATATCACAAAAAATAATTTACAGGTTTCAGTCACACTGAGCAAAATATTCTTAAAGGCTTATTTTTGTCATTCAAAATAATTTAACACTATAGAATGCAGCAGATATAGTAGTGCATGCTTGACAGTCAGGTCCTGCTGGGTATAGATTTACATTCAGCTCTAGGGCTTTTGGCTTCTTACTGATAACTGGAAGACTGGTAGTATTTGCCAAATACAACTTGAACTTAGGTGGTTGCCATTGAAACTGAATAAGAACAGAGACTACAGTCAGAGCAAGATAAAGTTTCATGACTCATCAAAAAGAAACATGCTTATTTTCACCTTCTTTTCCCTGAAATATTATTTAACAGCAAAAGAATAAAGAAGAAGTTTTGAAGCTGGTACGATAGGAAAAGAGTCAAATTAAGAACTCTTTCTGAAGAGTGTCACCTGTGATTTTGTGGTAGTGCCATTTCTGTTGCTTTCTACATAGTACGTACCAGATGAGTTTTTAATATTTATTATTTTCCACTGTATTTTAACAAGATCTAAAATGTTAATTTAATATTTTATTTTAACTTTGTTAATTTTTAATAACAACTTTTGCTTCATGCCACAAGATGGTTGTGATTTCTTGATTGAAGCAGTTAAAAGTAATTTTTCAGATCATGCTTATCAATGTTACCACACTGAACTTACTCCAGGCCCAAATATTTATTACAGTTTTGAGATCATCTACAAGTCCAGCTTCATAAATACTGCAAATAAGGACTAAATATTTGGAAACACTGTCTTTCTCTTGTTTTTTTTTTAATGTAATGTAATGTAATGTAATGTAATGTAACTAATGCTTTCTTAGTTTTTGTAAAACTACATATCTTGAACAGCCTTACTGTACACAGACTGGATTCTGATTTTTTTTTAATGTGTCACACAAACTTTTTGATCAAGTTTACTTCTGAAACACAAAAACCAAAGAGGGGTGAGGCCATATAGTTAGTGTGTTTAAAAAAAAAAAAATCAAACATTTCTATTAGGTCTTTATTTGTAATTCATATATTAAAGCAGCATAGACTTACACAAATATTGTGACCACTCCCCGGAGACCAATTTATTCCTGGATTCTTTTAATCTATTGTATTCTTAATCTTCAAGCAGCATAAAGATCATGAGGAATGTGCCTTACTTTCATGTGCTTATAATTTTCTCCATGTGAATACAAACACTGTAGTTACATGGTTATTTCACAGTGCAAAACACTCTTTGTAGACTAATAAAAAGACACAAGGCTGACAATGGAAAATATGGATAAGTTAGCTGAACCTATCTATTATAAACTGATCTCTTGCACAACAACTGGCCAGTTTGAAAGCCTTACATGTGCCTTCTAAACAGTGAAGACTAGCCTAAAAACTTAGAGAGGTCAGAGAGTTAAAAGTATAAAGCATTAACTTTTCAGTTATAACGGTCTGCCTCATTTTGCAATAAAAATCCAAGGCAACAAAACAAAACAACTTTTTTCCTTTGGACTCAAGCCCTCAGAGTTTTTAAAAATTTAATGAAAGACTAGTTTTAACTACACTGGAATCCTTGCTAGTCAGAGATGGGCACCTGATACCCACTTTGGGTATCAAAGTGCAGGAGCTTTTAATTTGTACTGTAAGAGGTGACCAGCTTCTGCTGTATGGGATGTACTTTCTCATAAATATCACTCAAGGAACAAATTTGTGTATGGAATAGATAGAGAAATGTGTGCTTGTTTTGGGAAAGGAAGGGTTAATGTCTGTGCTGTTGTCAGAGTAGAAACTAAGTCTTAGCAAGTGTCTTTGTTTCAAAGGAAGTCCATCCCACAGTTTGGAAACTGAGTATAAGGATGGCTCTTCTTGTCTAAATTGACAAAGGCCAAAGTCCTGGCTCAAGTGCAAATGACAAATTGTAGCTGTTCCCTTAATCTCATAGGGGTTTTGGTTTTTTCGGGGATGGGGGGGGTTGGAGTTTTTTTAAACTTATTTGCTGAATTCATCAGTCATTTTCTTTGCTTTAAAATTAGCCAGAATCATACTTTTAAAGATCTTGAGGAATTTAATTTTAAATCAGAAAGCTTAAGTTTTATTGTATTGATATTTTAACATATTATTCTGACTTTGTTCTGCTTGATAGTGTCCCCCTCCAGCATTTCTACAAATGGGTTTAACTACTACAAAGTTATTGAGCTCTTTTTACGGAGTTCCTTCCTCAATCAGTATTGTTGCTGAGTTGACTGTTACTGAGAAAATTTACACCACGATTATACCAAATAGTTAACTACAAGAACCCCCAAATTTATGTTTAGAAATCCTTTTTGGAGTTTAGCCACATAATTAATCCAGTCTAATATCACTGACCTCTGTTTTATAAAGCCTTAGAAAGACTGCTTCAGAATTTGTAGACCAGGGAGCCAAAATTTTCTTATACATGACATATATTTTGTGCAGACTGAGTAGAAGCTTATCTTTGAAGTACCTTTAAAAGCATCAAAAAGCAGAAGTGAGCTGTGGGGCAGACAACCCAGACCAGGGTGAGTACACAGTATCTGGATGAGCAGGCTCTTTGTATCTCTCACTAGTTATAAATCCATTTTCTAATTGGTGACATCTGCCTCTGCTACACCATGGCAGCAGTCAAGCCAAGCAATGCAAGAAGAGGCAAATATGAGGAGTATAGGGGAAAGGAAATCAGAGATTGTATCTGTTGATTTTTGTCTAAATATGGACATTCTTATACAATAGACCATCAAATGTAATTTCCTATGTCTTAGAGGACAAGCTGTACATTTTTTAAAATAGTTCAAAAGGCTTACAAACTTGAGCTCTGGGTGTGGAAGTAGGAGGAGGGGGCCAGAGGAGCTGCAGAGAAAATGAAAAAGGAGTTCAGGATATCTCCCTCACAAGCCTTTGTAAAAAATCCCTCAGCTTGAGATTTCTATGTATCAGTACCAAACAGTCTGTTCACTTGACAGGACTGAGCACTACAGATCGATGACAGGATGTCTTTGTGCAAGGACAGCCGAGACATCCCTTGACAGCTTCCGCGTACCAGAGAAGACACACACTACCAGATCTGAAGCATCTTCCTTGTGCCACTCTGCATCGTGTGCTGCAAAAAGGAGGAGCCAGTAATGCTGCAATAATGCTCTACCCTTGGTTGTACTTTTTCTTCTCTGCCTGAAACTCCAGATATGCCTTGGTCTGCCCCATCACAACTTTGCCCCTGCTTCACAGAACACTGAGCTCAGTTTCTCACTGAAGACCACAGCCCTGACCCTTTTTATTTCTTTTTCCCCAGGAGTGAATATAACTAGTCCTGCTTAATTTCTTTTGATATCTCATTTCCAAACACATTTTGATATCTCATTTCCAAACATTTTTATCTAGTGAATTCAGAAAGCTGCCGGGCTCTGCCTGATGATTGCAAAACCTTGAAGAAACCCACTGGGCAGTTTTAGGTCTTTGCTAGGTCAAAGAAGAAACAAGGAAGATTTCCAAACAACTAGGACAACCTTTCTCCCACTGCTTGAAGGGTTGTGATTCTTTCTTGTCTGGTAATACTCGCTGAGTATGTGGTAATAGACTTGTACAGGAATTCTTGCCTAATGTCACTGAGACATTACAGTACTAAGAAAATCAATGCAAATTTACAGCTATTAAGCAAAGTGTTGACAGCAGCAAGCATATGGATTCCTTCAGAAAACAGTGTCAGGAGATTTGACTGTGTCACATGCATCCCAGTGCTCAGCTTTGCAAATGTGTTTGTCTCAAACACTTTTTTGGGTACAACTGAGATCTCTGAATGAGGCACAAACTGAGGTGGAGGCTTTCTATGCAGTCACAGTCCTTCCCAGATTAGTGATTAAAGCTGACAGCTTGTATGATCAACAGGAGTGATGTTCTGTTTCCTTCCAGAGCTCAGGCTCATATGGCCTTGTCTCGTCCATCAGTAAGAGAGCTGAAACAAACAACAGAAAATCATATTTATAGGTGGAACACAATGACTTCAGTTGAACTGAAGAAGGAATACTGAGCCTGAAATGTCACCTAATTTTTTCACCTTTACCAGCTAGCTTAATAAAGAAAAAATCTTTCCCTGCAAATTCTGCTTCCTTATGCCCACACAGTATGAAAGCTATGGAAACATTCTCACCATTCAGTTGACCTGTTCTTGTGAAATATTGATTTTGGACAGGGGACCAGTAGGCAGCACGAGTATTTCCTATTCATTATGGTAGATGAAGCTGCCTGTTTTGATTTTAAATTTTAGACAAATTTTCAGAGCTGTCTGGAAGGACAGAAAGCTGGGAAACAGAAGATAATCAAGTATTATTTTAATTTTTAATAAGCTAATTTTATTTATTTATGGTAAGGCAGGATTGTGGAAATACAGATGTAGATAGATAAAACACAAGTTCAGATGTATTTTTCCTATGACCAGTTGCCCTCAGGAACAAGAAATTATCTAGATCTGAGCAGACCATTTATCTGCCCTCAGCAGCCTTGTGCTGCTTTGCAAAAGGTGAAAATTCAACGCTTCATGGAAATAAAGAATGAGATGTCCCTACTGGCAGCCTTGTCCAGGTTAGTGCAACTTCAAAGTTACAGCACAAGCACTCTGAAGGTGACTGGGAAGTTTTCTCAGGCAGGAGGAAGTTCTAAGTAACACCGATGCATGGTGAGATTAGTATACTTGAATTTGACAGCAATGGTGCGGCATACCTGCAGGTAAGGAGAAAAGAATATCAAAGCAGGAACACTGGAATGTGGGGAAGGCTCAATTTATGCACAAGGATTTCCACCACAGACACCCCTGGAGTTTTTTGGAGTGGCTTCACAGCACTCAGCAGTCTAAATGAAAGAAAGTGCCTGATGATGCACACTTTATGCACTAGATAATCTTGAGCCAGAGTGACAGTGGAGTCACCAGTTATTCTGGTAATGGCCTGCTCTGTTTCTTCAAGGCAGAATGAAACCACTTTCACTCTTGACTTACAGTGATATTGTAGACAAGTATGAATAATTTAGACAAGTAGGAATAGTAATGAGCATTTAGCCCATCTCTTCCTGTGAAATCTTACATAATATGTTCTTAAAAACCTCTGAGAAGAAGGTGTCCTCACTTCTAAGTTCCCATCTCAGTGAGAATAACAAGACCATGCAATTTTATAGCTAGAAGAGAAAATACTTATTGTGAGAAATTATTTGGCAAAGACATTTTAGAGCTATAACCCTATCCTGAAATGAGGAACAAGGAAGTTATTTGTTGGAAATAGCTCAGTTATACTGGATGGATGAGGCTTTGGAAAAAAACATGAAAAAGAAAAGCAATGAAGCAAAAAGATGAAGCAATTTTACCTGAAAGAAAACACAATTCTCAAAAACAAAAAAAACTTTCTTCTCACAATACCACCTTTCAAATTCATTTATTAAAAAAATCTTTTGAGCTATTCATTGGCAACATTCACTCATTATCTACAGATGAACAATTCATGGATGCAGTACAAGATAGTTGCATTTGGAGATTGAATGATTCCTGGAGGTAGGTAAAATATTATTGTAAAAGTATTTCTGCAGACTAGATGTTGAACTATATTGAGTTCTTGTTCACTAGAGAAAACAATTGGCCACCTTGGGAAATATATACACAGGGGTTTCAAGAGAACAGTAGAACCAATTGTCACATTCTCCAAGAAGGCATAAAAGAAGGAGAAAACTCATGGGTGGAGGTTAAGAAGCAAACCAGGACATGAGGCAGGGAGTGGAAGAACTACTGAGTAGCTCTAAGGAAAGCTACCTGGGGGACTTTTTTATCTTGGTAATGATGGGAGAGCTGACTGTGAGATGCCTGAAGCGCTGATTCACAGGTGCCACCTTTGAAAAGTAAGAGCAATGGTCAGCAGGAAAGTTGCAGAAGATCCAGCTTGATGTGTCCTGCCCAGCAGAAAGCATGAGGCCAGATTCTTCTAGCTGAGAACAAAAGCACCTGAAAAAATCCTTTTCTGGTGAAAATGTCAAGGTCCTCAGTTCTTACCGAAATCTTCTTTAAACTTCTGTGCAAGAAAAAAAATCTGGATGTTAAATATAGAAGACATATTATTTCTTCTGAGGTATTGCACAAGATCAAGAGCAAACCTAAACAACAATATGTCTGTCGTTTTCTAGGAAATTAACAACTCCATGTTTTAATTTATTATGAAGACAAAGAATTATACATTCTGGCCACCATGGTGTATTATATAATTTCCCTCTGAACAAAGTTTCATCTGTCTTGTTTGTGTCCAACACCAACAATGACTTCAACAAGGTGCTGTCAAAGGCTTCAGAATTATTCCATTCAGCTGACACTTCTACAAGAAAAACTGGGATATTTCCTTCTCATTGATACATTGGTGTAAGCCTTCTCACATGCCCTACAAACATGAAATTTATATCACCTCTCCTCAATGAACAGATTAGATGGCAACAAGGCAGAGATGCTTGGAAAGATCTAATTTGTACTAATAAGAGAGGAAGTCATCAGGAAATAGATAGTTCCTCAAGCTAATGAGTGTGTCCCAACAGAAACATGTCTATTATATTCACTATTCTTTCATGGGAGCATTTTTAGAACATTTATTCTAAGCAGTTCAGCAATATTTAGAAAAACATGCAATGAATTAGCTCATTTTTCTCCCAGGCCTTCACTTAACAATGGGCGGCATGAAGGTTTTCCTGAGTTCAACATTTGCTTTCCAGATCTGCACGATTCTGATGGCTTGGAAATGTGACATAATCTTAATGATTTCCCCTTATTCTCCATTAGGCCATTCCACTGCTCAGGAGTATTGTGCTGCATTGATAATCACCTTGAGAAGACTTTATTGAAAGCCTGGTGGGTGTGGTGGTATGAAACGTGGAAAGACGCAATGCTCCTCAAAATGAGAACATACCAAGGATTAAATACTCCTATCTTGAAGCAAGAGAGTGGTAAGAATCTTGGTAGGTGTCCTGGCATAGAGACCAGGACTCTGTGGACATGCCTGGGAAATACATCAGGAACCGACCACTTCTTGGTTCCTGAACACCAGTGCAAATATATGAAACATGAGATCTCTTCATTAATAAATAGATAAATAAATAAATAAATAAATAATGTAACAAAATACACCAACAACAAAACCCCCGAAACAAAACAAAAAAAACCTCAGAAATATATATATTAAAAAAATATTAGGTCTCATATCCTTTTATCAGTTTCATTCAAAGGTCATCTAAGCCTTGTTATGTAGGAGTAGCATGATTTAGTTATCCTCTTTTGGGATATGTGTCTCCTGTCAAAGAGTTGTCTAAGACTAAGCTGCCTGCTTTTTTTTTTTCAAGCCTTGGCTTCTGCTTGGTTCCACTTTGATGTGATTCTCAGATTGGATTTAGACTACTTTTCATCAGTGAGGCATTTTGACAGGCCATTTAAGTACCACTGCTCAGTATCCCATACAGAGGTGAGTTAGAGCTCAGTTTACCTTTGTTCTTTTCATTGTGGAATTATTTTGCCCTAACTTTGTTAATCTTGGTGGAAATTGTCTAGGTATAGTCTAGTCATTTGTGTACTCATATAGCAGATGAAGAAAATCAAAAATCACAAGGGGACAACTGACCTCATTTGTAAATGCTTGCTTAGGGTTGCTGGGATCCTTGTCCATTGCCCACAGAGGAATCCTCAGGGGCTGTGCTGGACTCTTCTGTGTCTGTAGTTACATGAAATACATTTCCACCCTGAACATAACTTTGATCCACCCTCCTGCACCACAGTTGTTGCATAAAGCTGCTTATTAAAGACCTGTTAAAACATCCAGTCTTCTTTGCCGATGAAACAAATCACAAAAGGTCATCTGATATTTGCTTTTAAAATCCAAGGGTCATGAGAGATAGGATAAAATATAATCATCAACTTATAGCAAGATTCACATATCCAGCCTACTATTTCCAAGCGCATTGCAAAAGTCTAACATTTTCATAATCAAGTCACAGATGACTAAAATCAATTATAAAGGTTAATGCCTATAAGACAACTCTTCTCAGTAGTGGATCTCAATTCATAGTATTTTCTCTGCTGTTACAGTAATAATATGTAATTATAAATTAAATCCTGTTACTATTGAAATCTATTTCCATATTTCCTACCAACTATAGCAATGCTAAACTCAGAAACGAAGACCCCTTTTTGTTAACAAAATACAGCAACTATTTCTGACTCCACTCCTTTACCTGCAATAAAACCCTGCCATACTGTAACAGCATTTTGCAAAATAGCAAAATTTCATAGTTATTATTATGTTTTAGCAGGGACCTCCTCCTTGATGTCAGCCTTTCAGAGGTGCATCCATCCACCTTTTGGCTCATGGTGAGGTGCTAAGCGAAGAAATTTGTCTTTGGTGCAAGCCTGTAAGGATTTGCCAGCTAATGGGTCAAGTCAAAAGCAGGAGGAACATAACATAGCTGCAACTATTTTACATAAGCAAAAATAACTTCTGAGTTGTATCTTGTTTGTTGTCTTACAAGAGAGAAAGTTTTGCCTGGTCAGTGTTTGGGCAACAATCTCTGCACTCCATTGAGAATACCCAAGGAGATGGTAGTTGCTCTGATTACAGGCTTCATGTGACAGGCAAAATTTAAGCAAATTAACTCCTTTAATATTTCTGCCACAAACTGAGGCTATTTACTTGCATGATAGCTTTATAAGGAGATCATACCATTCATAACTGTATCTCCACAGGACTTTATTTTTTGTTTTACAGCTGATGGTTCAATGGTTCCAAATTATTGCACAAGTGTGGCTACAGACAGTGCATACCTGGAGCAGCTTCATGTACTCCAAGAAGCAGCAGAAGTGCTGAGAGAGATGATTGCCTTCTGCTTTCCCATCAGGAGTGGTGGGGCACTGCCCCAGCCTGCCTGAGGCTCATTAACCACACAGCCAGAGTCAAAGCTCAGCATTGCTCCCAGCACAACCAGAGTGACAAATTAGGTTTGTGGTCATGGTAAAGAATGTTTTAGACTGTTTCTCCTGTAAGATTACAGCAGCCCATAACCTTTAAACTAGTCCATATGAACAGACATGGAGCTCCTAGGGTGTGTCTCTGCCAATTGCTTACAGGATCAGCACATGGTGGGGCCCAGTTTTCTGTTGAGGCCAAAGAAGTTGGTCACTGAAGAAGAACCTCTAGAAGTAAAAGATACGAGTTAGCAAGAAAAAATATATCAATCTAAATTGATTTTACACAATATAAGCAGTAAAAAGGCCATTATTATATTATCCTCATTTTCTGGGCTTTATTCTGTTATTTGGGAGTCCTTTGTCCTTATACATTAAAAGAATGCTTAGCTATAGAAGAAGATCAAGGAGGTAGGTCTGACCTGTTAACAGACAGAGGATGCAGGCTCCCACCTTTTGCTCTTTCTTTGCTTCAGTGCCATGCTCAGTGGTCTGTTCAGATGAAGTTGTCAAAGTAGTTTTTTATGCAGGATGTCCAAAAGGACATCTCTTTCTGGAGGGGTAATAGCTCTTTGAAATCAAGCAAGGTAACTAATAACATTGTAATAAATGTGCACTTATTGATTTCCTTTCCTGAGAAAAGCACAAATTTTTGCTCTTTTTTAATAAAAAGGAACATGGCACATCTTCAGAAACAATTCTACATTCCCTTGTAAGTATTTTTTTTTTTAACAGCTAGTGGTAGTCCTTCTTGCCAAAAGGGAGGCAGTCCACACTCCTCCCTCCCCAAATGTTCCCTCAGGAACACTTTGTACTTTCCCTTAACTGTTCACTATGTCCACTGGAGTCCAGATGCAAAAAAATGGCTTAACTTTACATCTGGATTTCCAATCAATCACAAATTCATGGCTGTTTTCCCAGACAGAGAGCAATTAAATGAAACCTGTGAAACCCATTACCAAAACCTCTGGAAACATCAGTTCACCCAAACAAAACTGTTCTCAGTGTTACTCAGCCTCAGCTTTCAGGATTAAAATGAGATTTCATAAACATCTAGCGAGAAATCACTCTCAAGTTCATCTGCTGATTGTTTCCCTCTCCTCTCTAGTTCACTAGCATTATGTTCCACTTTTTAAATTTTGCTTAGCATACATTTTACTTTCAGTATACTGCAGACAAGTGTGCCAGTGGATTTGTCCTGATCTGCAGGAAAAGCCACATTCAAGTGATGTTCTTCTGAATATACTGAAGAGCAAAGAGGAAACCTTTTCTTCTCTAAAAATAGAAAGGGGTATCTGCATATTGCCATGTTTAAGTTCTATCCCTAAAACCATCTCTGGAGAGTTACTCTTAAGGTTTTGAAATCCTAAGAAATCTCAGAAATACTGTTGATCAACCAATTTCAAGACAAAATGGTTCTCCAAATGTTTCCAAGACAAGATATTCTTCTTATTGTTTTATTCTGTGACCTGGGCTGACAGGTTTTTTTCATCAGGCTGGCAACCTTGTAAGCCTACAGCTACAACTGGTATTTAGATAAAGGGGCTTAGACAGAGTTGTATCTTCTTGAGCACCATCAGTTTCATCACAGGAGTCAAGCACACCTTTCGCAAGTTCTGCTCAAAGAGTGCTTTCTACAGGGCTTGCAATAGCAGTTTTCTTAAATTCCTAATTTTATCAAGCCAAAAAGCAGCTGATTTCTGATCTAACTTCCATAACAGATATTATCTATCACTCCTGCTGTAACTTTGCCTCTGTCTTCAATGTGGATGACAGACAAAAGGGGTCTCAGAGCCCTGACCTGGAGGACCAGGACCGCAAGCATGATCAACTCCCAACTGACCCTGAAATTATGCAAAATCTGCTGCTCCAGCTGGATCCCTAAAAATCCATGGAGCCTGATTGGATTCATCCAAGAATCCTTGAAGAGCTGGATGATGTCATCAAAAAATTTCTCTCAGTGATTTTTGTGCTACCTTGGGAATACAGAGAGTTCCTAGTTGACTGAAAGCCTTCAGGAGGAAGATTTTAAAGAAGGGCAAAAAGGAGGGCCCTGAAACCTCCAGGCTTCTCAGTTGCACTTCAGTGCCTGGTAAAGTTATGAGGAGAGACCTCACTGCCGTCTACAATTTCCTTGTGAGGGGAAAAGGAGGGGCACTGATCTTTTCTATCTGATGACCAGTGAGAGTACCCAAGGGAATGGCCTGGAATTGTATAAGGAGAGGTTTAGGTTGGATATTAGAAAAAGGGTTTTCACCCAGAGGGTGGTTGGGCACTGGAACAGGCTCCCCAGGGAAGTGGTCACAACACATTCCTGACAGAGTTCAAGAAGTGTTTGGACAATGCCCTCAGGTACATGGGGATGGTCTCTTGGGGATAGTCGTGTATAGGACCAGGAACTGGACTCGATGATCCCTGAGAGTCCCCTCCAGCTTGGGATATTCAGTGATTCTGTAATTTAACATCAAGCCCATAAGTTCTGCCATAATTAAGTGGTAGCACCAGTGAGTTAAGAACTCAATAAAAACTTACCTTCTATTTATAGCACTGCAACTGTCTGGGAATGTGACCTTAACTATATTTGCGATACTACTTCCCCACCAATAAAATAGTGACAGCGATGAAAATCTGTCATTAAAGAGCAAAAGAAGAACTACTCAAAACAAAAGCAAGGTATTGCTACAGAATTGTATAGGTAATTTGCAGAAAGATGTCAGGACCTCCAGCTATGTAGCATGGCTTGAATTTTTTCTTTCAGACCAAGAGTTGTAAAACAGGAGGACAGTTCTAGTGAGATTTTTTGTGATAGCAATCACAAAGGCAGGACAAGGATTGGATAAATGTGTTGATACTAAAAATTTACCATAAAGTGAAAAATGTGCATCAGTTAAGCACTAGAGTATCATGAAACATCTCCACCTATATTGTTCATAAGAGCATTTAGATCCTAAAATGGGTATAATACTAATTTACTTAGTCCAGAGTTGTCAAACCTCAAAACCAATCAGTTACATCTGGCTTGACAAGCTCGTTAATCTGGACCAGCTCTTCCTGCTCCCTTTCCCAAAGTTCCCACAACTAGATAGGAGGGGACTGCTCCATAGTGCCAAACCAACTGGTCTGTCCAAACCAGCCAGCCTTGGCCACCAGCCTTCCACTATGAGGACCCACAGTCCTTCCCACTGTAGGGTGACATCTGGGAATTGGCTAAATTAATTCCTCGGAAAATGGCAGCTTGCTCTTAGATCTTTTCCTAGGGTTTCCCAGAGGTGGCCAAAAAGTCAAACAAACCAAGAAATGTTCACATCCTTTAAGAGTTGTATTGCAGGACATTGCAACAAGAGGAGGAGATGAGGTGAATGAGTGCGTGCTTGTGCGGCCAGCTCTATGAAGTTCAGGTGCTAGGCACTTAGTCCATAATCTATTTTATAATTGTGGTTTTCACTGCATTTATTTTTAGTTGAAAGCAGTGTACCCATTAGGAACAATAAGACACGATTTCAGCACTTAGTCCAGAAATGGTACAAATTATACCACTAGCATACACAAACCAATACCAGAAAATTTGCAGGTCTCTGAACTCAGAGAGGAAACAAAGGAGTTTAAGCATATAAAAATAGGGTGGATGTAACCACCACTTAATGCACGTTCTAACCATTCAAGCAGCTAATAAAAAGATATTTGTACTAACATTTTTGTTAAATGGTATTTGTTCACCTCAATATAAATTCTGCACTGATGTGGGAGAAATATGCAGAAAATGAGCAGTTGCAGTCTTTGTGGTTTTAAGGAATTACCTAAGATTGTAATGCTGTGTGATGACATCTCCCCATGTAGGCAGCACTGGAATATATAGCTAGGGTCAGCTTTTGTACCCATCCAGTTCCTTCTCAGCTTTTCTATTGGTTCACAAAGCATCTTTCATGCCCTTGTTAAAGACTGCATTCTGTACATTGGTGACATTGTGACTGGATTTCTCTATTCACAATTCAGTCCTGTCACCACCTCTTTTGCTACCTCACATAGTCAGAGGTCTAAGCTATTGCAGCACATCTAGTAAAATCAGTAAAAGGCTGAACAAAAGCAAGAAATGTTCAATAACTCATGTTTAGTCTGAACAGCTGCTTGGGGTTCTGAAGCTATGAAATTTCTATGAGGGTTGAATTTTCACACACATTCATTTATGTAAGTCATACTAACTAGGCATGTCCCTGTCCTGTGAGACAGAAGGAGAGAATGAAAAGAATGATGAGTCAGTGAGAAGGAATTATGTTTTTTCTAATAGGGTATCATTCAGGGTTCTTGACTGTTATGCCTTTTGAAGTGCTGAGATCCCCAGATGCACATTCTTCCTTCATAGATTACAATCCCCTCGGAGCAATGAGCATACAGCAGCTGTCTTCTTTCCATCAGCACATATTGTACCAGACTTGCTAGATGGAGAATTTTGCTCTCTGATGCAGGATACCCTTTCACTGCTGTGAAAGAATTAACCATGCTGACGTACATACTCCCATTCAGGGCACTGAAGGGCACAGAACTGAGGATTACAGCTTTGTTCACACTACTGTAAGAGTAGTTGGTTTCAATCCCTTGTGGTCACATGAGTAAAAACTATGGCTACTTCTCCCTTGCCTATTTATCCTATAATCCACCAAGCAGATGTGCTAAGCAATTCAGAGAAAACTGCTTTGCAAAATACAAAAGCTGTATCATGCTACAACCCTCCTTGATGAGTATAGCATTAGAACAGTCTCCAGCGCTTTAATTTCTATGGTCTCGAGTCTTTCCAGAACATTCATTTGTCACATTAGTTGCCTTAATGCACATGTTTGGAACAAGGACATATGCATCTCAATTTTCCCCGTCTTCCTATGTCCGTGTTGTAAATCCCTGTAAATGGTGGGCAAAACCACATGCCTTTCATTCTCAGAACATCCCAGGGAATGTTCCCCCAAAGGGAGACAGTTGCATCCTTTGTGAAAATGTGAAAACAGCAGCAGAGGTAGTAGGTGTCAGGAGAGCTTTCTCAGCCAAAGCCTTTCCCAAACTCCTGCTGAGGCAGGGAGGTTCTGCACCACTTCCAGCACAGCCGATATCACACCATGCTCTGCTGACTCAGGGCTGGGGCTCCTCTCCAGCAGCCTCTCACCTGGCTGATGCAATCACACTGTGCTTTCAAATTACTTCAACCGCCTGCCTTTCACCTGGAAGATGCATGCAACATAGAGCGTGCACTATGAGGGCTTTGGGTAATTTTCAGATTGTGAAATTCTGGCTATTGTGCAATGATAATCCACTTTAAGCCTCATTATCTCACTCCTTTAAGAAGTGAAAGTGTGTCTGCAAGCATATCTGAATCAGACTTCCAAAATGAAGACTGTTTTGGATGGACCTAACTTATATCCCTGGAAAATCACCCCCTCCCATCCCCCTCGAGTATATTGTCTGCTGACCAGTGTTTAAATGTGGTTATAGTCTCATTTCATAGGCCTGGCAATCTCCATTTATACCAAGCAAATTCTAAAGAGGCTTTGAAAGCAGTAACTTCATCATAAATATGGTCCCAATGCAAGGTGAAGTCTTTAGTTACCAGTTCTCAAAAGATCAAGTAACAAACAGATCAAGATCAAGAAAGAAAAAGACTTAGTAGGAAAAAAAAGTGACATACAAACTTTTCAGTCATCAAAATGCCTTGGGATTTAGCATTTCTTCTTCCTTTGGGGCCCCCTGATCTCTTCTGTTACCTCTTCTGTATCTCCCTGCTTGTTTTTGCTGCTTATGGAGAATATGAGTCAGAGAATACAGACAAACCTTGAGGGTTTGGAGTTTTTTAAAACAACACTTTAAAGTGTTAAAAATTGCAATGTTTCACTAGAAAGATGAAAGCAAATTTAATGTAACACCCTCCTGGCAAGGAGCAGAAGTGTCAGATGCAAAGTGAAGCATCA
The DNA here is from genome assembly GCA_013400315.1 of Bombycilla garrulus. Taxonomy (NCBI): domain Eukaryota; kingdom Metazoa; phylum Chordata; class Aves; order Passeriformes; family Bombycillidae; genus Bombycilla; species Bombycilla garrulus. The sequence goes on from VXBU01004011.1 coordinate 362,170, forward strand.
TCCTGTGTTTAACTTCAAGGCTGCATCCTGTTCTGATGTCAAATATTTTCCACTCATGGTACCTGCTGGATTCCTAGTTGCTGTATTCAGCTATTTTGTGGGACAGCTCTTTGGGTCTCTTCCTTCTGAGGGCTTTAGTCTGTGCTTGACTCTAGACAACTTGCTCTAATATCACTCTCACAGGACTGTACTTCTTCTAGGTGTCATTTCAGTGTGTCATATACATTCTCATCTAAATTATAGATTTTTCACAGTTCAAAATGCTTCCTGTTCAGCTTCACCAAAGTAGCAGTAGATGAAAGCAGTGGGATTTGCCCTGGACATTCATTTTGAGAGCACAAAGATAGAAGGCATAGAGTGAGTCTGAAGAAGAACCCCAGTGGACACTTCAAGCCAAGATAGAGATTGCCATCTCAATTCTCCTCTACAAGGACCTCTGAAATTAATAGGACACCTTTATGAAAGAGGTTGCCAGAATTACAGCCACCACAGTGCCTCAGTACAAACTACTGTGCAAACACTTGTCACACAGAAACAATCTAGAACAGACTATAGAGAACCATATTATTATTTCAAATTTACTGTTGTTCCAGCTGCACATAGCTCTCCTTCCACAATTACAGTATCTACAATGCCTACAAAGGATATTCTCTAGATCTGCAGGTCAGAGAGCTGTTCAGATGTTGGACAGAGTCCATCCTGAAGATGGTAAATTTAACCCCATCCCAAAGGGCAAAAAGGTGGAACAATGGATCTGCCAGAGGATAAGAGAAAGCTTACTGATGGGAGAGGAAAAAAGAAGACAGGAAACCTTAGTCAGTGAGAGTGCTAGTCTGGCCCTAGCAGGGCCCATCCTGTTCTTATTGTGGTGAGGGATTTGGCCTTTGGGCCACTTATGTGGGGCCTTTGTAAGTCTCAGAGTCCAATTAGTCAGTCTAAAAATACCTATATAAAAAGAAAATTTTTGGCATCACATTCTGATACTAAATGCCACAACAGCAGGAACAGTGACCTGGTGACCCACGTGTTGAGGGACAGTCACGTGCCCTGCCAGCTCCCCAGCTCACTGTGCACTCAGTGCCACACTGTTAAAGCCCCATGGGCCGGCCAAGCAGCAGATTTTCAGAGACTTACAACTACTGAAATCAAGTCCAGTTTTCACTGGCATAGTATAAGATATTCCACTTCAATGGAGTTTATGTTTGACTCACTCCATGCTTTTTGTTTTTTTGGTCCAGATTTGCTAAAAAAAACCCATGTGCGAACAATGGGAAATTATTTTCTCATTCTTCCCATAAAGCTCAGCCAACACAAAAGAAATACTTACACGAGTAATTCTTTTGTTTGCTCATTTGAAAGTCCAAATTCAAGGCATTTGAAAATAGAAAGATTAATGTCTTTGAGAAGACATTAATTATCCCCTCATGAAAACAGAATAATGGAATGGAAATGTGTAAGCAACCACTTACTGGTGCTCCAGTTACATTCCAGTAAAAGCTAGGCAGATTTGTTTGGGCGCACACATATAAAATGAAGCTTCAAGTGAGTATGCATTTTCCTTTTAGGTAAATTTGTCACCTTCCAGTAACCTGTGGTATTGCTGAAGAAAAACTGATTGTGGAAGAAATAAACATACTTTGCTGGTAGATTTCTCTCTGATCCACACACAGCGAGGGCACTACATACACATTCTGTTTTTCTCTTTCCAAAAAAATCAACATTCTTGAGGAAAAAAAAACAGTGTTACTTTATCCACAAGAACATGCATGTAGAATGGATGAGATGTTTATTGACCTTCCTGCTGAAAGACACACAATTCTCCAAGCTATCAGTTCATGCATCATTCTAACATTCCTTCCAAGTACATGTATAATACATGTGCAAACTACTCATCAGCAAGGCTGTTTTAGAAATAAGCTATTTTAGATAATATGCCAATGCCTAGAGCTATGTCTCCAGCCCATTTGGGTATGAATGAAAGGGATGAAAAACAAAATGTTTGATTAACATTAAACTGTTGAAATAAAAGATTGAAGAAAAGAAAGCAATTCTATTAGTGGAGGTAAAAATCTACTGTTTTGTCACCTAAAATTAATATCTGAGTTGCCATCAGCAATGCATTTACTTGTATTACATTTAACCAATTTTATTCAGGAAAAAATTAAAGTTTTTTTAAAAAGTTAAAAAACCCTATTCTTTATATCATCTAATTATATCATTGCAAGTTTTCATGTGGAAATGATATCTTGACATAAGATTGAGATAGTTGTGTAATAGGTGTCTAGCTGTGCTCTGGATGTATAAATCCCTTCATGTTCTGCAGGTATCTATCTGGTACAGTTTGTAGAGCCTGTGCTGCTGTTTAGCTGGCCAGTGAATAAAGATCTGCTTTATGGTGAGATGGAACACCAGGCTCCAGTGGCTGGGTTGACTTGAGGCTCTCTCTAGCTGCCTAAAACGGGCATCCAGTGCCACCAGAGGTGCCTTGGGTGCCTACCTGGCCTCCAGCTGCCTCCAGCAGTCCACAGACCTTTAGCAATTTCTCTGAAATTTTCCAAAATTTTTATTCATTCTTGTAAAAATTGAGTTAACAAAAAGCAAAATTATCTACTTGATGTCCTACGGAAAAATTCCTTCAAGAGTAACTAAATGCTCCAACCATACAAAGCAGTATAAAGAACCAATCCAACAATCTTTTCAGAACTTTACTGTTAATTTGAAATGCATTTTAAATACATGTCAGTGATCATACTCACTTGCTGAAAATTGCCAAGCTTTCCCTCAAAACTATTAAAGAGTAAGTATTTCACTTATCATCTATTCCCCTACCATAATATGAACAGCGTTTTTGTTTTCTGCCTTGTTATCCAGTACTATAGCAAGGGATGCTTTTGAGACATAGACATTGCAAAAGCCACACAGCTCAGTTTACAATCACTTCCATTTAAACCTGCCTTTGATTTTATGAGGCCCCAAACAGCTTTCAGCCTGTTTTGTAGTCCTGAGATGTGTCTGATCAGTCGTCCTCACTTTCACCATCAGAGAGTTTACAAGCAGTTGCAGATGGCTAACTGCACATAAACATGCACCTTATCAAGGCAGCTTCTTCTTACATCAGAGTTAACCAAAACATTAAATTAAAAGATTTGTTAAAAGATATGGTTGAATAGGCCAGGTGCTAAATTGGAAGACAACAGCAGCTTGGAAAGATATTTTCATGTTTTGGCTGGAGAACAAATAATAATACAGAATAAACACTTTTTGAAATAAGTTGTGTAATTGTAAGTGGTTTTTCTCTTTGTTTTGGTCTCTTTAGTAAAAAGAAGCTTTGTCAAATAAACATGTATCTTATTCAGAACACAACTCCAAGAAGTACACATGGGCTTGCTGGAGGGAGAAGGCAATGCTGGCTTCTCTAGTACTCAGGACACAGGAGGCAGAGAGGATGTCCAGACCCCTAGAGCCAGGGGGGCTCATGTCTTTGGACACAGGAGTGAGTGCACAGGCCTTGACCCCGTGTAGCTGCCTGGAGATGGAGCTGTGAGTGCTGCCAGGCCTCCAGGACCTCCATCCAGCAGGACCCAGGGCTTGTCCCTCTAGTACCTCTCCCACCCCACGTGTGCCAGCCCATGGCAGTGCCTGCGGTCAGCCAGGACGCCTGGGCAGTGCCAGGCCCACAGAGCACTCCCACTGTGGATCGCTGGTCAGCTGCGGCCAGAGACACCTCAGGCACCCACTGGCACAGAGAAGCCACTGCTGTCTGGAAATCAGCTAAAATGCAAGGAGTGTTTCTGGGCCTGCTGGACCAAGAGGGAATTCTCCAGAGTTCCCATGGCTATTCAGTGGAGCTTGTGCAACGGCAGCTATTGCTCCAGGCTCTGGAGATTACCCAGCGGTGGGTGAGGGGCTCTTGACCCTCCTGCTGTTGCTTATTTCCAGGCCAGCATGCCATCAGGAGAAAACAGGAGCCTGAAAGCGCCTGAGCAGGAATTTTGGATGGTCTGTCTCCATGCAGTCCCTCTGTGCTGGCGCTGGCCCACGCCCAGCTGCTTTCCCATGGGCTCCTTGAGGGCTGAGGTCCAGCATCCGTATCCAGCATCCAGCAGCCACACTAAGCCCTGCTGGTCTCTGCTCTGGGTGCAGCCATCTCCATGCACAGGACTGGTGATCCCCCATGCCCAGGCACAGCCATGTCCCAAAAAGTCAGCTTGCAGGAGTAGTCAGTTCCCTATTCAGCACTCATGTATGCTTCACACCTTTCCCTTCTCAGATGGGAAATGCCTGCATGGCATTGCAGCAAGCAGGGACATGGTAGAAACCTCCTGTTTAGCAGCTTTTCCACAGAAGGTTTCCACAGAAAACTACATGTTTCTGTCACGCATGGACTTGAGCACCTGTACGTGTCCCACAGGACAAACTGCTTCACAGCAATCTCTCAAGAAAGAGCTTGTTCTCACAAAGGATCTCCATAGCATCTCTTAAACGTGGCACATTGGCAATAAGGAACCTGCTCTCTTCTTGCTTCCTTGGATGCCATGACTACACACACATAACCTGGTACTCATCACTTCAGTTATGAATATTTAAGTAGAATTAACTTCCAACAACAGGACAACAAGGTTAAAATATCTGAGTAAAAGAAAAGAAATGGTTTTCCACTATGTGGGCAGGAGAAAAAGGAACTAAATGCAAATAGCTTTTTTCAAGGACAAAACTCAGTTTGAATGAGTTCAAAAAAGTGGATCTCCAGAGAGACAAAACGTTCCTTTCTAGACAGTAATTGCCTTTTTTTTTTTTTTTTTTNAAAAATAACCAAACCCAAACCCCAAACAAAACAACTGAATAAGCCCAAGTGGCTTTACTTTTCTTGCAATCACAGGATATACTTCACAGACTTGCTTGTAAAAAGCAAGTAGAAAATTAATGCTGTTTATATTTCTCAGAGATCTGGTAGAAATTGCTGCCTCATTCAAGTTTTACCTGGCTGTTCCATAAAATGCACTGTTAATGAAAAAAATCTGAAGGATTGATTTCTGAGGCTTAAAAGTATTTTTGTGAAAGAAGTAAACCTCATTTTTATATCATCAAATTCCTCATTTTCTAACTTTCACAGGCCCATTAAAATGAAGTGTTGTTTGAATTCCAGATACAAATTAATTTTACACAGAGGAATGAGTCATGGGAAAACAGAGTGAGCATTATAATTTTTTCTAATAAGGAATGAGAAATACATATTCCTGGATATAGCCATTTCGAAAAGTAAAAAAAAAGCAGCAAAGAATATTTACTGGATAAGCTGAGCAATGTTATCCCCACCTTCAAAGAGGGCGAGGTGGAGAACCTGAGAAAACACTGACCAGTCAGCCTCACTGCCATCCCTGGAAAGGAGATGGAAGGATATTCTGGAGGTCATCAACAAGCATAGAGATGGAAAAGAAGGTCACCAGGAGTAGTGACCAGCATTGGTTCACCAAGGGGAAATCATGCTTGACAAATGTGATGGCCTTCTATGATGACAGAGCAGGATGGATCGACAGGGCCGGAGCAGTGGATTTTGTCTTCTTCAGCCTGAGCAAAGCTTTTGACACTGCCTCCCATAACAACTTTCTGGGTAAGCTCCAGAAATGAGGGTCAGATGAATGGTCAGTAAGGTGGATCAAGAACTGGCTGAATGGCAGAGCTCAGAGCATCATGATCAGCAAAGCAGAATCCACTTGGAGGTCTGTAGTCAGTGATGTTCCTCAGGGACCAGTACTGGGTCCAGCCTCATCCAACGTGTTAATCCTCATTCAACCTGGACAAAGGTATAGAATGTACCCTTGGCAGGTTTGCTGGTGATATGAAACTGAGGGAGTGGCTGATACACCTGAAGGCTGTGCTGACATGCAGCAGGACCTTGACATGCTGGATAATTGGGCAGAGAGAAAAGTAATGAGGTCCAAGAAGGGCGGGTGTTTGGTACTGCTCCAGGAGAGGAATAACCCCAAGTACCAGCACAGGCTGGGGGCTGACCCACCAGAGAGCAGCTCTGTGGAGAAGGGCCGAGAGTCTTGGATGACAAGTTAACCATCAGCTGGCAGTGTGCTCTTGTGGTCAGGAGGGTCAGTGCTGTCCTGGGGTGCCTCAGGAAGAGTGTGGCCAGCAGGCCAAGGGAGGTGTTCCTTCCCCTCTGCTCAGCCCAGCGAGGCCACATCTGGAGTGCTGGGGCCACTTCTGGGCTCCTCAGTACAAGGAAGACAAGGAGAGGGTCTGGGGAGGCCACAAGGGTGATGAGGGGTCTGGAGCTTCTCTCTTTTGAGGAGAGGCTCTGGGAGCTGGGCCTGTTTAGTCTGGAGAAGACTGAGAGGAATCTCTAATCAATACATATAAACATCTCACAGGTGACTGTCAAGAGGATGGTACCAGACTGTTTTCAGTGATGTTCAGCAAAAGGACGAGAAGCAAAGGCTATAAATAAAAACAAAATAAATTTTACCTCCTTTCACTTTACATTGAGGGTGGCAGAGCACTGGAACAGGCTGCCCCGGGAGGTTGTGGAGTCTTCCTCTCTGGAGACATTCAAAACCCAGAAACCCACTTGGACACATTCCAGAGTAACCTGCTCTAGGTTACTCTGCCTTGGCAAGGCATTTGGACTGGATCTCCAGAGGTCCCTTCAAACCCTAACAGTTCTGTGATTCTGTGAAATTACTTCTGATCTTACAGCCTCAGTTTAGTGGTACAAATCAAGCATAGGCTGTTGGGGGGAAAGGGTATAGATATATGATAGCAGCTCTTCTTTTGTCCTTGAGATGGCATTTTAAGTTTTGACTCCTTTTTATATTAGGAATGAGACCAAAAAAATTATCACTAGGTTTGGTACTGATTCAGAAAATTGAAAATAACCTGAAGGCTTCGGGTATGGAGAGCAAATTTGAGAAGTTTCCTTTGCAGTTCACAGCCAAATGGCAGTGGCTGGGAAGGCAACACAGACAGTTTTACTCACTCCCTGTACATAAAGGGTCCACTGCCGTGGCTGTATCATTTTTCCATATCACCTTTAAGATAAATTTTGTCTTTTTTATGGAAGGCAATGTGTTAAAAAATATGCACTTTCTGACTGGAGGAAATCTCTCCTGCCCAATTTTTGTGGAATTTGTGAAGGAAGATGAAAGTCATTACGAACAAGAGAAGCATTCAGCAAGGCAAAAATCAGAGTTTGAAGAAACCTACTGAAAGTTTTACATGTGACACACCTACATTATAAATGACATTTTTCCTTCACAGAGGAACACACAATTCAGTAATTCAGCCCCCTCCACCATAAGGCATTAGAAGCCAGCACTGCTTGTCCATTCATCCAAAAGTGCACATTCTCACAAACTGGGAACTGCGTAGTTTCTAGTGGGCTGTCTGGATGATAATAGTAAGCTGTTTCCTTCTGAGCCCACTTAATAGCAATTAGTACAGCTTTGGGAATGGTAATAATCACTTATTTATACTGTTCTCCAGTGGAAAAAGAGCTTTTAACAGTATTTACCAGAGAGCAATAGCTGCAATAAGCAGGTTACCCAGGGACAGATGCACCTCTTGCACAGACCCTGGCTACAAAATGCCATTGAGCTTTATTTTGGCTAGAAGAACACTGGGCAGACTATACTTGACAATCCCTAGTGTCATATCACTTTCACAATAATTATTGCTAACTACCAAACCTCCACTCCTCCTTGGGTAAAATTATCTCTGCAGGAAATAGTGATAAGCTCTTGCTTCTGGGTTTGGCCCTTGCCTAGCCAATGCAACTGAAGATGCTTCTTGTACAGCATTCTACCTGCTGCCCAGCATAAAACCAAATCAGTCTGGTGTATTCAAATGGAGCCACCACCCTGGACTTTTCAAGACCCAGCTAAAACAAATCTATGGCTGACTTGACATCAGTAATATGGTACCACTTGACAGTGGTAGTACTACTTCAAGCAGCAGGTTGGACTAAATGATCTCCAGAAGAGCGTCCACTGCTGATATGAAGCTACGAGGTGTGTATAAAAGCTTAAGATATTTAGAACATGACAGTTTTGTATTTGAATTGTAATTATTTTGCAACTGAACAAAGAACCTTGTATTTAATAAAGTTGGTGCTAGTCCAACAGTGTGCTCAGGACTTCTGGCCATACACATTGTTGCACATCATCCTTTTGTAGCTTGCCTGTGCATTCCATGGATTGCAGAGGTCTTTTGATTTCAAAATAGTAAAATGAAACATCAACAACTTAATATGGTTCCTCCCATGCAAAAAGGATGTAATTAACTTCAGTCACCAGCCTGACCTGAAAACAGGGGGCCATGGCATCACAGGAGCTTCTGGGAGTGGGTAGAGACTGGAGGAGGAACTTCCAATACCTTGCAAACAGCAAGAGATCAAAATAAACAGAGAACAAAATAAATTCTAAATATAGGTTAAGTAGCCTCCTTTATTCCACTGGATGAAAAGGCTTTGAAGTCTGCAAGTATTGTAATACCTCCATTCTGTTTTGATTATTGAGGTGTCATTTGAAGTGCTAACAATGGCATCAGCCTGATCAGGACTTAAAGGGAAAAATGGTAAAGTCGAGATTCTTTCACGTTGGGCACTTTCAGGGTAGTTTTGGTTTGGGCCTTGTTCCCTGAGGCTGTTGTGTCAGCAATACCTGGAGGCAGTACTGAGCAAGGGAAACTCCCAGGAAAGCTGAAGGGAAAAATGTAAATATAAAAAGTTTCTTGTTTTTCACATCTAAATCTGAGGATAAAAAAGCAGACCATGTCCGTTTCTGGGCATGCCACATTAATATTTCAGTTAGTATAGGAGCAAAGAGTATCATTTAAGGTGGGGCTAATGAAGGTGGAGGAGGATTGCCTGTTTTTAAATAAAATTACTGGGAGGAAGTGATTAGCATAGTTTTTTAAAACAAATTACTAAGTTGCTCTCCTTCTTACAGCTTTTACCGACAACTACTTCTAGGACCCCATTTTTTTAATGTTGAACATTCCAGTAAGTGCCTATGAGGTGGAGAAGTATTATCTATATATCTCTCAGATGAGAAAGAAAAGCACAGAAGATAAAAGCAATGTTAAAAGACACATAAGCACATGGCTTTGAATGTCTATCTGTAAGCAATTCCATTTGCTGAAAGCAATACAGGAGATTAGTGCCAGTGTCTTCTCATCTTGCTCACTAATCACTTTATAGCATTCTTTTCATTTATTGCTCAGCAAAAGGACATAATTACATTAACCTCAATAGTTAAAAGCACTTGCTCGTTTGCGTACTGAGTTGTTCTATTTATAGTAATTTTTTGTGCAATTTACTTGCAATAGGAAATATGCTAGCAATGCATTGAGAAATCAAAATCTAACCTTGACTTGCTCTTTTTCTCATTGTGTGAGTCTGCTCTAAAAGCCAGTGGGAAATCTGTGCACAAACTTTGCATTGTATCATTCCCTATGGCAAAGGCCAAGAGCGCTCCATATTGTAACTCTGCAGAATTTAGGGCACAGACTAAATATTTCTCAAATTGCACAGAATTTGAGTGACCTATCATTTATATTCTCTTTATGCCATTTTCTATCACCTATTTCTAGCAGGCTCAAGCATTTGCCTGTGTGACATTTCCCTGACTGGCCTCTGCTACTAAAACAACTTTTAGTTTTCCACCTACAGTATAATTTAATTTTCATTCTTGATTGCAAATATTGATTTGTTTTTTTTTCAAATCAAGTCTTAAAAAAACCTCACTTAACAAATGTCTTCAGAGGAAATATTTCATTTTAAAGCTAATGAAGTGTAGTCCATTTACTTAATTTATATACTCATCAATCAGCCATTCTTTGAGTCTTTTTATGTTTCCATGTACATTAGTATATTATATTTTTTCTGTGCTATTTTTTTATTTGATTCTCACTCATATTCCAAAACAGATTTTATTTCTTACATTTTCCCCACACACCAGGTCAAGAGCCACCACACCTGTGCCATGTCAAGTTCTCATAAGAACAGACATGCTTCTAAAAACTCTGTTCCTGGAGGTGCCAGCTGAACCTAAATTTGACCCTGGTGTCTTACAAAAATCTGATACAACTCTCTGAGTTATATCTAGTCTAGATCCTGCATTACCTTCACAGTCTGCTTCTGATATATGGGCACAATATGTCTCGTATGATGTTTCAGCATGAAAGACAACACAGCCTCACTACTCATCTAAGCCTGGAGAGATTCTGGGAGGTCACCATTCAATCCCCTACTCAAAAGAGGGGCAGCTCTGTCTCCAGACCAGACAGCTGAGGGCCTTGATCCATCTTGACATCAAAATCTCCAGGCTCAGACATCTTAGAGTTCTCTGAGCCATTGCTTACACTGCATGGCTGTTCTTAATGGGGAAACATTTTTCTTTTTATCCAGTCAGACACTGCCCTATTTCAGATCACGATAATTGCATTTCATTATCCCACCATGCAAGTTAGTATTGAGATTTACTCCCGTTTCTAGGTAATCTCCCCAAAAATATTGTAAGGGTGCACTTAGGTGCTCCCTAAGCCTTCTCTTCTCTAGTCTAAACATGCTTCAGTGGGTTATGAAGTGCACTATTTGTGAGATTCAACTCACTTTTAAAACTCATCCTCTAAAACTTGGGAATCTCAGATAGGGTCTTGTCTTGTCTTCACCTCACCAGTGAAAGAAGAAAGTGATATGTTCTTGGGGGAATATCCTCTTATAAAATAGGTGTGGAAGGGAGGTAAGAGGTCTGCAAACGTTGGAGATCTCCTGCTGATAAGACAAAGGGACTAATTACTTAGCTAAAAGCAGAGGACTATCCAAAGGCACACAGACTGGTCTTCAACTGCTGTGTTTGTGTGGCACTGGCCAAGAAACAGCACTCCTTCTTTCTTTGTTTCCACTGTCTTAGAAGAAGAGAATGATGACTGATTTCAGCATTTTGCCAAGTGGTTTGATTTTCACATACAAAACGTTCCCTGTGAATGGAAAGGGCGCTGGTCCAGGATGAAGCCGCAGGAGAATGAATTACTGGGCAGAAATCATAATCCTTTTAAGTGGCACACCCCAGTGGTGGCAAAATGTAACATTCTTCTTTTTTTTTCAATTATTGTTTCTGGTTGGCAAATGGAGGAAACATCCCTAAAAAGGCCAGCCAGGCCCCATAAGTGGATATAGATATAGATTTCTTCCTGGGAAATGCCTGTTCTTCACAGAGCACTGGGCAACTAAACTCTTTCCTTCTTACAAAGGTAACTTAAAACCTATATAAAACCAGCAGAAAACTGGCACCTCCCTAATCTTATCTCTGTCATTGCACCTATTACGGTTCAGGACACACCTTCATTTAAATACAAATAAAGTTCAAAATCTTTCTTAATCAATCTGATTACTTATTTAGGTGTTGTAAGAAAATGATTCAACACTGCAATTACCTCTTGCCATAATTGATTGTATTTGTTTACATCCTAGGTTATTAACAAAATATTATCTGGAACTAAACTCTACCTTTAAGCACAGCTTAGATTATTGCAGCAATATTCCAAGCATAATGTCATAAAGGTACAGCAGGTGGCTACTTAATTACAGTTCATAATATTCAGCATTCATTCTAAATAGTGTATTTAGAACCAAATTAGTTGTCTTGAATGAATGATTAATTTGGCTGATAGCGAACTATATGGCATTACTAGTAAGCATTATGCAGCTTTAGTAAGAAATAACTCCAAGCTACATGATGATGTCAATCTTTATCTTTGAAATACTATTTTAGAAGAGGAGTGAATGGTCTTTGCTTTTTTCAGGGTGGTGCATTCTATTCCAGGAGCTGGAATACTTTTCAGTGCCTAAATTCACCATCTGGCATATCCCAAAAGCCATTATGCTCTCATCTTGCTATCTTAAAATGACAGTATAACAGGCCACTCTAGATTTATAATACTGTCTGCGTGTTTGGATGTCATGCAGTAATACCACATTTGATCAAGCCCCTAACTGCACATAATATTTTAAATTAGTGTCTAAAACTGTTTTTATTTTGAGGAAAATATTTTTTTAAATAGGGAAAAAGCAAAAAAAATGTATTTTTGAATCTGCTCAGAACAGATCCATGGAAGCATTAAAACCTTTCATCAGGCCTGCTTCCCACACATCTCCCTTTATGTTATCCAACCAGTTAAAAACACTAGAATAAATTAGTCCAGTGATGTGGCAGATAACAGGATACAGAGCCATTGGCATGCAGTTTACAGAGAATTTTTGAAATTGATGGAAAGGGTCTTACAGGAATTGGAGAGGTAAGAAACACAGGGAATCCAGCCCCCTACTGCAGTGACTTCAGAATCCTGCTGCAAGATATATTGTGATCTTGAAGATTATAATACCAGGGCAGGATTGTCATTAGAGTAATATTGATACATACTCCTTTTCCCAAGTAGTTCTCATCATCTGTGCTCATCTCCTTCCACTCCTGTGCCTTGCTGCAGCTTCAGACCTAACTAATGTAAGCAGGTGTCACTGGGAAGCTGCAAAAGCTTGTGGCTTCCACAGAACTCAGCTGAACTGATGCTCTAGATGGAAAGATTTGGGTTTCCCTCCGTTTACTTAGAAAGTATTCTGTTGTGCTGCTTGTTCAGTGCACAGTATAATGGTGCACTGAGCCATGCCTCCAAAAGCAGCAAAAGGACAGGTAGTGCACGTGGTAGGTGCGTGTGCTGCATGCTGGAGGCTTGTTTTTAGGTAGAAAAGTACACTTTGAAATTGAATACACCTATAATTGTAATTAATTCATTAATTAATTAATTATGAGTTTACAGGGTTAAGGCTTTGTGACATCTGAAACAACTGAAATATCCTTTTCAGAACAGATCAGTGTCTTGAGGTCCCACAGAGTCAGCTAGTGGTGTACTATGGTTCCCACTGGGAAGCCTGAGAATCCTCCCAGGTAGTGTAAAATTCATACTGCTAGGCAAGAATGATTGGTTACTTTATAAACAAACAGGCTGGAAGTAGGGGGGGTAAGAAAAGAAAGATATGCCTCGTTACTGGCATGTAAAACAGTTTTAGTTTGAAATTCATTCAAATATAACCAAAGGATTGTTCTGTTTCTTAACCATAAGCTTTTTTCAGGGTGGAGCTCTTTATTCTACTTCTATACACCCTATTTCACCAGCATATCTCCTTGTGTCTTAACCATAAGCTTTTTTCAGGGTGGAGTTCTTTCTTTATTCTACTTCTATACACCCTGTTTCACCAGCATATTTCCCTGTGTTAGACATAGTCTGATGATCTCTCAGACAATGTTCAATTTTTAAGTTTTCTCTGGTTCGCTGAATTAAGGCCCTTCCACAACAGATACAGCTCCCTTGAATTCTTTGCTATGGAACAACATGGATCTACTCTGTAATCACCAGCTTGAACTATCTGACCTTTCATTATATCCAGCAGCTCCCACAAACATCAGGTCTATATCAAAATTCTTGGACCTCTTGATTAGGGAAATATCAAGATGGTCTATATCAAAATTCTTGGACCCCTTGACTAGGGAAATATCAAGATGTCTGGACTAATATTTTAGAGGATTTTATAGTTTAGTTGTGAGTACTTGTGACACCTAGTGGTCCTGGCAGAAAAATGCAAATATTCTAGAGGAAGAGGAAGTAGGGGGTGGGTCAGTCAAAGGATGAAGAGATTCAGTATCCCTACTGGAAGATAGTTACTATAGTAATCGAAGAAAACACATAGCTGAGCAAATTCTCTCCCTGAGGATGAGGCACACCTGCCTGAGGCAACCACCCTTTGCAACCCATCGTGTAAACAATGGACAAATTCAGCTATACGCAACACTTCTTTAGTAGGGTGGCACTAGGTGATTATAGATGTTTGGGTGAGGTGGTCAGGCAATTACCCACGTCCTTCTCATGAAACAAGAGGTGAGCACAGGAACTGTGGATGATGGCATCGACCTGGAATCAAAAGAACACCTGGGGCAGAGCAAAACTATTGATTCTTCCCCACCATTAAGAGAACCAAGGAAAGTGTTGTAACCAAGGCAAGTGTTGTAGCCAGTTCATTTCTGTCTCTTTCCAAAGTCATCCTTTAAATGTAACACTTAGCTATGTTCCATCATCTAAGATGTTCTGTATATTCAACAGAAAAATGTGGGTGTTTCCCAAGGCATGGACTCGAACTTAGACGGACTGTGAAGAGTTCTGTGTCAATACCTTAACAAAACCCCTTGAATTTATGAACTTTCAAAAAGACCAGATCAAAAGCACACACTCACCTGATACACAGAAGTCAACTGGGTGTCATGGTCAGATGTAGGGACAGCACAGCATAAACTGTGCTGGCTGACTGGAAACTGGCGCCTTGAGAGGCATAACCTGCCTGCTGTTGCTTGACAAAGCTCTTCATCAGCTGCCCCCAAGCTACTGACCCAAGTGGACAAAATCTCAAGAACCTCTGTGCTGGCCATTCCTAGAAGAAAACTGCTTTTCATCTTAGAGACAACAACAATGGCTTTTAGAAGTCTCTAAAAGAAATCAAAACAATGGAGTCCAACATAACACAAAACTCCTTAGAGACAGGTATTCACAGTTAATTAATGACAGTGCCTATTTCTATGCTGCTGTCTGTTACCACAAAATACCCATCTAAAGATCTTTAACAGGGATAACAAAAACAAAAAACAATTGACTTCACTGCTAAACAATTTTTGCATAGCTAGACAACAGATCTGCTAAAACACAGCTTGGAAGCATGCAGCTCCTGCCATATACATAGCCACAGCTTGTATATACTCAGTGTGACTCATGAATTGGAGCACGTTGGGTGATTCACACAGCTCCTGTGAGGTTTGTGGGGTGAGGGGTAGACTCTGTACCTCCTACTGTATTATGGCTCAGGGTGCTAGAATGTACCATTGATGTCTCTGGAAGACAACAAAGTGTGTTCACAGTGGTCTTGGCAGTTCACTCCTCAGACTGCCGCCTGGCATTTCCAGGCCATGTCTGCCCTTCTCTGCCGTGGCAGGAGCAAAGCACCTCAGCCTGGTCCTGCAGTTGAGGTTTGGTGAGATGAATCTGGCTCCACAGTGTGCCATAGTTGTAACAGCTCCTATCAGATGCTATTGCTGGGTTTGTCTGTAAAGGAATAGAACTCAAACCGCACTAACTGCATTATTTAAGTGTGTAGAGGAAGTACATGATCAAAAGATACTACATCAGTTCCCAGGCTGTTCTCAGATTTTGCAAGTGATAATTTTGCTTGGACTGCTTAGTTGTAGGTGCTTGTTTAAGAGAACTCTGTTACATGTCCCTTTGTAAATTGCACTAAGAGAAATAAATGTCTTTTCCTAGAGGGCTGATGTAAAGGCAGGAAGAAAACTGATCTCACCTAGTAATCAAGGTGTAACCTGCATGCCATCAGAGATAGAAGCAAATTCTTCTCATGTGGAAAAAGTACTACATCAGATGGTGAAAGTGAAACTCCAGGATTTTCTAAAGGGCCATCTGTTTCTTCATCCCAACCTAAACAGCATAACTGCAGTTAAAAATGGAAATTGGATTGATTCGTTCCACTCAGCACCAGACTTCCATTTTCCCACGTGAATTCTGAGGCTTGCAGGAGAGCCAAGAAATTATGACCCTGTGGGTCAGCAGAGAAGCAGTCACTGTTCAGGACACAGCACCACCAGTGATGGGGACAGCCTCAGCACACTGCTGTGGTACCTCCCAAATCTGAATGGACTGTGCATTACATAAACCCAGAGTAAACAGAACCTGGAGAAACAATCAGTTTGATAGTAGGACCTTATCAGTCCCTACTCGTTGTCAGCAATGCAAGTAGCAGAACACCAGACAGAGTTGTCCTGCGTGCACAGGCAGAGCCTGTAAGAAAGACAGAAGCAAAACCATGGGTTCAAGAAAAATCTTAAGGGGGAGTTACTAAGAAAGCATTTGTCTCATTGTGAAGAATGATAAGAAGAAAGAGACTTTATCAGTTTGTTGTCACCCACATTAACTTATGAAATAGAGGGCAGGATGGAGCTTTACGATAAGGGCGACCTATCTTTTTCCTTAGCAATATTTAAATAATATTATAGTGGAAGAATGGGGGATCTCCATTCTTGAAGTGTTTTAAGAATAGCTCAACTGTTACTTCTCAGGGACAACACGGACACCATTGATTCAGCCTTGTGGTAGAAGAAGGAATTAAATGATTTGTGGAAGATCTTTCCCTCTGTTTTTTATTATTTTTTTCTGCAATACACTTCTTTGAAATATAAGTGGAATAGTAATGAAGAATAGTGGTCTTCATTGCAACCTCAAACGTCTTGTAAAAGAGAATGAAGGGGAGGGGAGGGGAGGGNAAAGAAAGAAAGAAAGAAAGAAAGAAAGAAAGAAAGAAAGAAAGAAAGAAAGAAAGAAAGAAAGAAAGAAAGAAAGAAAGAAAGAAAGAAAGAAAGAAAGAAAGAAAGAAAGAAAGAAAGAAAGAAAGAAAGAAAGAAAGAAAGAAAGAAAGAAAGAAAGCTATTGCAAAACATAGAAGAAAATAAGACTGTTAATTTTGGAGTCGTTCCATAAAAAAAAAAAAATATGTATTTGGGTTAAGTAGAATAAAACTTCCTTTGCACAGTTATAATTGAGCTTAGCATCTGAGTCCTTTCAGCTTTAAACTTCTTTCAATATTTAGAATAAATCTAGTATACAACAGTAGAACATTAAATACTCATAAAGAATTCTTTGGAAATTCTTCTTTTACCAAAGTGGGAATATTAACTGCTAAAGAACTATAAAAAGGGAAAGTTGAATTAATTTCACTAAATCCATCTAGTTCCAGAACAGAAATAAGCGAGAGCCTTTTAAACCTCCTAATAGAAAGATAAGCAAAATCAGTAAAATGTTCAAACTTACCTTTTGAAGAGTCCTTTCACTGTGTGAAATGCTAGACTTAGCCTCACAGAAGGATAAAAAGGGGACAGAAGATATGCCGTAGTTGCTTACCAGTTCTTCACAATTTTTTTCCTTTTGCATAAATAAAACCCTTGAACAGTACATGTTATTTCACGTTGGGGGTCAGTGAGTACTTTGGGGTCTGCATCTGAAGAAGAACTGTATGGCTGGCCAAGTCAGAAACCAGTCATTAGAAAAACCAATAATTTCTAAGGCACACCAGAATTCTCAAGAAATACAGTTTTATTTGGTAGAAAGGCAAAGTTATAAAAATAGGGGTTATGCTGCTCTGCCCTACAATAAGTGTACCTGTAAAATGCACCTCTGAAGTGCACATCACATGAGAAAACTTGCAGTGGTTCTTCTTGGCTTCAATATTAAGTGTAATTGTGTTAATAAAATCATGTTTTATTCATGCACCCTATTATTCTCAAATCTGAAGCTACATCAAATTACACCCAAGTGTATATTTCGAAGAACAATTGGAGATATCTCATATAGCATGATTTTGCTGGTAATGAGACTGGCTTTTCCAATCCTACTTTTCCAAATGTGTTGGATTCACAGTAATAATGTAGCATCACGTTTTCCTTTTCCTCCTTGATGCATCTACGTGCAACATACCATGCAAAGAGAGTTGCTCTGCTTATTAAATAACTGACATTTATTACGTCAAGTTAGTTTCAAGGCTTGCAAGGATAACGGCCCATTGTATTAGGTAGTCAAAAATTAATTACAGCCTTCTTTTCTGTGATGTGAAGTAACTGTACAGGCATGATATTCTACAACATGTTTTATTGGTGTTTTCTTCAAAAGATGTTGCAACAGGCATTAAATTAAAGAAAACAGAATAGATCAAAGCTAACAGTGAAATGTTAACTGAATTTTCTGATGCAACTGCATAGTCTTCCTACTAAAATCTGTTGATACTATTGAAGGGAAGTAAGGGAAATATTTTCTCTATAATAAGGTAATTAAAGAAGGGTAACACCAAGAGAATAAAATACATTTCATTGTCAATATCTTACTCTTTATTCCAAGAATAAGACATAATGAAAGCATAATAAAACCATGCCAGCAGCAGTGATCTCTCCTTTCTGCTGCTAATATTTGGTTCATCAAAATAAATAAATGAATATTTGAATTTGTCATACTTTATGTTCCCCTCAAGTTGTGCTCCCAGTGAACTCTTTTCCCATCATAGGTATTACAAAAACATCAAAAAAGATTTTTTGTAATTTAAGGAGTCAGTAATGTTTCTTAAAATTAATTATTCATTCTTGATTTCTGATAATAGTTTTCAGGTAAAACCTGTAAACTAAAGCCTAATGCAGTCATACTGTAGTAATGCAAAGCTTTCCATTGATATCAAAGGCTGTTGCTTCACTAGCTGCTCTCAGTACCTCTATAATAAATCCACTTAGCTCTTGATTTTAGCAGGAATCCAGCCCAGAAATCCAAGTCAGTATGATTCAGCCTCAAAGCAGAAGTTAACTCTCTAGTAAAATCTATAGAAAAAATTTCAGAAGAGTGCAAAGCATCTCCTGAAATTTAAAGATATTAGTACAACATGACCGGAGAAATCTCACTAAATAGAGAAAAAAAAATTATTTTATCGCCAAGAAAATAGTCCATTACAGTGGAACAAGGACAAAAAGCTGACCAAAAAGATTATCAGCTTGGAGAAAGGGAAATTCAGTAGATGTCTGGACAATTTCTCACACAGTCAGTGTTTTTAATCACAAGGACGGATATCTAACCATATCCAAATAAGTCACTATCTACATGAATTAGAGCTATGGCTGATGACCTGAGTTTTCACAGCTTTATATAAGATGTTTTAAACATTCCTAAAGGTGTGGTATACTTCTTTTTCCAGTAATAGTTATTTTTTCAGATTTCTGTTTTCTGTAACAGAAAAATCTCAGAGGAGACCTTTTTTCACAGACTTATTATTTTGGTCATATTATATCAAAGTATATTTAATTTGAATTGTTCCTTCCTTCTCCTCTGCAGACGTATGACTGTGTCTTAAGCACTGATCACAGGGGACGGATATAACTGAGTAACTTCCCAAAGTAATGTATATTTGACATATATGACTAACTGTGAGCAGATCTAAAACATGAGGGAAAATCTCAGAATCCTGCATATTAAGGTAACAACAAGGCAGAAATCAAAAATTAAGCTATAAACTTTTGCATTCCAGCTTGAAACTTGAGTTCTAGTTCCATCCGATATGATGAAATTTGTCCAGGTCTGTGGAGCTTTAGCTGACAAATTAATAAAGATCCTTTCAGATGAAGCTGTTTACTTCATTTGATTATCACAAATTACATTCAGAAATTAGTAGCACTGTCCCGATTTAAAAAAATAAATTCAGCGGAGATTAGCTTTTTGGGTAAACACATACCTACTTTCTTAGGTCAGGACTATACTGATTAAATACTGCAGAAAATTCTGCTTCAAATCACTTCAGCACAAGCATAAGAACAAAGAGCATATGGAAACAATTAAACCCCTGGCTAATATTGCTTAGACATTTACTGCTTTAAAATCAGACTTTCAAGATGACTGCCATGGATAACATTGCATGTAATTGGAGTGGAAAGTTGTGCATTCAGTTTTCATTATTCTCTTTGTGCTGAAAAACAGTGAAGAAAACAAGCTTAAGAAATAAAAAGGAGGAGACTGGACAAGATACACATATTAATTCTTATCTTTCTTAATCCCTGTTCCAGTTTACCACAACAGCTGGATGTTCAGAATCTGAGTCTGAGTGACCTGTTAATCTTTTTAAAAAGTAGGAAGAAAAGAATTATCTTTATGAAGAAAGAAGGATGATGCTCAGGCTCAGATAAGCAAGGACTGTGTTGTGCTAACAACAAGGGGAAAGAGAAGTGAGGATGTTGAGGCACTGAGGCATCTGTGATTTCTCTTCTATTCAATTGGCTTTCTTTCTTCTGTCACAGTTTCAAAAAAGCAGACAGCAGTTAAGCTAGTCCTTTACAGAAGGACCATATTCCAAGAAGTGGGCAATAAGAATACAGTTATTCAAACAATACTCCCAGCAGAGAAATGCACCTTGTATTTTCATTCTGCATCTCACCAACAGAAAAATATCAAAGAATAGGAATGTCTCATTTTCTGAATTTTATTTATATGCAATCTGGACAAAGCAAGGCAATTTAGGAGAATGAGATGAGACAATACAAAGCACTCAGAGTAAATCTCAGTATCAGATACTGCTTTGCACAGTTTAAGAGATTCATTAATATTTAGCCTTAATTACACTACGCAATAGAATAGGAATAATTCCCACTGGTAATACTCTACTGCTACTTATAGAATTAAATTGCCATAACAAGGCCTGGCCATAATTTCTAGACTGAAGAGTCAGTCTGAGTTGCCTTCAGTTCAACTTACCATGTACCCAAGGAGCCTTTGTACTCTAGGAGTTTCCAGAAACCCCCTCATGGACTCTCTGATGTCAGTTCAAGGTTCCCCTTGAGGTCAGACCATGCAGGCTATCCTGCTCTGTGTGCCTTTGAATTTTCTCATCACCATACAGGACTTTATCACAGGGCACCAGAAGACCATGCCACAAACATTCAAGCCACAGAACAAGAATGCCCCTGGGGTATGCAGCAGCAACTCACTGCCTTCCCAGCTTTAAAACTGCACTCAGTCCCTCAATTTTCTGTTGGACACTTGCACTGCACAATGAGCTCACCCCTAGCTGACACCTTTTCTGAAGGCAGACTCAATGATTTCAAGCAGGAATTCCCAAGGGAACCAGATGCTCTGCCTGGGAGAGCAAAAAGTCCAGTCCTAGATAAGTGGTATGCATGGTTGAAATTGCAAGATATTTGTCTTCTGGTATTTCATTTCACAGTGCACATCTATGATTAATAGCAAACATTATTTATTTTAAAGTGTCAACAATACTATTTGGGATTCAGCAGATTTTTGTAGGACATTATCTGAAACTTGTTCTAGGTTGCATATGTTGCAGAAACTTCACATTTCTTCTGCAACTATAATGAAAATATAAATATCTTCAGACTATAATTAAGACCACCTGGTAGAGGGAATTGATTTTGAAAAGGTTTTTGCTGGAAAGGAAACCAAATTCACTCTTGGGAGCAGGGTCTCTCATAGTGTTTCCTTTTCCTCTGAAATAATAGTATGAAGTGAAATCATTCTGGGAAGTGTCAACAAAAACTTAATTTGATGTACAAGGACTGAAAAGACAAAGCTAGAAGAACCATGGGACAAAAATGTGTTTACACAGATGCTGGATTTTCTCCAAAACCTAAGAAAATAGTGTTAAATCCTCTCAGGGCTAAACAATGGGACTGAAATTAGGCATCAAAGTATAATTAATATATGTTAACTTGCTCCCACCCACTCTCACACTGGGGTTTTTTTTCCCTACAGTCACAAATATTCAACACAGTGCAAAGGTTTCTAATCCATCCATTGTGTCAGCACATGCTCAGGCAGGGAAGGAATCACCAACAAAGGTCTGAGTAGAACTGGTCTGCATTACTGCTTTTATTTTTGTTAAACCCTTTTATGTAGAATGTAAACAATATGGCAGTTCCTCCACAGAAATTGGTTTTAAGCATGAATTTTTGTGCAAAATTGGGAGTTACCTGAGCTGGAGACTGATCCTCTGATAATCAGCTCAGGCACGGACTGACACCCCAGGCTAAGCTGAAATGGGGCTTCTAGGCAGTGACCCAGGTCTCTCTTAGGACTCTGAAAAATATTACAGGGCACTTATTTTCAGCATGTGACCTTAATAAGAGTTACTTTGAATGGATTGCTTTTTGAAGCAACAGAATTCGTAGGACATAATATTATGTTGAAGTAGATAAGGTGGTTTGTGCAATACTGGATTTTTAAGTGTTAACCTGAAAAAAAAATAAGAGTGCCTTTTCAATTATTAATTTGCTTTTCAGATGTTTGGGTCTCAGTTAATATAACCCAAGTGGCCAATGGCAAAACTAAACTGTCTTCCTACACTTGATCTTCACACCTGAGGGAATAAGCATTCTTTCTTCTTTTTCTTTTTTCTGGACAGCTGACGGCTATCAGTGGAACCATATCCTCAGAAAACTGAGGTGTTTCCTACCATTGACTTTGTTTTTTAAAAAACTTTGATCTGGAAAGTATGTGTGAGGTAGGAAGGGGAGAGGAAGAGGAAAACCGGTATTAATTACAGAGATTGCAGGCAGAGTAGGATAACAATTTTGAAATAAATCATAAAACCAAACCATAACAGGAAAATCCTTAATAGTCCGAGCATTTTACAGAGCCAGTACACTCTCCACAAAGCACAGTGCCACTTCATTAGTGTTCCTGGAAAGCTCAAACAAGAGACTTCCCTAATGTGGTGGAATATCAGATCTAAATTACTTAACAACTTAATTTTCTACTCCTTTATCCCACTTCACTACCAAAAAAATTCCACCTACCCACCCACTCAACAACAAACAAACAAACACATAACCAGCAGGCTCTTCCTTGTAAATAGCAGAACTACACCAATTTGAAAAGAAGGTAAGATTTAAAGATAGAAATTGCACACTGCTCATGACTTTAAATGAATGTGTTTTGGATATGGAAACTGCTTCTCTTTGAGCAAGTTCTACTTGCAGCTCCATTTGCTAAACATGATTCTTTCTTCCCTCCAAAACATTTCAAAAAACATGCACTAAAATATAACCACAAAACTTGTCTCCTTATTTATTTCTTCAGCATTGTAAAGCAGTCCAGGCTGGATAAGGCACAGCTTCTTTTTTTTCTTTCAGTTCTACTCAGGAGTCTTATTTTCTGCCTTCTTTTGTGATACAGTGAACAAGTTATTCAAATGTCAGGACAATTTTGCACTGATGAGAATATTGTGCATATAAGCTCATGAAGAGTGAAGCTTTTTTCTAGTATAATAAATAATAGGAGGAAACTGGAAACTAAATATATTTTCAGGTCTTGATCATTACAAATCTTGCAGTACTATAAAACAATTGTCATTTTAGTGTATGGTCTCATCTAACAAAAACAGGTTGTATGTATGGTAGTTCTGGGCGACAGTTCACTTAGATTGAAGTTACTGGCAACTGAGGCTGGAGATAACGTCAAAATAAAGCAAATAAATATGTGAGACTAAGTAGTTCTGGAGAATTAGCTCTAAAGAATTTGTTTCCTCTTGATTTACCTCTTACCATTGGTCAGCTTCTGTGCTTAAGATAACTTCTTAGGTGTGCCAGGGGAGCTTGTTATGTTTTTCTTCCATTTAATGTCAAAGTGTCACTTCCATGTGCAGTCTTTCCATCAGCAACATACTTTAATGGTCCATCTCCTTAATCAGGCCACACATTTTCATGATATTTCTGGAAGAACAGTTATCTTTGGGACCTCTAGCCTTTACTTCACGTGTGACCGAATTTAGAGTGCACAGATATGCAGGCATTAAAAGCCTTGTTTCCAAAGGAAATCACTCTAAAAAGATACTCTTCTGCCTTTTGTTTTACAAGAAGTGATTTCATTGTAATGAAAACGGATGTCCTATAAAAGACATTGAACTGTTTTTCCATTCAAATGAAAGATAAACAGTTAACACTACCCAGGAACAGGAGTAAACAAGCAGGGGTAAGTGATAGACCAGTGACCTCAGAGAAGGCTTAATGCCCAGTTGAAAACAGTAGCACTGGCTCTTTAGGAAGGCAGGCAGGATTTTCATATCCTGCCTAATGCTGTTTAGTGTATTTCTGATCTGAAACTTAGCAGGTCCCTTATCAGAGCAGTTTGTTTTCCACATTACTTCTATGGGTAGATGCCTTCTATTTCTAATGTCTGAGTAAGAATACACCCTCTATCTCTATGGTTCATATTAAAATGAGGAAAAATATTACTAGAAAATAATGTGGAAAATGACAGCTCAAAGAAATTGCAAGAAATATTCTCCAGCAAGAATTGCTTTCAGAAGAGGTAAAGATGTTAATATCATAAGCAGTCATAAAATTATGGAAAAGATAAATGGTCCAAAATTATGGGAAAAGGCACTTTCCACGGTTAGCAAAATGAACACAAAATAACAGATTTTTTTATTTGAGTGGGCTCAGTAATATGATACATGCACTGAGCAGCTAAAATCTCAGAAGTAAAACTCAATTCTGCAATGATGGATGCAGCAAACAGGACCTGTGCAATTGCATGATCCCCCAGGCTCCTGAATTCATGGAAACCTTCCTGTCACCAAATGGTTTCACTTTTAGGACATGCTTGTCTGGTATCACAGAAATTCACCTAAACCTCTTTAATTTTTGTCTCATCTGACACCTCTTTGGCAGAATTAGTAACATTATAGGCTGTGTTTCCCAACCAGTGTAAAAGCAATACTCAAGACACTGATATTTCTGATTATTTATTATGGCACTTCAAAGCATATAAACACCATGGCTAGGTGTTTCAAACAAGTTAAAAAAATAAAATGAGGTTTTAGGTTTTAGGCAGTATTTCAGCAGAATTTGAAAAAGAATTTTTAGAACATTATTAGACATGGAACAGGAGTTCTGTTAGGAAAATTCTTCTTATAATAAGGCTTCCTTTCAAGCAAGTGTGTATGTGCTTTCTTAGATTTATCATGTTCATTGGCTTACTGGTGTATATATATATTGAGATTTAAAAAACTAGGGGTTTGAAACAAAACAAAAAAAATCCAACCCAAACTAACCCTGAAAATCCGTTCCTGCACTTAAACACCAATTTAGCTTATCTCATATTTATACCCACCCAATTCTATTTACTTTGTAACATGGAAGTTTGAAAAAATATTCAAAATTTGTGCTGTGGATTTGTTCCAATTTGAAATCTTACTATCTTAGAAAGAAAGGATGTTTGTGGTATATTATCTTGTTTTATGCTGAAGGCAGATTATAGTGGAGCCTAAAACCTAATAAGTTTTTTATGAAACCTCACTTTAAAAAAAATTAAAATTCCACTATGGTAACAATGTTTCCACTTCATATATGCAACAATTTTATTTTATAGCCTAAGTTCAGAATAGTTACATAATAGTTACATCACGGCATTTAAAAAGAATTGCACTCAGCTACTCAGTCCGTTGAAATACTAGAAAACAGGGAAAAGGAAAATATGGAGTGAAAAGGAGCTCTGTCCAATGAACTGAGTTGTTTGCAGCAAGTTCCTACTGAACCTGAAGATGTCCTCATGCTTTCTGGTAGACTCTAACACACTTGACACCATTCATGTCACATTCCTAGAAGATAAAGAGATGGCTTTATTAATTTTTCTCTCGGCACAGACCAGCAAGGAAAAAAGACAGGTTAAGAGTTAAATTTCAGGCTACCAAGCAGCAGCACTTGGGGATCAGAAAGTGGGATGAACTCACCACCACCAATTGTCCATCCACTAGCTTCCTTGTTATTGTGGTCTTCTTGCCATCCCATTCCTGCTCTTGAATCAATGACCCATCATCTTTTAAGCTGACAAGGGTCTGCAAAAGAACCCGACCATCAATATTTTCCCCGTGACATTTGGGCAGCGCTGAGGTTTTTTAACACCTTATCCCAAATGAAAGACTCCCACCCCAGCTCACTCAATAATAATTTTATCATTGACAACTACAAAGCCAGGAATAAATCGTAAACATTTTATCAATCCTTTTCTTACAGTAACTAACTCACTGCTCTGACACATTTCTGCATCAGACTGACCTTTGACGGCATCCACAGTGTAAATTAACAGGAGCAGAAGATATTCACATCTTTGTTACAAGAGCTTTGAGCTTTTGTGTAGCACTTATCTGATCTCGCAGTAATAGACGAGCTGACAGTGTGTGGCTGGAGGGAGGGGGGTGATAAACAGAACACTCACAAGAGGAAATTAGCTGTATCCTTTGTGGTTTACCTCTTTGGGGATAAATATGCTCCCTACTACGTGCAAGGAGAAACTGCCTTCTAAAACTGGAGTCTAATGACTGTAATTCACATGGTTGCCTTGCTGTCTGCGATCCCACCCCACAATGAACCAGGCTCTCTTGTTATGCAAATACTAGACAGAGCAGAAAGGTTAACCCTAGGGCTGAATTGCCTCTGATTAAACATCAATGGCATTTTTTTCCACAGGCTTCAAATGAAGTGGCGTTTGGCTCTAACAGGGATTTAGAGGTCTGTTAGTTTTACTAAAAAAGTGCTTCTGCTACAAAATGAAAACAGCAAATCACACAAGACTATTGATTTCACCATTCTCCCTCTTTGGAATTTGCTTAATCCATGTTAAAAAATTATCTCAATGAGAATTACAGAGACAACTGCTCATCAAATAATGCATTGTTAGTGTGAATGTCAAAACTTATTTTAAAATAGCATCTCCCTCTGTAACACACCCAAAGAATTGCCTTTCCAACAGAAAGTCTAAGAGACTGACCTGAGTTTTCCTGCCGTCTAGTGTATTTTCCTCAAATTTCTCACCAAGCTTGAAGCTGAACTGTGAAGTCTTGAAGGTGCTTTCTGTTTTTATGGTGATTGTGTCCCCATCCTTAATAATGTAAACGTCTGGTTTGGCCATGCTTCCCATTTTTCTCATGGCCATACCCACACCTGCAAGGCGAGAGGCACAGAGTGTCACAAAGTCAGTTAAACCCTGAGGCTTAGGGCCACACAAGAATTCAAGTACCTAATTCTCATTTAATTAGGCACTTAAGTACACTTGAGAATCAAAGCTCAAGAGCCACAAAGAAAGAGGATGTTTTAAATTTCCCACAGATGAGGAAGGAAAAAAAGGCTTATTTGCAGAGTTACTCTTTTGTTTCCTCAGAGAGATAAAGTTAAATTTATTTTGCCCTCTAGAGGATTTGTAGATATCCCAAAATTCAGCACTGATTTTTTTGAGACGGAAATAAATAGCAAACAGTAACAAAAAAATAAAAGCTTAAACTAAAATAAATATATTCTCTTCAAATTCTGAACACTTAAAAATTCTACAAATTATTTTTAATTGACAGATTAATCCACTTTATTGAAACTTACTCAATAAATACCCTTCCATTAATGTGTACACCATTGCAAACATGCCATTTTTAATTAAATTTTGTATTTTACATCCTGCTTACAAAGTATGGAGTTCTGAATTAGAAAATCATTATCATAAAAAATAGTGCTTACACACACATGCAAAAGACATGGTGAAATGAGCAAAATGAGAGATTTGCAAATGGCTGAAAATTCATGATCTGGAGACAGCAGCCCTCAAAACTCTTGGGGTTCACCCTGCTTCAGCCCCTGCATGCAATTTTTGGTGTGTTTGCTTGAATATTTTTTATCTGAAGGATGAAACACAAATAAGAGGGCAGCAAGCAACAAACATGAATCCATCATACTGGTATAAGAGCATATCTGAATCATTAATTGATATCCAACCAAATGGGGCAGAAAGTACCACCAAGTCAGTGAGTGCCCGGGTTCTGCAACTGGTGTCCTTAAAAAATGTTGTCAAGTATCAGCACAGCACTCCCCTGGTATGTGGAGGTAAGGGTTGAGTCCTTGAGAGGGAAACAAAGTACTTTTCAGACACTGCTTCACCAGACTCAAATGAGATTCCAGAACTGAGCTTTAAGCTTGAGTTCACAGCGGGAAAAAAAAAATAAACAGTTATCCTTAGTCCAGCTTTTCTGATCAGAACTGGAAATTATTGCCACAGTAACCTCCACGCACATTCTGCTACTGCAGTCCAGGCCAGAGTAATCAGGGAGTTACTTGATCAGCTACAGCTTGGGATCCAACTAAACAGATGAACTGCATGTATTCCATATGGCAGAAAGTGAAATCCCAAGTTCTCTGTCCTCAAATGTTGTTTTACACAGAATGAGCAGAATCTGTGTGATCTCATTTATGGTGCATCAATAGGATCAAAGGCATAGAGTTTCACAAGTAGCCAGCAAGGGTGAAATCCAGTAAATGGCTGGCTCCTAAAATGTGACTTGGTATAAATTTAATTGCCTATATTGTAAATGTAAAATGGAAAAGTGACTGGATTATGATTTCAGTCTTAAACCAAACAACAGTCTGTTGCTGCCTACACATGGGAGGTGCTCTGCAGTTGCAGCACCTAATTTCTGCTTTGAAGTTGCAACTTGGCACACACCAATACATAAGCACCAAGGCATCCTAATCCATGGCTTAAGCAAACTGAGCTTAAAATTCTTGAATTTCCTCCAAAGTCTCCCAAAGACTTCAGTCCAAAAGGCTTTCTCATATCATACTTATTACATACTGACAGCCCTCTCAAAATGCAATTACCACCACCACTGTCAAAGCACACATACAGTGATGCTTTTTGTATTTTACATGAAGAACACAAGACCTAAATTCCTTCTTCTCCTCCCGCTAAAGATAAGGTTATATCTTCTGCCTCTTGAGAAAATATCATGGCGTTCATCTGTAAATAAATTGCAGAAAATAATAGCTCCTGGGCCACATAGACCCTGCCAGGGATCCATCACCTGTCAGCAGGATGCTCACAGGAATGTGGTAAATCGGAGCTTGAAGATGAGGCTCCTGGTCTGTTGGGTGTGGTCTTCGTCCGGTAACTTGGCGTTACAAAATGTAGGGCAACCTGGACGCAGGGATAACAAGCCAGGACCGTTCCCCTGAGATAAGGGCGCTACTACCCACAGAAGAAAACAGGCAAATAGCCTCCGGCGGGACAGCCGGCTGCCCACAGACAGCCGATCCAGTTTGGCTTTCTCGGGAGGAGACACCCAAGGTGACTGCACGGAGAGGCAGCCCCGGCTCGGCAGGTCTGCGTGCGGCCGCCCCGGGCGGGGTGAAGCAGCGCGGCCCCGGCGCTGCCGTGCGGCATCCGCCCAGCTCCAGGCCGGGGCAGCGCCGAGCCCCCCAGCCCCGCTCTCGGCTCCCGGCCCGGGTGCGGCCGCTGAGGGACGGGCGGACCGGCCTAATCGCAGCCGGGCTGCCGGCACCGGCCGCTAATCCCGGCGGCTGCGGAGAGAGGCGGCGGGGAGGGCGCAGCGCTGCGCGGCGGGAAGGGGCCTGCTGGTGCCGGCACCTGTCTCACAGCAGTTACGATGCAAAAAGGGTCGCTGACATCTGTCGGACGCGGAGCCAGAGGCGGCAGCTCTCCCGCGAGAAAAGGTCTGGTGCCGGCCAGCGCTCCCTTCCCGGAGCCGAGAGGGCGCGGAGCCCCCGGCGCTGCATCCCGGAGAATCCCGGCATCACCGCCGCAGCCACCGCCCACCCGTGGCTCACGGACCGGCTGCATCCCACCCTCGGGCCCGGCTCCGGGACCGCGCTCTCCGCGGACCTTGGACAAAGCCTCGCCGGCCGGCAGCGACCGCGCATCCCCGGGGCGGCATCCCAGCATCCATCCCTCCCTCCCGGGGGCGGGGAGCCGCCGGCTTCTTACCCAGCTCCTTCATGTACTCCTCGAAACCCTCGCTGGAGACGAGGCACCATTTACCCAAAAGCGCGTCGATGGCCATGGCGGCGGCACTGAAGCTGACAGCGTCCCTATAGAAACGCGGAGGCAGAAGGACGGGCTGCGGAGAGGCCGCGGCCGCCTTTATAGCCGGGCCGGCAACATGTGCTGCCGGGGAGAGCCAATGGGGCTCCCGCCGCGCCCCGGCCCCTTCCCCGCCGAGCCCCCGCCCGGCGAGTCCCGCCCGCGGCGGCGGCAGCAAGAGCGGGCACGCCGCTGCACTGCCCGCCCTCCGCCCGCACACACGCCCACGCACACAGACACACACTCACACAGGCAGACAGACACACTCACAGAAAACACACACTCAATCGCACACTCACACACTCGCACACACAAGCACACACACACACACAGAGACTCGCATCCCTCTTTGCACCCCAGCACGGGAACGCCCAGGAACGGTGGGACACTGCCAGAGCTGTCCCACCGAGGGATGCTGTGGCCTCAACGCTGCTTTGAAACACAAACTCCATCCAGCGTGGTGAAAGAGTCCAGCGTGCTGAGTGCCAGTACCCATGCGCTCCTAGCTAGGCTCTGAATGCTAAATTATACTGTTTATTACATATCTTGTTTTTTTAATTCAAAAAATCATCATATGGCACAGAGACAGAGCAATAAGGCATCAGCATCCCAAAGCAGTTTATTGGGTTTGATTGCCACCCTTCCCAACAGCTCCCCGGCTCCCACTGGTACATCACATTGAACTACAGCAATCTGTAGTTACTGTGACACAGGAACAGACCTTCTACATACACACAGCGGTCAGTTTAGCAAACAAAATCAATCAAAATACAGAATGAATGTGGGTGCTTGCAGTACTCAGGAAAAATCAAAGCCTGAATGCAACCTCATGCCTTAGCATTGGAAAAATGGGGATATGATATCTTGTTTTTAGTCCATATTGAATGGCAATTCCTACTTCTCAAAGGAAAATACTGCAGCTGCCACTACTATACACTGGCACAGAAGTGGCGTTATAAAATATATTCTGCCAACAGGCCCTCTGAGGTTTTTGACCAATTTTTTGTCAAATTCTGTCAGGTGAGTGGAGAAATTTACTGTCATATTCTGTGAAGAAGCTGCTATTTTTAAGTCACAAAAAAAAAAATCCCAATTCCAGTGTACCCCCAAAATTTGTTTCCTACATCAGGGTTATTCCAACCTCTGCCTCTTTTGGCCTTGTATCCCATTGGATGAAACCCACAGCTACTTTCTCCTGTCTGGAAAGAGAGAAATCTGAAGTTATATCTGGTATCTCAAGGGTTTTGTTATGGAATAATAGTTGCTACATTTCTCTGCTAGTACTTTCATGAAAGGGTTTGAGATGAAGGTATCAAAACCAGAGAAGACAGCAAGGCAGGTCCTGTGCTGGTTCCAGCATTTCACAATATGAGAAGGTGCCATAAAGCCAAATGTTTTGGAGCAAGGAAGACTTTTGCCTTTACACTTTGCTGCGATACAGCTTCAAGCAGAAGCTAGAAGTTTCAAGATTTCATAGAAAGTCAGATATACACAAAATAAACAGATAGTTTTTTAACCGATAATTAAAAAAAAAATTCATTTAACTATCCTTCCCTACAGAGTTACCTTTAATTACTTTCTGCTTCTCTGACTATATGCTTGCTTTTAATATGCAAACAACATTATAGCGTCTGCTCATAAGACAGCAAGTCACATTGCTTCTTTTTTGTTATTAAGTAGGTATATTGAAACACAAGACTTTCAACATTCTTCCATTTTTTAAATTTAATCTTGTGCATGTGTCTTGTGTAAGAGATTTCAGAGTAAATGTTAAATTAGGGTGATGTTTACTGACTAATTCATGATAGTTGAATCAACATTCTGTCCATCCTGCAGTTCTCTGGTTGCTTACAGAAAGGATAAATGAAAAGCCATTAGATTAGGGATCAAACAGAATCATCCTTCAGGAATTAGGAAGCCTTCAGTCTTGTAAAGCAGGGACAATTTCTAGAAATAGAAATCTTGGCTTTACTCCACATACACTAGCAAATAATTTTGGATCCACATTTCTACAGTGCTGCCTGCAAATGGCTTATGATATGCAAATGGTAGTCAGGTATAAGTGCTGATAATGCAGCAGAAGATGTAAAATCCACTATTTCCATCTAGTGGTGAGACAGTATTCCTGGATCCGAAGTACCTGAAGATCCAGTTGCCTACCTGTGTTCAACATTGCTACAGTTCTGAATTCTCCCACAAGTCATTTGGTCTGATTTATTCTTCTTACAAATTTTTCAAGTCTAGGCATGTAAGTTCATACAAAGCATAAAAAGAAAAGAGAATCTTATCTCTCTTTCTGAAATGCAGATTGTTAGCACACAGTGAAAAAATCTCACTCAATTCTTACAAAGTTCTGATGTTTTGCAACTTACTCAATTCAGTGATATGGATTACTGGTTGTGATGCCACATCTCAAAACTTCTATGAAACCGAATAGTGCTGAAACTGTCCATGTAGCAAATAAAGGAACTGTAGGGGCCAGAGATATATTCTTCTGGGTAAGGTACAAGTGGCCTGGGCTACATTGTTTCTTATCTTGACAGTACAGTATATATTTGCCAAATACAGCTCCTACTTTGGGAGGCAAACTAAGATGTTTAGATATCCAGAGGTGCTTGAGCCCCGGGGATTCACCCCTATAAATCTCAATTCCTGCCTGGTTTGAGGCTGACATCACAATCGGACCTTTTGTGTTTGTATAGTCTCCTCTTTAGGTATATGAAAAGAGAAGCACCAAATACATGCATACCAATGGCAGCGTTAAATTCCTATGCTGCATATTACTGTTGCAGTGCAGACAAAATAAATTCTCTGAAGTTTTGCTCATTTCCACGTTGGACTATATATTGTCCAAGAAAAGGAGAATCAAATTTACAATGAGAAGTGTAAATTCTTCTGAGGAAATGAGCTGCACGGCAAGCACGTAGCCACATCTAGAAGCAACCACCACCTTGGCAGCTTGAGCCTAGCCAGGGTGAAGGTGAATGCTTTCCTGAGGTAGTCAAACCCTTGCACCTTGTAGGAAGGGAGGATATTACAGTTCTTCATTACCAAGGCAAGGCAAAAGAGGGCACAGAGACCTTAGTTCTACTCCTTGGGGCAGGTGTGTGTTGTGCAGCGATGCTTCGTCTGACGTGGGAGCTGGGGAGCTGTGGCCAGCAGTGTTTGAGGCTTCTCTTCACGTAGCCATAGATTCACCTCCTGCATGCAAGCTAAGCCATATTTTGTCTTTGGAGTCACAATACCTGCTGCTTGGGCAGGGCAGAGCACCACCTCCTCGTCTGCAACACATCACTAATCAGGTTCCATAAGAGGTGTAACTTTTTCCCGAGACCTTTACTCATTAAACTGCCCATGTGTTTAACTTGGAGGGAACCCAATCTGATAGCACTATGCTCTACTGTGTAAGGGAGGATCACACTTTCCTTCTACTATTCATTTTGTGTATTTAGACTACCTGTTCTAGAGTGGTAGGCTTCTTTTAGATAAGATTACCTCTTGAGAAAGCCTTAAAAAATTGTCAGGAAAATTGGACATCACTGGCCAAACTTTACTCTTTGGCCTATCCCTAGCTGTGGAAAAAAGTTAAAGCAGTCCATGAATAATAGTTACTCACCCCCAAGGTATGGATGGGAAAAAAATTGCATGGGTAGCACAGTTTTGTTTCTGTTTCCTTGTTGTACAAGTGTGGTTTTCCCTTCCCAGCCATGTCATCACTGGGCAGGCATGATGAAACATGTGCTAGAGTTGCCTGGCTGGCCTAAGAAAGCTTTACCACTCAAGAGACGTTCGCTTGGGTAATACTAGACCAGGGATTGTGAAGCAACCACACATGAACCTGCAAGTTTTCCTTTGTATATCAATATGCACAAGATCTCCCAGTGTATCAGCATTTCATTACCTCTTAGCTAGAAGAGCTGGGCACAGCTTGTGTTTTATCAATGAGCTTTGTGCAATACATCTGGTTTTGAGTCAAAGCAAAGCCATATTGCTCTCCAGCATGGAGCATGGGTCCAAAGAATCCTCGCTGTGGATCTGGAGACTGCAGCATCTGCCCTGGGTGGCCGGCCAGCTGTCGGGGTGGGCAGACTCACGTGTGCTGGCTCCCGCTGCCACAGAGCATTACTATAATGCAATTAGTGCCCTGGCAGCCTGAGCCCAGCTCCTGCACGTTGTCAGCAGCACGTTCAAAGCAAGGTTAAAGGAAATGCTTCTAGGGCAAAGTTTACTGTGGCAATGGTGTCACCGATTGTAGCCTGCCTCAGTGATGAGAGAGAAAGCTCCAGAAGCCTGCAGTGACTTGAAAGAGAACTCTCGGCTTCATTTTCCTCACTACAGACAAAAAATAATGTGATGTCAGATCCAGCCCAAGTCCCAGGGACTGTAGACATAGGAGCTTGTGCCTAACTTTGGAAGCTTTGAAAAGCCCTTTTTATTTAGCAGTAGTATCTACCCTGAATAACAAACATCCACACATTAGAATATTTTTTTATTTATCTTCATAATTTTATAATCAACAGAGTCATTACAATGCTAAAAAAGAAATCAGGCTGATTACAAATCTTCCACAGCTATAGTTTTAACACTGAAAAAGCCTTTGATCCACACAAAACAAAAGCACATTAGCAGGGAATACCTGCTCACAGAAGAGACTTTCAAAAAACAAATATTCTAGCATGGCTTTTAGAAACATCAGAGATATGAAAAAATCTTCCCAAATGATGTCTATTTAAATAAAGAAAAATAAAACCTCAACTTTGTCCTTTCTGTGTGGTCTGGAATGATTACGACATATAGACAAGGACAAGGAATACCAAAATTATTTGGAATAGATAATGATAAAGCAAATATTTCTACCAAAGATGAATAATTGGATTATGATATTTGGAATCAATAAAGTACAGATGTGCCCACTGGATTTTAGAAGGGTATATAAAGCTTTAGTTTTTTTCTTTGATTGCATATTGTGAGTTCCATTACTAAGGATATTGATCAACCAACCACTGTGAAGGGAACCTCAGGGAAAAAAAAAACAAGGTTTAATTTACAATTACAACCATACTTTTCATTCTCAGGATGTAACAAAGGAGAGCATCATAGTACAGAAATTTGAAGGGCAGAGCCTGACACTCATACTCTACAGAGGAAGCATCTTCTCATTGTGATGTGGATACCCACACCTTTCCCAGGAAAGCTGGAGAGGGGCTGCAGTTGCTCCTCTTCCTGTTGACTAAAGCCATGTAGTAGGGTGCTAGGAATATGTGTAGGCTGTCTACTTGATCATGGCTCCCAAAGAGCTTCATCCTGGGGTGACA
The DNA here is from genome assembly GCA_013400315.1 of Bombycilla garrulus. Taxonomy (NCBI): domain Eukaryota; kingdom Metazoa; phylum Chordata; class Aves; order Passeriformes; family Bombycillidae; genus Bombycilla; species Bombycilla garrulus. The sequence goes on from VXBU01004011.1 coordinate 396,993, forward strand.
AGGGCTTAGGTGTAAAACACCTGGACACTGCTGATGAGGGTTCCTCTTCACCAAACAGCACAGGCCTTCTCATGCCTGCACACAGCAGGAAGGGAGAGGCTCTCTGGGCTGCTGCTCAGTGTATTAGCTTCCAGTTCTGACTCACCTTTCAAGACGTCTTTCTTCATGGACTGTAGAACACTGGGGAAAACCCTTTGGAAGCTAAAGCCAGTTTTTATTATTATCCCGTTCCCATTGCCAGCATGCTAAGTTTGCCAAGAGGGTTGGCTACATGACTCGCATTCAAAAGTCTTCTAAGAAAATTCTTGCCTCTGGCATCTCAAGCTACCATGCAGGACAAGCAGGTATTTTGCAGCTTGCTCTTCTAGACTTGAAAAGTCTCACAGTATTTGGGTTTACATCCCTGATTCCATCTCAAGATTTGGTATTACATATCTAACAACCAGACCAGAAAAAATCTGTAAGGAAGTAGGAAATTACACTGCAGCTCTCTGATTTTTTCCTATGCTTCTGCCAAAAGTTTCTGGTACTGACTCTGGCACATTTTATTTTATTTGCAGTTTGACTTGATGCTGATGTAGCTATCTGAAGGAAAGAAGTAATCATCTGATTCTTAAATTTCTCATTCCCAGTAAATACTCTGAAATTCATTTGAGCAGTGGATTTTGAAGTCAAGTTCTATAAATCTTCATCTATAAAGATACTTTAAAAACTCCATGAAAATATTTATTGTTTCTTTTATTCAGGCAAGTGACTTGAACCACTCAGACTCCCCAATAGTGAAAAGACAATTCCGTGTATCCATACAAGACCTGTGTTAGAGAGGACAAACTTGCTGGCTTTGCATGCCAGCCATGTTATTTTCACAGTAAGGTTGGTCTTTGACTCCTTGATGAAAAAGGGTGGAGAGTTCAAAAAGAACAGACAAGTAGTGCCTGAGTAAGGAAGGAACCTGCTGCTTTGCTTCCTACCTGTCCTCTAAGCTTCCTGCAGGGATTGTCAGTCTGAATTGTGAAAATCTGACCACTAAGGATGTCTTCCCCAGGCTTTGCTCCTATTGTCTAAGCATTCCCTTCACAAACATGTCTGCTGGCCCAGTTTTCCAGCTATTTTGCCTTAAAAGAAATATTCATTCATATGGAAACCAGTCAAACTCACCTCTTCCAATGAAGCACAATGGAAAGATCTCCATTGATGTGCTATTAACACTGCCAGTATGTAGGAGACAGCTTTAAATTAAGCAGAATCTCTAGTCTAGAATCTCTGCTTTCAAGTACCACTTTGGAACATCAGGAATCATGATCAAAACAGGTCAGCAGCTCCTTTGCCTTCACACCCCTAACATCTGTCCCTGGGTGCATCCTTACTTTTGTGAAATCCTGAGAAGACCAGCTCAACATAAAGACCGTTTCTTTTTAAGTTAATCAGAAGCAAAGTACCACCTTTACCTGTTCATGCTGCTCCATCCCAACATTTTTCAGCTTACAGAGTAAGGGTGAGCAGCTAGCAGAGAACATGGAGTGATCTACCAGCAGCAGAGTCCCTTGGCTGCTTGAAGCTACTGCATGCTCTAGGCAAACACTAAAAAGAGCTCAGAAGAGTGACCCAGGCCTTCCAAGAGGAAAAGGGGAGCCTGGATGTGAGATCAAACAATACCAGCAAGGAAAAAGATTATTAGGCCAGGAGATGGAGAAGGCAGAGAAGTGCTTCTAGAAGAGGCATCACCAATAGGCAACATGTTGGTGTCACCATGACCCCAAGACATGAAGTGGAAAGGTGGAGCCTGCATCCAGGGAAACTGGTTGCACATGGAGCTGGTGAGGTGGGCAGTGAGCCAGCAATTCTTAAAACTGCAAGGAGTGTATACACGCATAGGATATACATTTGAGAGCAAGCATCTTGAGAACTGTTAAACACAATCCCAGGATATTCAACTTTTGAGGGGTTTTTCTGGCTCCCTTATACCATATAATGTCCTTGGTCACTTAAAATTCAAACAAGTGGAGATGAAGAACTTGCAATATTCACTAACACTGCTGTGTTTAGTTGAAATCTTTAATAAAAATACCTTTTTCTAAAAACAATGCTGCAGATATTTGAAAAGAGAGTATCTCAGCCAGGTTGTGTTATCTGAATCACATATTCATCCATTTCAAGACTATTTTCCCTATGCACTGATAAGAATGTCAAAATAAATAGGTATTTGTACAATGAAAAGATAAGATGGTTCCAATAATTGCTAAATCTCCAGGCATTAGAGATTTAGCCATTTTGATGTCATCACCTGCTATCAGTTCCTACATGGCCACAGTATTTGCATTTAGGCAATCCTAGTTTTTTAGGATCTGTTTCAGTTCCTTTTATAGTTGGGCAAGCACCCACATTTTTGGTGGGATACAATAATCAAGATTAGTGGGCTAAAGAATAACAACATGCAAAGTCAACGCTCACCCAGACATGCTTTGTTGTGCATGAGTGACCTTAATACCCTGTACATCCCCGGCGCTGGCCTGTGCGTGTCAGGAAGCTGTCAGAGCTTTGTTTCAGGCAATCAGCAGCAGGAGCTGAGAGGGTAGGAGCAGCTTGCAGCAAAGCTATCTAAATGCTCAGGGAAGCAAGTCATTACAGATTATCTTTAATATACTTGAAAAATAAATTTGTGCTTTTATCTCCGCGATACAGGGAGAGCAATTTTCTACATATTAGCACAATAATCAGAGGACTGCCTTCTTGCCCATGTTGCTTGTTTATATCATTCCAGTTGTAGTCTTGAGGATGCACATTTTTAGCTTGATTTTTCTGTCCTGTAGGTTTTGCTTTACATGCTGCATATTAAAATCCCAGTTATTACTTCTTTTTCATGCACAAAACGTACCAGAGGTTTATCACTGCAAACTGCAGCTCCCAGCACCCACAGGAAAAGCAGCACCAGCCTACACCTCATCCCCTGAACTGTTGGTGAGCTCTCAATGGCAATGTTGCAGGCCTGTGGCTAATCTGGATTAAAATGAAAGCACATAGCAAAAGTGTGGGTTTTTATTGAGCAGGATGCCTCTCCCTGCTAGGAAAGCAAAAAAAATAAACTACCTTTCTTTCACAACAGAAGGGATTTATCCTACTGATAAAAAACCAGCTAGGATCTTCATTTTTCTCTCTTTTCTATTCCTAAATATAAGCCCCAATCTTGAGCCAAAATAAATACTATAGAAACTTTATTATTAATAATTAAATATTAATAATAATTATTAATTAATTAACTCCATTTAATTCTTTAAACATATATAGATTATTTAAGATGGATGTAGGCACTTCCAATTAAAACACAAGTTTGGTATACTGATGTACAGACTGTCAAAGAAGTAAAAAAAAAACCCACGAAAATCATTGCTATGTTACAGTAAGAGGGCTTTTGAGCATATGAATACATGACTAACCAGGGGAACAATAATTGTGCATGGGTCTTCCACTTGAACAATTCTCACTCTTCCTGCAAAGCTTTTTCAGATAAAGTCATGGTATATGATGTTATTCTAAACTGTGGGGAAAACAAAACAAAATAAAACAATAAAACAACCTGTCCTTTGAACATTCTTATTTCAATTTGGTCCTCTTCTACGGTACTCCTCTAGCTTGACAGGATTTAAAATCCTCTTCGTTTTACATGTTCTCACAGTAGCAGTTTTAGCTGCTTAGCACTCTAAAACCACTCTGAAGAGCTGGTGGGCTAATAAAAAGAAGGGCTCCAGTGCAGTGAAGGTATTTATCCCAGACAAAGTTATTCACATCTCTTGTTCCCATGTCCAAATTTCACTGAATCGTCTTATCTCACGCTCTTCTGTTTGTTGCAAACACATGGGAAACACCCAACATCTTTAGCACAGCTCTCCCCCTCCAACATAAGACATCACCTTGACTTCAACATTCTAATGAAGAACTTGCAAAGAATTACCTTGACAGTGCCATTTAAAACCATCTTGCTTTCAGAACAGACCATTTAATAATTTTGGCAAAAGTAAGGTAAAACTAGTTTCAGATTTGTGTCTGAAATCTGCTGCCAACTTTGGAAATATATGAACTAGCTTAAGAGAAAATCAGGCATCTGATTATAAAAAGGTAGAAGCAAAGCCTCTCAAGAGTACCACACCTGCAATTCTCAAAACTGGAACTACATTTTTATTATGAACAAAACTGATGCACATGAAGCCAATGTGCAGCTGATACCTTCACCTGCACAGCCTGAGAGAACGACTCTTCCAAACCCACAGAGCTTTGCAATACAGATGAGATGCCTAAGCAGTTTAATAAATAGGGTTGGACATGGGACTATAAACACCAAATAAAGCTCTCCCTTTGATCTTTATTAAATAATTCATTAAATATCCCAAAAGTGAGTGACAAAACCACTACAAAACTAAACTTCAGAGATAGCCCTTTTCTCCAACTATCAAAAAAAACCCCAACTTGAGTTAAACTTAGTTACTTTTATGCAGGATGAGTAACTCTACTGTGTGTTGAAAGTCCCATAACCTTGTTACTTTAATAGCTGAGCTAAATTTACAACTAGCAAATTTTCCACTTCCTTCAAAAAAAGCAGAAGAAAGTGATAGGGACTTAGCAACAGATGTATTATAAACACAGTAGTACAAAAACCACTCTACATTTGCAGCCTGCTGTCCCTCAGGTAAGTCAATGGTGAATACTTTTTAAAGTTTTCTTCATATTTTTAATAAATTAAATAGCTTTCAAATAATAATAACCACTCTAAAAATGTTTTGCCTTACACTTAAAGAATTTTTGTTGGAAATAAAGTCCAAAGAGATCTGGCTTCATTGCAGTATTAATTTAATAGCTAACGTGTATTATTCCATTCTTCAGGGATTCTTCTTGCTTTTCTGTTCTTCCTTAAGGTCTTTTGCATTACATCTGGATGCCAATGCTGTTAACATTTCTTCTGTCGTCAAGTGGGCCCCCTTCATTATCAGTCGATCTCCATCAGCTGTAAATGAAGAAAACCTTAAGAAATCACAAAGTGACAACTACTGTGGTATGCAGTTGTTTTGTACATAAAAATCCAAATATGCAGTTCACATTGACTGATTAGAAAGTACTCCATGTACAAGGGAACCTGACGAGCTTCCACTGCCAAACAAACATATCAAACTGCACACAATATGCATCCAATTTTCACTTCTGCATCGCATTATTGAAAAATCTGAAGCACTTGTCTAGGTATGCCTATAGTGAGAACACATTTGATAAGAATAGCTCACACTATGCCCCCAAAGGCATCTCACAAAAGGCAAAGAAGGCATTGGAAGGCACAATTTCCACATATGGCTAAGTATTTTAGTAGCCTGTTGTCTGTGGTCCATTTAACGTACTTCTTCAGCCAAAACAACAAATTGGTTCACACAGGCCTCTGGTTATAATGTAAAAAATATAGGAAGCACTAGGTTTCTAAAATTCTGAAATAATTTATTTTAAAACAGGCAGGGAGCAGTAGAAGTTGAATATGACCTTAGTTAATTACTTTGCAAGATTTGCAAATATAAAACCGATACCCAAATCCATATAGTGAAATACCATGCCAGGCATCCCTGTTCCAACCTCATCTTTGCCAACTACAAGAGCTACTAACACTTCACTGGAGAAAAATCAGCTCTTAAAAAATGAAGAATTTAGAGGTGTCTTGGCATTAATGAGATAAACTGGTTTGGGTTTACACTGTGATAAAACATAGAGCTTTACTGCTTTAGTTTTAATACATCACAAGAATGGGAAAGACAGAGCCATAGGGGAGAGAGACAAACAAGGTTAACATTGAAATAGGTAGACTTCCCTAAATAAAACAAAGACCATTCAACACTTTTGACATTTCCACCAATTCACTAAAAATACGGAAGTTTAAAGATAAGAGGGTAGCAGGACTCAATATTAATGAAAACTTTAATGGGCTATATGACATATTGGTCCATTACAGCACAGCAGGAAAGAAGATGCAGCCAGAGAAAAGGACAAAAGCAGATTAGACCCATCTGTTCATAGCCTAGAATCTGGGACGCTTCCAGAAGTGATGAAATTCCCACCACCAAGTCCCTGCCTGCTCACTGTACCCTCAAAGGAAACCAAGAAATTTGCTGTACATAGTTGACCTCTTTCTGCAGGTCCATCTGCACGTGTACAGCCTCACCCATCTGAGCATTCCTTCAAATTACAGTTACTCAGTTGCATAAGCCACTAAAGGTATTCAACCTTCTGTTCTCAAGATTGAGAACCTTGTTTTCTCAAGACACACTGTGCCTCCACCACAGGTAACATAAAAAAAATACAGAAAGTAAAGAGATTATTATATGAAAACAGAGCTACATTTACTTTCCTGGACTTGTACCTGACTGCAAGATCATAGAAGTACATCACTACAAAAGTACACTCAGCTCCAATGTTGTCAGCTAAGATCCCTTAGATCTAACAATAGTAGAGACATATATTCACATTTATCTAGACATCAGGCCGCTAGTCTAGACAAGACTTACTAAAAGAAAGACGCCCTCTTTCTTTTTTCCTCCCAGCTGCACCTCTATCTAGTTATGGACCAGAGCCAAAAAAATAATCACAGTTAAAAAATATATAGAATACAATAATATTGTAACAACACAAACCAGGGTTTTTAAAATTTATTTAGAAACAAGCTCCTTACCAAACATAACATCTACAACTGGTTCGGATCCATCATGTCTCACATCAGCAGTCACTTCACAGTTTGTATTAGTAGCTTGGATTTTTTTATGGAAAATACATTGGAGAAATTTTCTGGAAATATATTAAAAATATATATTAAGTATGTTGTAGACAAAAATTAAAGTAAGAATATTTCTAAAACTAATTTGCATACCTCAATATTGCTGGGCAACAATGTATAAACAAAACAGAATTTGTACTTAGATTCTGACAGGTATTTCTTATGAGAGAAGCACTCTTAAAAATCCAAATTAAGTATATATTCCTTATATACTAACACGTAAAAAGCATACCAAAGAGCTTTTGTAAAACTTCAGTGTATATACTTTCTGTATTTCTCTTAGGTAGGTCAGTAACAATAATAAAAAACTAAACAGCAGAGGCATTTTCATTTTTCTTTATACATCATTTGCTTGCCAATGTTTTCTTGTTTGGGTTTGAGACAACATTTATTTATATGACATCTTTGGACTTCTGTAGATTTCTGAAATGCATGACAGCTACTTTAAGCTGCTATTCTAGCAGTTTAAAGATATTTTAAGCTGTGTTACTAAATGCATTTTAAAAGTAGGTGTGCCTGCAAAGTCATTGCAAAACGGCAATTTGGAATTGTTTGATGCAGAACCTACACCGCTGGAGAAGGAGAATCCCTTAAATTTCTCCAACAATTAATTCCCGGGCTAGAGGAGCTGCGGTCGCCCCGCTTCCCGTTACCAGCACCTGGAGCTGCTATACACCCTCCCGACAGATCAGCCCCTGCGGGGCAGCCCACTGGGTCCTGTGGCCCAGCTCAGTGCACACGCCCGCCGAAAGCCTCTCCGGCAGGGCACAGACCCGGGAACAGCAGCACGGAATGACCCCCGGTTATCCGCTCCGGGTCCCGGGAGCCCAGCCCCAGCGCCTGCCGGAGCTGCGCGGCACCGCGCGGAACCGCCACCGGCAGGCCGCAGCTATGGCCGCGGAGGGGCGCGTACACACGGGGAGCCCGGACAGAGCGGGCCGAGGCCGGGGCCGCCCCCGCAGCCCCTCACCTGGTGCTCTCCACGTTGGACTCGAAGGGGCAGAACCGGACCACGATACTCTTCACCGGCCGCAGTACCACGCTCACCTTGGACGCCATCTTCTCCCCGTCCCTTACTACAGCTCCCAGCAGGCCCCGCGCAGAGGCGCTCGGCGGCGGTGGCCGCGCTGGCCCGGCCCGCGAGCACCTGGGAACTGTAGTCCGTGCCGCGGCCGCGGGAGGCCCACGGGGCGCTCCCTTCGCTGGGGCGGCTGTCGGCTCCGCGTTTAATGACGGGGCCAGGCTCTTTCCGGCTGTGGGGGAGAGACCTGCCTGTGTCAGAGAATCGGAGACTGGTTTGGGTTGGAAGGGGGTTTAAATTTCATGTGGTTCCAACCGCCCTCCCTGTGCAGGGGCACCTTTCACTAGACTAGGTTGCTCAAAGCTCCATCCAACCTGCCCTTGATACCTCCAAGGATGAAGCATCTGCAATTTCAATGGACAACCTGTTCCTCTGCTTCACCACCCTCACAGCAAAGAATTTCTTCTTAGTAATCTAATCTAAGCTTACTCTCTGCCAGTTTGAAGCCATTCTCCATTGTCCTACATGCTCTTGTAAAAAGTCCCTCTTCTGCTTTCTTGTAGGGTCCCTTTGGTACTGGAAGGCAACAACAAGATCTCCCCCAGAGACTTCTCTCCTCCAGGCTGAACAACCATGACTCTCAGCCTTTTCTTGTAGGAGGTGTGCTCCTTCCTTCTGATCATATTTATGGTCATCCTTTGGACCTGCTCCAGCAGGTCGATGTCCTTCGTGTATTGAGGACACCGAAGCTGGATGCAGAAGTCCAGGTGTGTTTTCACAAGAGTAGAATAGAGGGGGAAGATAAGCATCAGTGAGGAGCTGACAATACAGCTAAAGATAACTTAGAGGCAATATTTTGCAGTACACCAAGGAGAAGAAAGATTTGCAAGAGGCGCTGCTGCTGGAAGTGAGTATGTTAGGTTTTTCATTCATGATGAATGTCCAGGAGCTGCTTCCCAGTCCTTGAATTAAGCCTGGAGAAAAGGAGGCTCAGGGATGACTGATCATGCTCTACAGCTCCCTGAAAGGAGGCTGCATCCAGGTGAGGATTGGCCTCTTCTCCCAGGCAACCAGTGACAGGACAAGAGGACATAGTCTTAAGCTGCAGCAGGGAAGGTTCAGGTTGGGCATTAGGAAGAAATTCTTCAAGAAGTGGAATTGGACTGGGCTGCCCAGAGAGGTGGTGGAGTTACCATCCTGTGTAAGGAACGACGGGACACGCCACTTGGTGCCATGTCGCGGTTGACAAGGCCGCAGGTTGGACCGGATGACCGCAGGGTTCTTCTCCAGCCTGTGACTCTGTGTGGGTGCCGGTGTCGCCGCGTGTCCGGGTGCCACTAGATGGCACACACCTCCCTGGCAAGTGGCTCCGCAGCGCCGGCGCCTTGGGCGGCCCGGGGCCGGCAGCAGCGGCATTCAGGCGCGCGTTGTCAATTTCTATGCAACATTCACTACAGACCCCCGATCCCGACCTACGGGAGCTGCATTAAATACCTATCGTCTCTTGGAATGGGTAACCTGTTTTTAGAAGCTTATCTTCGTTTATTCCAAGTCCTCTTCCTCACATAGTCATTCTGTAAAACCATTGTTTTCAGTGAGATTTGGACAAGAAATTAACTAGCAAAACAAAGCATAATGGAGTCAATACAGTTGTAATGTTTAAAGTTTTTATTCTCTCTCTCAAGAGAATATAAAAAAATGTATTTATATATGTTATATTTATTGGTCTTCTCTAATGGAAGAAAAAGGGGAAAATATATTATTGTGAGATATCTTTTAAAAGGCCTTGCTGTAACCAGTAAATAGCTGGTTTAAATACAAATTTTTCCTATATAGTAGGCTTAGACACAGGGCCAGTAAATAGAGTATTTTCCATTTCTAAGGCAAAAGTAACTTATGAAATTACAGTGTCTCTCTCTTTCTTCGTTATAACATGAATAGCTCAACATATTCAATTTAAAATCTGTGGCAAAATTTCCATTGGCTTCTATGGTAACACTGAAAGAATAACCCCAGCAAAGGACAGAGGCAGAAAGAATGATTACAGATTTTTCTAAGGGCTCCATTCTTCACACTGTTGGTACTGTGGCACTCACTGACTTAAAAATATTCATGACCAAAACAGTTTTATATTTGATCTTATTGCATTTTGATAGTAATTTATAAGAATGTTTAACTTACATTGCACAATTAAATGAAGAGAAAATTTTGTTTACCCCTTTCCACGCTTGGATCTGTTAATTTTTTGACTTTTATTGTCAGCAGTAAAATTTGCATCTTTCCCCTTAAGCCATCTGTTCAGAGTAATTGAAAACTAACTCTGATATTTCAAAGTAATTTTTTATTTTTTCAAGTCTGAGAAATTTACAGTAACACCATACAGTTAACAGATAGCAAGTATCTGTTGACTGAAAGGCTCTGTCTTCTATTTCTCCCTTCAAAGAATAGTCTGTATCTATGATATGAAATTCCTACTCATCCCCACAAATAGGAATATCTCTTCCTTGGATGCTACCCCTATTCATGGACAACCAAGTCTTTCTCAACACTTACTCTAAATGCAGTAATTTTAGGTGATGAAAATTGTGGTGAGAATGTGAACTTTTACAGCTACTAAATTAGATAAATAAGCAACAAAGTGACACAGCTATAAAAAAAAACCAAACAAAAAAAAGAAAACACAAACAAGCAAAACCATACAAACAAACAAAAAACAAACAAAAACAAGAAAAAACCAACCAAACAAAAACCCATGCAACCAAACCCAAGCATTTTGTCATCTGCCTTAAAACCAGGTGGTTGTTAAGCACAGTGCATTGGACTACCCTCAGTTTATACCAGAGTAACTCCAATTACTTCTGCCATTTCAGGAAAACTGATTATTTCTTTGTGTAAGACTTGGAATTAATCTCTCCAGCTCCAGCATGGGAACTCTCAAGTGTCTACATTTGGGACTGTTCTTCAAGGACATCCTTGGGAGTCTGAATGATTCATGAGTCTTATACCTAGTGATAATCATACGCATTCCTAAAGCATAGTAACATGAAGAAGCATCAAAAGATACATTATTATAATGGAAACAATTTTAGTGTTCCTTACACTAGGTGGTTATTTTTTATTATAAATATTGCCTCATCCCAAGTCTGAGGACTTTCATATCATCAGTTTCACTGAAGTGTAGCCATGAGCCCATGGATGATTTATATTTAAGTACCATATACAGCAAGGAAAAAGCACAGCCATGCTTTCTACACTGTAGTTGTGCAGAGAAAAGTTACAGAAAAAAGTTGTGGAGAAAAAGGTCTGTAGTATCAATTACACTAAGTAAATTTTCCTCGTTTCTCATTGATCATTCCAGATCTTTTAGACGATGGGAAAATTCTGCTTTTCCTCCTGTTTCTTATTTAGCTGCTTTCATTTTCTGTTCTGTTTTCTTACTATAGAAAGGCCCACAATTCAGAACTCTCAAAATCTCATTTCTCTGTGGTTTGGACATGCCATTTTTAGCACCTTGGCTCTGGTTTTTGATTGCTCTTCAAGTGGTGCATGAGAAAAGCCTCTCAATGCTGCATTTCAGGTGTGGTGTAACACCTCAGTGTGTTTATTGGGTTCTGGAGACTTGGATCGTTACCTCTGACTGTCCTCAGCTGATTGCCTCCTCTGTACCTTTATCCTTTTTCTGCTGATTCTTTCTCTGAGCCTTGCCACAAACATCAATAGGCCTGGAATTTAGAAATCAAAATGTCATGTCTGCACATCTAGTTATAATGCTGTGTAGTCCAGGAATAAAATTTAATGCTGCCTTCAGGGCAATAGGCAGTGCTGAGGAGAAGTGAACCAACACAAAGCCAGCAGCCTGCCTGTTCTTCACCGAGGTGATGCTTCCAGATGACCACCCAGAAGAGGCTTTTTCTCAAAAGACTGTGTGCTGGGCCTGACAGGAGAAGCAAATTATTTCTGGAAACACAAAAACACTCTGACAGGTGAGATATCATGGAGCATATCTTCGAAAGAGCAATGGACAGAGACAGTCAAGATCACAAAGGACTTGCAGCAAATCGTTATAAAATACTGGTGCCACATTGAAGGCACATGTTGGAATGAATTCACTACCATACTGGAGGAACACTGCTTATAGTCATAAAAATATAAACCAGTCTGTGTTTTCTGTCTGGCTTTGTTTCTTCCCTTGAACTGAATATTTTACACCATATGTCAGTTACTGAATTTTAAAAATATTTTCCCAAAGAGAAGAGCTGGTAAAGGTCCTTTATTCTCTGAAAATTGTGGAAGTCAAGCATAGTTTTCTACTAATAATACAACAAATTTTGCATTTTATTTATAAACCAAGTAATAGTTGTATGCTGTTGATGTGGTTTTCAAAAATAAAAACAAAAAAAAAAANTGTTTTCCCTTTTTCTTGATGAATGGGCAGTGTATAAAGATAAGAATAATAACTATAATATGTATCAATATATAAGACATAAAGCATATTTAATATCTGAAATATAGAAGAATATATTAAATACAATTTATTTTCAAAAAAAAAAAAATTCTAGCAGTAAGGAAATTTGCCTCTTATCAATGGCCCATTGAGAAACTTAGTGGAAATCAAACATTTGTGACTGGTGTGACCACACCAAGCTCTAGAGCTCTGTAGAGATACAAACAAATATTTATGAGATAACCATTTCAAAAGGAAGGAAGAGAAGCTATGAATTTAGCTATTATATTCAATTTCTGTCATGTCTGCAATGAGAGAGTACATTCATTTACTGTAGTCCCTCACAGCAAATCCCTATCATCAAAGGATAAAACATCAGTTTCCGAGGCAGCTTTTTCTGGCAAAATACATTAGCTGTGTACAGGTAGAGTAACAATGTGAGGTTTGGGGGGAACAGGCTTTCCTTGTGTATGTGTCCCTTGTACAGCAGCAGCTGAGTTTATTAGCAGTACTAAAATTCAGGAGGTGTCTGAGCCCACTCCCATGCCACAGGCACAGAACTGATTTGTCTCTACAGACGCTCCATTGTCCAAGCTAATAAAAGTGATGCTTTTGCTGTGACTTCACAGAAAGGAGTGCACCCTTTGAGAAAGGCAGCAGCACACAGCAAAGAGGCAACTGCCTGTGGCTTCTCACAAAACACATTTACCAGAGCAGACAGCTCCCGTGGAACAGAGTGATGAGCCAGAGGGCTCTTGCCGCCGCACCCTGCGCTGCCCTCAGCAGCCAACAGTACTGCTCTGCTTTTTGTAAGGCTTCCACCTACATGTCTGTAATCAGGTAGATTTCTTCTCCCAGTCTTAGACAAATATATAGATAATCTATTTAAGTTATTGATTTGTTCTATTTGATAGTGGCACNGTGCCACTTACAGTGAACCTGCTTTATAATTAATTCTGAAATAATAACTCTGCATATCAGTTCAGAAAAGCTCTTATGGGAGTGAATAAACAGATTCCCTAGTTGCTCTTTACTCCTCTGCAAACATGTATTTCTGTTGCCTGAGGTTAACAACTGCCAGCAGAAATGTTTGCTAAAATAATATGCAGCATTTAACTGGCTGAGAACATACTGTGCCAATTCCTGACTTGTAACTTAATTTCTTGAGGATAATACCAAAAGCTTTATTTTGTACATTTTCTTCCCCGTCTAATAAATACTACATGAAATATCTGAAGTTATTCTTTGGATTTTTATGTTGATTTAAAATATACACTTGCTTCCAGCAAAGAAAGTTCATTATCATAATAGCTGAAGGCACAAAGGTGAGCTGAAATGAATGGTAACAACCCAAGGTTAGCACCTGAGTCCTTGAGGTCTGGAATCTGTTCCTGAAGCTTCAGGTAGATTTAATGTGTGTATTTTTACTTTAAGGGTCCTTGCACACAGTGGCTCACAGGTCACAGGCACAGTCCCATTTGACTGTCATTACCATAGTTTGAGGGGGAACAGATTTTTCACAAGTGCAGAATCTGGGAAAAGCAGTTGCATTAGAATTCGATCTATGTTTTCAAAGACTTCCTGAAGGTTTGTCTGTGCTTCAAATAACTTGTTAGAGGTTTTTGAGGAGCTCAGCAGCATATTGACATTTGTACCACTTTGCTAAGGGCACGCTTCAGTGCTGCGAATACCATAAGCAAAGCAGTTTGTTTTCACTGTGTTCTGCTAAGAATAGCTGTGCCTATAGATTGATAGTTTAAGTTATTAGTATTGTCAGCAAAGTATAATAAAACTGCTCAATTGAATGTGGTGACCAGCCAAGATAGGCTCTCTGTATGCTTTCATTTTTTCCATGTCAAGAACTTTCACTTTATATTCTTCAAGCTTATTTATGCACCTGTTTTAACTTCAATTTTATAGATTTCAAGAATGTATCTAGGCATGGCCTACATGTAAACTGTGGAATACCTACTTAATACAGATGAAAGTTGAAACATAAAGAGTCTAGACATTCAAACATAAAGGAACTAGATATCAAAGGAGGGGATTTTTATGCAACCATGTGCTGTAACAAGTTTCATATATTTTAATCTATTTATTAACATAAGTAAAAGGTATTTCCTCAAGAGAGTAATTGTAAAGAATTCTTACCACCTATAGGAGTAGAAGACTATATTTCTTTAAACTCAAACATGTATCAATATCAGTGACATGCTAGTAAATTAAGTATTGTAATTCTAATATAAAGGTAGTTTGACTTACTGAGTGGCCATGATAAAAATATTCTTCGTTGTAAATTTAAATATGCCACAACATGCTTCATGTAAAGCTCATTCTACATTTGCAGTCCTATGCTCAGTTACAAAAAAACCCACGCCAAACCTCCTAGTGACTGTATCACAAATCTGAGGGTCTTACCTTGTACTGGAATAAAAGAGGTAAGTTTTGTTAAAAGCCTAAATAGCACAGGAAGAGTACAATTCAGGTGGTGTCCCACAAGAATTCCAGGTGCAGTGGGGTCAGTGATATGCACTGACTTACTGCAGAAATTAATTGAATGAAGATCTGGGCCATTTTGAAGTTTTTGTCAGGTATCTCCTTATGTGATTACAATAGTAGTGTAATAATTACATTACTGTATACTAATTGAAACAACATGTCAGAAGATAGAGGAGAACAAATAAGATATTGCAAGAGTTGTTTGTTATACATACAGAAGCTACATTATGGAAACAATAGGCAGCAGATGACAATTTAGAGAGATATTCCCAGGAAATTTATGTTACACAGATGAAATTAGGAATATGAAATTCCATATAAATCACAGAATTGGTGACTTTTATTCAAGCATATATTACCAGTTAATACATGAATGAAGCAAGTATCATTTCTCAAAGCACTGATTTTCAACCTATGGACCCTTAGTCTTCCATGACCCATGGGTTCATGAAGGATTATTTTAAAAAAATAATTCTTACTCTTGGAAGAGTTCCAATCAGGGTCAAGGAGTCTCAATCTCCCCTTGAACACTGTGAGGATCCACAGTGCTACTGATCTTTACAGATCAGTAGAGGTTGATCACCAAGTGTAAGTGGTTGCTGTTCAGCCCTGATGATAAGAGATAGCAGAATATTGGTTACTAGGCTAGTTCCAAATGGTCAGCTTTTCCAGACAGAGATTCCTAGTATTTTAAAAATATCAAAGATTATTCTCTCTGTCACTCAAACCAGAAGAAATCATCACAATTTTTGCCCAGTCTTGCATTATTGACAGTGTATCCACATTTCACCCCTCTTGAACTACATTAATTAATTTAAACATCTCAGGCCCTTAGGGTAACCAGTTCAGTTCTTACCTTTATCAAATTTCTTGTGTGACATATTAAACAGAGAAAGTAGAAGTCAGAGATTTCAAACACATGTGTTTAGTTTTGTGCATATAATACTGTAGTTCACCAATTGAAATTGCTGGATCAAATTTCAGTAAAGTTAGTCACATTTCTCTCTGTAGTACTGATGGGTAAAAAATACCCTGGTGAATCAAAACTACTAAACTATAATTATTTCCAATATATTTCTATTTACATTTATATTTCTATTTACATATATATTTATATTTATATGTATATGTATATTTATATTTATTTTTATATGGAAATTGAGAAGGGGAGGTGGAGATTTGGGGTTTCCAAGTGGGATTTTGGGGTTTC
>VXBU01004011.1:415680-426520 GCA_013400315.1 Bombycilla garrulus
AAAAAAAAGAAAAAAACAAAGCCTCCCTCCCCCAAATAATACTCATGTTATATAATTTTTATCTGTTTGATAAGGAAAGATAAGTAACCACAACATATTTGGAAATACATGAGGCTGATGGTGCTTTAGAAATGCATCAGAAGGCTAAGAACACCTACCTGTATTTTGTACCAGTGCTTGCGCAAAAGGATAAATATTAGCAGTGGAAACACTGGGATCCCGGCTTGTGCAGGGATGTATCCATTGAAACCACTGGTGTTCTGTGACAAAATGTAGTCCTATTTGAGGAGGCCCATGGGGAAGTGACTCCCTGGACGAGCCTCTGAATTCATGAGAGCTTCATAGGGTCACCATTTTGTTCAGGAAGAGCATTTGGGTCCATTCTCCTTCTGCTTTCCAGTGCTCAGGGAGTGGTTTTTCTGTGCAAATAAAGGAGAAGAGATAAATCCAAAACCTTCCCCAGAATATTTCCTGCATATTAAACATTTAGGTATATTAACGTGTCTCTGTGCTTGTTTCTGGGATGCTACTGACCAGCTACAAAACCTGTGCTCAGAATCAATGGTTTGTTGCCATTAAATTTATCCAAGTGACATTGGTTCAAAGTTCTTGTTGAAATTTCTGAATATGACTAAATAAATTGTCTATAAAGCCAGAATACCATTCTAACTAATATGAATTTAATATTAATTCCTTTAAGAAAGCTGAGTGCCACAGAAACGGTGACTGTGTGTAATTGTGCCAACACTATGTGGAGCTCAATTGTATGTTACAGCTAGGCAAGTCATATCAGATTTGCTTTAATGGATTTTCCAGAAAGCATTTTTCTCAAACTGATGCACAAATTAACAACCAGAGCTTGTGTAATTCTTCTCTCAGATGTTTTACAATGTCATTTTTTTGGTCTTCTAAATGTGAGACTCCAGCTAAAGTAACAGAGCAAGTAATGTTGGCAATAGAAGCAGGTAATGTGAAATTCATACCTCACACCTGCTTTTCTATGCCACTTTGTCTGTGCCAAAATGCTACTCTCTTGTTGGAAGCTAAGCAAGTATCAGATGCCTTTCATTTCCCAGATGTGCGTGCCACATGCCACAATGTGCTCCAAGTCTTATTTGCATTTGAAGAAGAAAGAATCAGTCTTTTGTGTGTTTTATTGCAATCATTGCAGTTGTAAGGATATAATTTTCCTGGCAGGTATAGATTGCTTAATTAGTCCTGTCCATCCAAGCGTCTCTCCTTTTTTCTAGGTTATCGTCCTGTTTGTAAGACTTATTTTCCTCTTCTAATTTATTTTCCTCTTCTCCTAAGCATGTGTGACAGTGATGAGAAAACATAAGGTGAAAGGACTCCACATTCTGTTTCCTTGCAATATTTTTTGCTTTTACTGTGTGCTGGCTGTTTTTCTTTGGGGAACACTGGCCTGCAGAACTCCAGAAAGTCTTCTATGACTTAAACTACAGCCAATGCTGTGTGTTCTAAGAATGCAGGACTTCCCTGATGCCTCCTAACTTCCCTGTTTCTTACAGGCAGCCTGGAATAATTTTTGACTAACTGCTGCCTTTGGATTTCTTTGGTGAAAGATAAAGAATGATGGCAGGAGAAAACTCTCTGATCACAGTGACATCTCTCTCTCTACCTTCATTTTTATGAATGGGTTCATTTCACTTTCTGCTGAATTCATCTAGAGTTTTAAAAGGATCCAAGGGAAAAAAAAAAGAACTGATAGATTTCTGCACTCCTGGACTCCTGGATTCCGATGTCTTTCCATGTATGCTTATTGTTATTTAAGAGAGTGGGTGCATCCTGCCTGTTCTCCAGCTGCACACCTTAGGAGAAGGTCCAGCTTTTCTCCTAAGCCCAATGTCGTATCTGCCAACCCATGCAAATGACTTAGATATCCCAAAGAACCTCCAAAGGATGTCTTAAGAAGTTCATTTACATCTCTGGATTCTGTAAGCATAGCAAATATTTTAATTGAATTAATTGGATGTAGCAATAAGTTTTTAGGAATAAGTCTGAATTTTTCAGAGGTGAACTTCAACTGCATGATGTTTCATTATAGTGTGGCATCAAAAACATAGCTGGGAGATATGAAGCAATTACATGTGTGTTCGGAAAGAAGAAATCACGATACAGGTTCAGCAGAAAGAATAAGGAATTTAACTGCCCCATCGTAAGAAACACACTTCAGACTCCTTTGGCATTTTCAGGTCTAGCAACAAAACAGATTAAATGCAGTGGTAGTAGTGAAGAGGCTTGAAGGGCACAGAGAGAGGAAACACATCTTTTCTCATTGGACCACTCCCCAAAAGATCTGTGTTGTTGGTTGCCACCATGAGAAGTTATCTTGGGGCAAAAGTGCAGAAATATCCTGATGTGCCTGGGAAGTGCTGCTCTGCCCAAGCAGTCCTTAACCAGTGTACAGCAGCTCCTGTCCTAGAATATATCCACATTTACAGCTTCATAGTTCACAGCCTTCTTCATTCAGCTCTTACCCAGCAGTTTTTTGTTGCTGTTATAACAAAGGGCTTTTGTACTCTTTGGATTTAGCTAAAAAACCCAGATATTTTGATGAAGCACTGTAGGTGGAAACAGTATGGGTTTTTTTTCACTGCACAATTATTATTACTATTATTATTATTATCATTATTACTATTATTATTATCATTATTATAATCATTAATAATAATAGTAATGGTAATGGTAATAATAATAATACTAATACTAATACTAATACTAATACTAATAATACTAATAATACTAANGTCTGATTACTTTTCTTTCTTCCTTTAATTTGCTCAAATGAAAATTCCTTAGATAATTAGACTCCCAGGCTACTTAAATGCGGATCACTCCAGTGGCTACTTCAGCCATTTGGAAGAAGCACACAGCAGCTTCCTACAGAGAGGAAAATAATCTCAGCTTTGTTATCCCCCAGGAAACAAACAGATGTTCTCCACTTGAAACTAGAGCAATTTATCATTTTCTGCACACTACAAGACTGCTAGGTTCAACAAAAAGGTAAAGGTGGAACACTGAAACAGATCTGGAAGACCTTAGATGATACAAAATAGAAATTTGTGCTGCAAGGGACATACAGAACAGGAGTAGTTCCATAGCAGTATTTAAAACCAGAATGACAGTGGCATTGTACTGGTACTGTTTGGAGGAGGAAGTTTCTGTAGACAAAGGTAAAAATACATGGTTTAAATCTTTCTAGCTCCCGCAAGAAAAACTTCAACAGATTGATCCATATTTAGATGGCCCACATCTAAAGAAACCCATGTGACTAGCTGAATGTAATTGGTTATTTTCTGTTCATGGATTGTTCACATTACCTTAAATTGATGTGACAAGTTCTTCAGTGCTGGACTGTTGAAATTTGATTAATAAGATTTTGTTATAATTGATCAGATTTTTCCCAAGGTATTCTCCAGATGGGTGATGTACATATGAATGCAATATTTCAATTACATAGATACTTGTGAAACAACAGCTTTGAAATACACTCTCCAAATCTCTCTGGCTGAAATCAAATCAAATTCAGGCAGGTAGAAATGTGTGGGGCTCTTTTCAAGTTTCACAAGGAGCCATAATGGTGAGCTCAAAATTATTAAAAATTACTTAAAACTATTTAAAAACAGGATTAGGAAAAAATATGAAGAATAGGTTTATCAGATGCTGTTGAGTGCTGCAGCTTTACTTCAGCTCTGCTCCCTTAACTCTTGATTCCAGAAATGAACAAGTGCACAAGAACAATCACTCAATATTTGTGGCTTTCTTGCATTTCATGAACTTATAGAATACCATGTTAGAAAGGACCCCAAGGATCATCTTATCCAGTCTTTTTTGGCAAAAGCATGGTCTAGACAAGATGGCCCAGCACCCTGTCCAGCTGGATCTTAAAGGTGTTGAGTGTTGGGGAATCCACAACTTCCCCATGGAGATTATGCCAATGGCTGATTGCTCCCATTGTGAAAAAAATTTATTTCCAGTCAAAAGCTCTCTAGCAGTAACTCGTACCCGTCATCCCTCATCTTTTGCACGTGACTCACTGTAAAAGGATGGAGTCCCTATCTTTTTTGTAGCTACCTTTTAATTACTGGATGATAGTGATAAGGTGTCCCCTATGTGGTCTTCTATCAAGGCTGAACAAACCAAATTCTGCTTTTCCTGATATGACAGATTTCACAATCTTTTGCCTGGTGTGGCTGCCTGGTCACAGCTGAATTTGAAACTTGCTGGAATCACAGCAGGGATGTACTGGGCAGAACTCACTTGGGATCTGGACAGTAACAAAGCATTAATTGGTAGATGTTAATATTAGTGAAACAGTAATAAAGTCAAGATGATTTTGTTACTTCTCTGTGCAGCCACCACCATTCTGTTGTGCAATTATCTCAAGAAAATGCCCAGAACTAAATAAATCACTGGCTCAGGGCACCTCAAGACCCAAAGCCTGTATCCTTCTGGTAGCTCTACTGTAGATTTAGTTTAATCCCACTGCATAAAAAATACATTCTTCTTGATTTGCAGTCATAAATGCTGCTGCAAAACCTGCATCTATTTTTTCCCTCTAGTTACCTATATGCATTTTGAGAGGAGGTTTTTAGTGAGAGGCTTACTGATGGAGAAAAGCTGTGTCCTTCTCTGAGATGTGACAAAATTTTTCTGGCCTAAACTGTGAAAATTTGGTCTCACATTGACACTTGAAGGCCCTGGGTATAGAGATAGATCTTTGCCTGGTGTTTTACATCCATTTGTTTTAGTCACTGCTAGGTGGGACTGGTGGATCTTTGGTGTTAAGCTCAACTAAGCAAATAGTTCTTCCAGCAGCAGGGCTAATGGTATTAACTTCCTCATTTTTAAGAAGACATAAAAATATTTATCAAAGTATTTTCTGCACTTGAGGTAGATATAACATTTATTTCTGTGGACTCTCTAAATCAGCAATACAGTTATGTTCTTCATGGTCAAGTCATTCCTGTAGTAAGGGTAAGAGCAGCTTGTACTCTTTTTTTAATAGAGATAAGCAGTAGGAATTACTGGGGGATTACAGGCAGACAATACGGATTTAAATAATTATCTGTCCCATGTGCTTCCGACTGGACACTGCATTCAATATAAAAAGATGGGGGATTACAGGCAGACAGGAAGACAACAGGAACACCAGAACCTCATTTCTAAATGAAAGTCAGTTCAAAATGTCATGTAAGAACTGTTCTTTGACTGTTGTATGTAAGAATCAGAACTTCCCCAAAAACTCAGGATCTGACTCCCTATTTTGACGTTAAGATGAGATAGCATGAATTTCTGTGCCTGCAGAACCTTTGCCTTCCTTATGTGCTTTAAACAACAGTGATTTAGTTTGTGGTAATTTATCTCTGAATAAAGATGAAAAGTTGAAGTCAAATCCTATAAAGTAGAATTATTTTTTTTTATGTGTGCAGAAACTAGCATGTGCTGCAGCTCTAATTCATGCTCAGGTTGCAGTCAGGAAAATACTCGTAGAATGAAATTTGGATTCTTAAGTATTGGATGTCAACTAGGACTTGAAAATACAGCTCAATGAGCCATTACATACCTGGTACTTGGGCTCCTGGTTACTACAGAGAACCCTCAAAAATTGACAGCATGATATGAGTAAAATAAGACTATTGCTAGAAAAGCAAAAAAAAATAAAAGAAAGAAATGTGATTTATTTATTTATATGTTTAATCAAAACATTTTTGTATTATTTTAGCTTAAACTGATCATTTGCAATCTACATATGGAGTGAGATAAGTAATTTACATAGTCATCTGTTGTATGGAGCATTGTGTGGCATAGGTCCACTCATTAATAAAAAGACCACCACAGAGAGTCAAGGAACTCCTCTGCTTTTCCTTATATATCCTTACAGTGTCTGAATGTCCTCTCTTACAGCAATTAAAAATATCCAGTGTCACAAATATTTTTAACATCAGCAGTAAGAAGAGACTTCATTTATTTGAAGGAATATATTTCACATTCACAGAGGTCAGTTTCCATTTGAATTACTGGGATGTATCCTGTATCACAGGATCCAGATCAATATTCTGCTGTACCAAGGCAGGTCACTCAACCCGTGTCCTCCCGAGCACCCTGAGTAAATTATGCCCTGTACAACAAAAGCTCTCTCCCAAGGAAAGCCATTGGGATCACACAACAGGCCCTTCACAAGTGTTCCTTCCGTAGTTTTCCAAAGCCAGGCATAACCCAGCTGTTACCATGAGCTGGGAGGAGTTTTTGGCAGGAGACACCTCACAAGGACCAGTCAAGCACCAGCCACTCAACAAAATGAACCAGTCTAGTTCTCTGAGGCTGAATTCCCTCTGGAGATTGGTGATTTCACTGGCCTGGGGACAGTTGCTGCTGGTGCTTGCTGCCCACCTGGCTCCAGGTGGCTGTCTGATGGTAGGGGGAGATTTTGATGCGCTGAATCCATAAAAGTGAAAGAGTAATTTTTCATGGGTAATTAGGAAAAGCTCTTTCAAATTTTAAACACAGATACTGTCATCATTGCAAAAGGAACACCTTTTTGGGACACTTAATTTCCTCTAAGCCACTTTAATAATCATTATGTTTTATTAAATTTCTAACCCTAGTACTAACTGTTTGCATTGATTTTAAGAATAAATTACAGATTGAAATTTTTTCCGTCATGATTTCATCCCGGTCTCATTTAAATACTGGAAACTGTCAAGCTACCAGCATGAAAAATAGTTAATATCAGTCTAAAATTAAGCAGTTTAATTTATTTGCATAAATATAAATTGACACCTTTAATCCCACAGAGAAAAGTCTGTATTTCCATACCAGATCCTGTCATTTATGATTGCATTAGTGTTGAAGTATTGAGATCCTCTTAACATATGATTTATTTTAATGCTTTCACTGAAATTATAAAATTATCACACTTCTTTTCAATGGATTTAAGATTTTTTTTTTTTCCTTTCCAGCTGCACGTAAATGCTACACCAACACTCATAAATTTTAATGCATCACCCCTAGAGTAGTCTTCGAAAAAATAAATGATTGCTCAACTGGCACTCTAGGAATTTGCCTTGGAAACACCCAGATAGCCTAATGTAAAAGTCAAGAGAAGAGGAACAGATAGCTGTAAAAGTAAACCACTACATAGTCCAAAATGAAAAGTTCACCACAGATTAAAATACAGATTGATAACTTATGCCCCCATAACTTAAATTGCTTTGGATTTGTTTGTTTTAAATGACAGAATTTAAGACACTGAGTTTTGAGTCTTTGTGGGGGTATAATGTCAGTTGTAAACTCTGTGACTGAAGTTTTGATTTAAATTGCTTGTCATTTATATACATGTAACTCCTCTTTGCATGACAAGTGTACACACTGCTTTAATACTTGTATCTGTTCCAGCTCATTAAACCCAGCTGTTCTGTGCCTATCCTCTCTTCCCCTCGTGGTTCAATGGTAGCAAAACCATTCTTCCCAGGCCATAAGAGAAAAGCAGAGAAGGCCTTAGCTATAACCAGCCAGAAAAATACTACTATTACCACTTTTCTTGATTTTCCATGCTTAAGTGTAAATTGATCAGGGAAATACACTCATTGCGCAGAAGCAGGGCCGGTTTTACTCAGGAATGCTAAGCCATGCATGGAGCTATGCTGGCACACTTAACAGCATTGCAGTGATGTGTTCTGGTCAAAATGGAGATGAAGAAGTTCTCCTAGACAAACTGAGAAATCCTGGTCATGTGCCAACTTATATCCGTTACTGGCTGTACCACCCTACTACCCAAGCAGAGAAAGCCCTGATTGACAAGTCTGATTCTTTAGCTCTCACACATACTAATGCAATCCTGTTTTTTCTCCCAAGGAACAGCTTCTTACCTAAGTTTAGGCAGGCAGAAGAGAATCAGACTCATCCATATGAGCACTTATGTTCCCCCTCTACTTCAATGAAAACTCATAAACCCACGTGGTGTTACCGTGGCATTCCAAGTCTGCCCTTGGTCTCCTAGGACAAAGCATGCCACATTGGCTAAGATCAGATTGATACTTATGTATCCTACAATAAGTTCTAATCAGTTCAAGTTCTTTAAACCTGTCACTGTTCCCCATGCCCCATTGAGAAAGAGGTCTTTTCTCCTGTGGTCAGTGATTTAATTATATATGTGTGTGACTAAGCAGGCCCCTTGTTCTCCCCTCCCTGTGGTAGGAACAGCCTATTGGACAGGAGGCATTTGTGCATATACAAGATGTAAGGAATTCTGCAAGTGTCTTTCACTCTCCCCCCAAAAAAAAGCTTTCCTCAGAGTCCTTGCACCCAAATGCACAGGTGTGTTAGGCCTAGAAAGGTGGCAAAACAGAGAGATACTGTGTGGAAAATAGACCTAAAACCTAGTGAAAGCATTATGACTGAAGCTTCCCTGTCCACACTGGGTTATTTGTAGTGTTACTACGGGCTTTTGTTTGGCTTTTACCCACATTACACTATACCATCTGTCTATAAACATAGACTTTGTTCCAGGCTGCTATTTCAGACTGCCTGCAAGTGAAGACATCAGGGATAATTTCCCTAACACAAGGTTGCCAAAGGCTTCATCTAGCATAGGTCCCACAGCCATATTTGATGGCTGTTGTAGCCTCCCTGCACTTTTAATTGAGGATGGGACTAGCAGCAGTTTTAAAGCTCAGACAGCAGGGGAAGCAGGTCTGGATCCCAGTCTTCTGGGCCATTTGGGTAAATTTAAGAACAAAGCAGAGAAGGCAGGAATGTTAACAGCACTGGAGTCACAGCTGAAGCCAAGTTGTTGTTGCCTGGGGAAACATTCCATGTAATCCCATGACCAGTGATTGAAATTATTTTGGTAGCTTCTGTTTGCTGTGGGATGGCTTTTGTCTCAGTCAGGGAAGAAGCAAAGTCTTTTTCTGCCATCACTAGCAAGAGCAATCCCAGACAGAAAGCTATTATCCAAGCCTGAGGCTAGGGATTTTTTTTTTCCTACTGGTCTTTAATGAAATACTGCCTTTTCAGTATTTAAAATGGCAGACAGCAGAAGTGACTGTGTATCTGTATTCTGTCTATGCACAGCATTCACTGCGTTTAGGACACTATTACCAGCATCTTGATGGGTTCCTGGGTGGTCTGTGTTACAAACTCTGTTGACCGTGCTGACTGGAAAAGTCACTGGAGGTGTACCTGGTCCCTCTGTATGCACCCTGAATATGGGGGTTAAAAAAGAATGACAAAAGGCTTTTTAGCACAGAAACACTTTTATGTGAGAGCTGAAAAAATATTACCTTTTCACACTTAGCACCTGATAATAAATTAAAACCTGGATGCACTATGATATGAAGATCATAGCTGCTAGAAGAGGTCATGTTTGAATTTTGTCCAGGCCTTCTGCCAAGCTAAAAACTATTTTCTTATTTTTTGTAAATTTAACTGAAATCTTAAACCATAGTTGTTTCGGTTTTGGTTTTGGTTTGTTTGTTTGGGTTTTTTTTGCTATCAAGTAACTAAGGTGACAAACACTGCTGATAGACACACATTGAAAGAAGAAATAAAGGCTTAGTGAACAGTCCCAGGTACCTAGCTGTGATCTTGCTGTAGGAAGGATTATGAAAAGGTACTT
Source organism: Bombycilla garrulus (assembly GCA_013400315.1). Lineage (NCBI taxonomy): Eukaryota > Metazoa > Chordata > Aves > Passeriformes > Bombycillidae > Bombycilla > Bombycilla garrulus. The sequence continues at coordinate 425,321 of VXBU01004011.1, forward strand.
TCTTTTATTACTTTTCCAGGACAAAGAAAAATCCTGTGATTCCTTTGTTGTAAAACAGGACTTACACTTTTCCTAGACTACAACAGACACTGAGGACTTTGGAGAAGAGGACCTCAACCACCACGGGAGAGGAATGTAGAGGTTGAGTCTGAGCTCAGCGACCTCCATGAACAAGGAGCTAGAGGAGACAGGGATAGATTGTTGATGGCCAGAGAGGGCGAGCTGGTGTCAGAGCACCACATGTGTAACTGTGGGAGAGGAAGCATGAGCAGAGAGGAGTGTGCAGCAGATCTCTGCAGCTCTACCAACATTTCTTTACTATTGCACTCCAACCTGAGAAACACCCTGGAAAATGCTGTGGTGGCAGGGGTCAATCAGGACACTTGCACTGGCAGGGGCTTGGGCCTCTTCCTTTTTCTGCGCACTGCAACAGTGAGGGGAAGAGCAGAAATTCTGGTAACATGTAACCTCATCCATGGAGAGTGATGCATGGAGCTGGGATCCTCTCCACAGACACCGTCACAGCCACTTTACTTACATTTTCAACTTTGCTTGTTGTCTACTTAGTTCTTAACAACGTTTTTTCATTCTTTTAAAACCTCCTTTACTTGCTTTAATGAAGATGATAGTTCCACACTCTGCTGGCAGATAAGTACTTAAGGAAACACAAGAAACAGGCAGGCTCACCCAAACTTTTAATAGATTTCAAAATTGCATAAAGCAGTTGCCAGTTGTCACAAGATGTGACAAAGTAATGCAGCATCACATTTCCTTATCTTGTTTCACTGTGCACTGCTGCTTGCCACACAAAGCTCCAAGCACGCAAAGCCTTTGCAATCCCTACCTCTTCTGGACTGCTCCCAGCAATGACAGATGAACTGTTTAGTTGCCTGTGCCAAGCCTGCAAACTGAAGGTGCTCTAAGCCCATGCCAATGAAAGCTCTTTGCATTATCCTTGTAAATATTGTGCCATTTACCCTCCACCCCACTACTTTGAAGGGCACCAGGCTTCCTGGCACCTCAGCTGGGTTACAGGTAGTGTCCATTTTGCTTTCAGTTTGCCTAAAACTGGTTCTGCATCCATTAAGCAGCAGATCAGTGCACAGCTGAGCCATCTCCTGCCAGGTGCTCTCATAGCAGGGAATGGCCTCATCAGCCAGACTAGTACAGACTAGCAGAGACTACTGACTCCCCCCCCCC
>VXBU01004011.1:426525-462465 GCA_013400315.1 Bombycilla garrulus
CCCCCCCCCCCCCACCCCGCCCCCAGTATAACAGCAGGTACTCATATTTTTAAAGGCAAAAAGATGCTTTCATATTCAAATAGATCTGGGCTACATCGTACCATGCACACTGCCAAGGTATCCCACAGCTGTATTCACAAAGTCTGCTCCTGTAATAAATTAGATGTGCCTAGGAATGCTCCCAGGTGCTGGAGCCAACTGGCATTGAGTGGCTTACATCTATGCTAATGAATTGCCTCATCCTCCCAGGCAGGGTTGCTACAAGCAAACCACCCACGCTGCTCTGACTGTGCTCAGGCATTACTCAGATCTGTGCTTGCTGCCATGGGCCAGGCACTGGCCAGGGATGGGTCTAAGGGTTCACCAGGAAGGATACTGGGAGCTGTGGGCACACTGGACATGCCTGAAACTGCTCACACAGGAGCAGCTGATTTGTGCCCACCTGGCCAAATAAGTCATTCCCGGTGGCGTTACTCTTTCACACTGATTTGTCCACAGAGTCTGTGTAGCACAGCCTCTGTCCATATAGGAAAGGCATATTTATAAATGCCATCACCAGCACCTGGTGACTGTCTTCTCCTCAAGCTGGCAGGGGTGATAGGAAAACCAAATATTTTGCAGCTACAAGATTTCAGTAATCACCTCACAGGCTCCCACTACTACTCTCACTAATCAACTGTTCACTGGCTGCTATCACAGCAACTTGATGTAGGCTTGTAATAAAGTAATTTCCTGCAGATTCCAATTGCAATCTGCCTGGGCTGGAGCTGCCTTTTTACATGGCTCCATGAGATAGTGCTCTCTGTGCACAAGCTCTTCTGTCAGTTCTTGCCATCTAAAGTCTGTGGAATGGATGAAGGCACTGCAAAACATTAAATCAAGGAGAGGTTAGTAGTGAGAAATTCCTCCGTCTTAAGGCCCATCTTCTTTAATATTTCCACTAGAGATTTCAGCACAATGAATACGAGCAGTGTTGGTGAGAAGTGTTAAAGTCCTGAACATGTGGTAACATGAAAAGAGAGGAGGCTTGGATAGCCTATTGGAAAGATAACTTCAGTACTACACTAGTAGAGACAGGATGAATGTCAATAAAATTAAAGACTATATATTTGGGAATAACACAACCCATGTGACAGCAAGGCCATTACTGTTGCCATCCAGAGAGAAAGGCATGTGATTACAGATTGAAGAATGAACCACCATGAGACGCAATCGTGTGAAAAGCAAATGGACAAATGTTGCAGGACATGTCTGCAGCAACGGGGGGCTCCAAAGAGTCCTGCCTACTGGGCTGGTCGCTGGTTGGTAGGGCACATTGCAGTGGCAGGAGAGGCAGGGAAAGGGGCAGTCTCTCACATGAGAGAAGGCTGGTAACTTCTGACTTGGCCACCCTATCCTAACAACAGGAGAGTAGGAGGTGTCGCTTACTTGCTGCTGCCCATAATTCTACAGTGGAGATGAAGCAGGAGCACTTTGTAAAAGGGACGATCAGTACAAGCCAACGTTTGCATGCTAGACACAAACACAAGTAAGCTGGGATTTAAAAGATGTTCCTCTTCTCTAAACCAGTCTGCTCTGGAGTAGCTATTCAAGTAAAGCAAGAATGACATAAAGAAAGATAATTTTTATTCAGTGTTTCCTGAGTTCAAAAGAACAGTGCAACATACCTGTGAGAGCAGAAAGCAGGGCCTGGCAATCCACATTCCCACTGCCATCCTTCTGTCCTACAACAGAGAAGCAGCAGCCTGTGCTTAAGTGTGTCCTTGTTCCTGTGACCTGGGGAATGCAGAGGGCACATGGAGAGGCTGCAGCCAGCGTCAGCAGTCTCCATGCATTCTCCTGAATGGCCTCTGTGTCGTGGCATGCCCCACCTTCTGCTGTCCTCTAGGGATCTTTGCCAAATTTCATATCCTTCATTTGCATCCATGTTTGCATAATTGAGAAGTTTTTCAGTTTACTGCCATATATGATTAAATTCCTTGGTGGAAAATGAGAGCTCACAGCTGGAGTGCTTTAGTTCACCATGTCAGAAGGCTGAGAAGTAACAGACAAACTGCACTGTGGGGGTAAGGACACCAGAATATGATCCCCAAAATCTGACATGCCTGCCCTGCATTACAGTAGCAGCAGTTTGGACCTGAGGGCTGGTTATGGACAGGAATAGGGACTCCTGTAGGCTGGTTGGCTAATTTGGTTGCAGGGGCCAGGGAAGATCCTACATGATAGCTGAAAGGATCCTCTGCTGGCAGTCAGGCTCATGCCAGCATCATGTGGAACCACTACAAGAAAAGCAAGTGGGAAAAATGCCTGTCCCAGTGGTCATCTCTCCCCATCAGAAAAGACCAAGTATGTCTGAAGGCATAATTAAAAACCCTCAAATAATCGGCAAAGCCCTGAGGCCTGTCAGTATGAATTGAAGTATCATTAATTGATACAAATTGTTTGTTAAGGAGTGACTCATTTGTCATGGCTTGCACAATGCCTTGAATGAAGAAAATCCTTAAAGACAGAATAAAACCATTTGCCATAGTCGTGGAGGAGTCTCTGGAACAAGCTGCATATATGCTTTCTAGCTCTGGTTGATGCCTGCCAGAGCAAGGCTTTTATTATTTCTTTTCTTGTACAAGAATGGATCTGAAGTGAATAACCACCACAGTTGGTAGCTGATGCCAATTCTGGCAAGGAGGGATGCACAGAGTCCTAGCAGCAGAATCAGGGGTGCATTGATTAAAACCCTCTTTGCTGACACTGATAGCGACACAGGCCCTTCCAGAGGACAGCATCCACAGTGGTCCTGCAGGGAAAGAGAGGGAATGGCACCGCCTGGAGCAGAGTTATCCCAGCTGGCCAGGCAGTGTTGCACTGTTGGGGTTCTGTTCCCTCATGCCCAGCAAGGACAGTGGCACATGGCCAGTAACAGTGACAGGTCCAGGTGCAGCCCATGGGCCACCAGATATTGAGATGGCTGGGACAAGGAAAGAAGTCACACCAGGTAGGGGGCTGAGTACAGGCTCACCTCAGCTCAGGAGTGAGACTAACAAGTACATACTAAGTAAGAAGTAACAGAGACTACTTCAGAAAATCCTTCTCTGCAATCCAGCTGAAAACATGAAGGTTTTTAAGTTGTGAATTGAGCAGGCAGCCAGCCTTAGTCATAGGTGTCTGTTTCACAAGGGACAAAGTACTGCTGAAGTATCTAATTAATCCTGAGCTTCACTCCAAGAGGAATGTCTGGTACTGAGGGCAGTGAATTTTTTTCACACGCTCCTGCTTCAACTTCCAGGTCTGTCAATCCGACATGCATCCTGGAGGACTCTACTAACCAGCAATCTTTTATCATTTCAGTAATATACCTGACATTTTTGCAGGTGAATCTTTCAGGTCTGTAACCCAGCTGCCTTACTTGTTTTTCTCTGAGACATGAAGCTTGTCTCAGATGGTGGCGGTTCTAGTTCTGTTCTTTCTGCAGAAAGCAGGCAATTTGACTTTGAAGACTGCTTCAAACACACAAAAAATGTTGAACTGCTGTAAAACTGGAAGTTTAAAAATTTCTGTTGGTGGTGCACTGGATGGAGACAGATAGTAATGTAAGTTTTGTTACTGATTAAGGCATGAGGTATTTGCATGAGAATCTGATCTGTTATCACCAGGTTTTCCCCATGATGAACTTGCACGCATTTGTTATTAATCTGGAACATGCTGCTGCCCCTCTTTAACTGCAAAGATCATTTCCAGAACAGCTCTCTTATTGCCTGTGAGGGATTGCTTTCTGTTTCCCAGCAGTACCAGTTGGGCCTGAAGAAAGAGGATGAGGAAAAGCAGAATGACTGAGGATATGGGCTCCCAGACTAGTTTTTCTGTGGCGAGGCTGGGGTAAGTAGTTCTCTCTTCTCCCTCTCAATCTTAGCCCCACCATCCCCTCACCAGTGTCACCACAGGTCCCAGTGGACCAGACGGACCAGGGAAATAATCAGCATTAAAATATAATCTTTTATTTCTGCCACATCAGCTCACAGTGTCCTACCTGATAGCATGACCAAGGCTGCCATTACAGTCAGTGCACATCCATAGGTGCCTGCCCTGCTGTCCCCCAAGCTGTGCCATCCTCTTTCTGGCCCAGCCCTGCACCCTCAGCCCTTCTCTCTCTTTGGCAGCAGGGGAGTCACAGTGGGCTCTGGGCTGAGCCAGCCCTGCTGCCACCAATGGAAAGGAGCAGGCAAGGTCCATGCCCTACTTTCCATTCTTACAAAGCGGGATGGGAAGTCCTGCAAAGACCATGAGTTAAATGAAAGTTATGCTGATATTTGGTTTAGACCCCTCAAGTGAGACAAATATTGCAGCTTTATGGCAGTTTAAGGTGAAAGATGGGAGGGAAAAGATTTTATTTTCACCTTGCTCACTGCCACTCCTGTGCTGTGGGTACCCACAGATCTGACACAGGAAAAAAAAGGCTGTTTGGATGAGGTGGGAATTATGCACACTGTGTGTGACTGTGCAATAAATTACAGATTTCTATCATAGATAAGTTCTGGATAACATGCACAGCACAGTGAAATGTTTCTCAGATTTCTACTTTGCTGATTGTGGGAAATCAGAGATGACATATCAGGGCTCAATATATTCACTTAATCCTGTGTGGGTGAGGTCAAGCTACCATTGCTGGTCAGGAGCAATTACTGCTGCAAAGGGAAAACTCTTCCCCACCTACAGAGCTGTGTGTTGTTGTAAGTTAAGATCAAGGTTTGAACTTAAATTGAACATACCAGTAAGAAACGTGTTCATATAAATCAGTCCTCATAAGCCGAACACAAATTACAAGAGCAATCATTAAAGCAACACAGAGTAGAAAAATAATTACAGCTATGAAACTGCATGTTGAAATTACTGGTGTTATCTCCTCAGTGCTTTATATTCTAAGTTCTCTGTTCAGAATACTATTAATGAAAATTGATTTAGAGAACAGAAAAAGAATTCTCAATATTAAAAATGGTTTAGCTTTATTTAAACTGAGACAGTTCCTTTTCCTTTTTTTTTTCTGCCTTGACTGTATCTTTCAACCCCCATCTAGCAGCAGCTGTGATTTATTTTTAGCTTCTTTTTTTGCATATTTAAAAGGGTGTTTCCGTATGGTGTGAAGCATAAGCTAGTGTAGCAATTAGCTGGCAAAGAGATTGAGCTTTACAATTGCAAGTAAGAAAATAATTTTTGCTGTGAATCAAAGACATCTACACAAAGTGACCAGTACGCCTCTACTGTACACGTATACTTTAGATCTCTTCATTCTATGGGCCCGGTGGAGTATACAAACTGAATTCAAAGGAAGACATCTAGCAGCAAGTTTAAATGCCTATAACACCAAAATATTGGCTGTGTTGTAGAGCTGTCTTTTAAATTCGTAATATATAAATCAAATATTGCAGAAATCAGCAATATTTTTTCAGAAGCACTACCCTGTACATCTAATGGAGCTTGATCCAAAGGCTACATTAGCATCTAAACACAATGATCCATGCAGAAAATATCTGGCTTTTATTTATAAATTGCAATGAACATTTCTTTTTATCCTAAGAATGGTTCTCTTTAAAGAAAAGGAAGCTCTGTATTCTAAGAGATGATGAACAACTAATTTCATATTGTTTGGGTAAGGTACAGCAATCCTGTCAGTCAAGGCAAATTACACATAAGGAGCTGTAAGACTGTGACTATATAAGTGGCTTTGCCCTGCCATCTTCATCCAGGGAAGCAGGCTCTAGAAAATAAATGATGTGGGTACAGAGCAAACTTTTTACACCGCATCATAATTAAGAATTAATTAACAGGTCCTCATAAAGAAATTATTAATTCCTGGATCTTCTTTGCTTTTCAGATGTATTATTCTAAACCAAAGTCTGGAGCTTCAGCCCTAAAAGACACAAAAAGCCTTTACAACCAGAGAGCCTCCTGATCTCTTAATGGTGCACATTAGAATTTTAACAATATAAATCACTGTTGAGTTTTGGGTTTTTTTCCCTTAGATGTAAAACCCCTCAGACTTCTCTGTCCAGCAATTCTCTTTCAGGCAGTTAGTTTCTGACTTCAGTGGCCTCATCAGCAGGGATGGGGAGGAAGGGTTTTGCTTCCCTGTTCTGTTTTGCTTATTTGTGATGAGTTATTGGTTTAACCCGGCAGGCAGCCAAATACCTCCCAGCTGCTCCCTCACTGCCCACCAGAGAGATGGAGGAGAGGAAAGGAAATAAAGGTAAAAGTCAGGAGTTGAGATAAACAGTTTAATATAACAGAAAATGAAGGGAAAATAGTGATAAAAGAATATAGAAAAGAAATTATGCATAATGCTCACCACCCACTGAAACAATGCCCAGTGAGTCCCCAAGCAGGCCACCTCCAGCCGACTCCCTCCACTTTTGATCACTCAGCAAGATGCTGTATGGTATGGAATGTCCTTCTGGCCACTTGGGGTCATGTGTCCCAGCTTCTTGTGCCCCTCAGTCTCCTTGCTGTCAGGGCAGAATGAGAAGCTGAAAAGTCCTTGACTCGGGGTAAGCACTGCTCAGCAGCAACCAAAACATCAGTGTGCTATCAACAGTATTCTCAACACAAATCCAAAACACAGCACTCTATCTGCTACTAAGAAGAAAATTAACTCTATCTCAGCCTAAACCAGGATAACCAGCACCTTAAAGTAGTTGACCTACTTCTCAAGGCAGACCAAGATTACTCAGGATCTCCTTCAACCCTTTCCAAACAGGACACCCCATTACACAGCCAATTAATAAAACAGCAGTGGAGCCTGCAGAGACTCAGCCAGACATAGAAACCTGCCCTCCACTCAAGCTCCCCGAGCCCTCAGCTATCACTTCTGCTTGGCCCCTCTCCAGGCTGGGATTAGATGCACCCAGCAGGGACACACTGTACCTTGCCAGAGCCCCTCCACTGCTGTGGAGCTCAGAAAGGGACAAAAAAGCCAGCTGTCTTTAGTGTGTAAAAATGAGGAACATGTTGGGGAAACACCTCAGAAAATACTGGGTTATAAGCAATTAATTGCCTAGCATCGTAGTAAGTCTCTGGCATGTAGGATAGACTCTAACTCCTTCACTGTTTGCAGCCACTCCTCTTTTGCTGTTCTGAGTATGTCTGCATTGCAGTCACTGTTCACAGAAACCCTGCCAGACTGGGTTAAGCTCACTCCACTCCTGCTAACTGCTGCTGCAGTAGCAAAAACCTCTGTTACAAATTCTGCTTCAGCAGATTTCTTCATGGCTTTGTGTATTAAACTATCCACAGTGCAATTAGTCAGAACTTTTAAACGTGAAGGTCCATAGTCCATCAGCTGAGCTCAGAACCCAGGAATGCAGAGGATCAGTTCTTAGACACAGGTATTTTATTTGGGCATCTAATTAACAAAAACCAACCAAACCAAACCACAAAAACTAAAACAACTCCTGTACAATTCTGTGAATTTCTGTCTTTGAAAAGGTAGCAATTATCTTTGGTAACTTCATTCCCATGGTACATACTGCCTTTCTGCTTATCTCTGCTGAAATGCATTTTCTAAACAAAACAAAGCTCTTTTACATGTCATACTCAGTAGTTTCTTGGTCTTCAAGGCTAAAGGTGAATTCGTAGACAGTGCTCTACAAGTCTCTGTTTCTGTCATTACAACTCTGCTTATCCCAGGCTCTTCAGGGACCTGTTCCCTATTTTACTCCCTGCAGTGCTTATCTGACAGTGGCAGGAATGGGAGAAACTCAAGAGAAAGAATTGAGATTTTCTACCCCAAATCTAGGACAAGTTTTAATTAAGTTTAGACAATCCAGGACCAAAGATTCTGTCCTTCAGCTGCAACACTGGAGACCTCCCTTACTGCAGCGGGAGGACCCCTACACACTTGCCAAAGTTCTGCAGAGGATGAGGTTCCTACATACTGCTTTACATCTCCAGCAGATTTATTGCAGGTTGAAATTCCTCCCCCACCACAACACAATGCAGGTGTGTCACAGGGCAGGCAGCACAGCCTCCATCTACAGCACATTGGTGTCCTGACCTGTATGCATTAAACTTTAATGCATTTGCTGTCTTCCTGACATCACTCCAGATACAAGGCACAAATGTGTTGATCCTGCAAGTGTGAACTTTCAAGGCTCCAGAAGCAGAGACCTGCTCTGCATTTAGATTTCAGTTTGAATAGCTCACCCTGTCTTTCTCACTCTGCATAGTCTTGAGAGAAGTCTTTTTATGGAACAGCCACTGCATGTAACAGTGAAAAAAGGACCACTGTTTTTTTCATCTTTTTGTGAACGTATGCAGCATTCAGGGCCAGGTGAGGACACAGAGGAGGAGATTGCTACTATGTTGCATGAGACAGGGGCTGACAGGAGGCATGCCACCTTGTTAGTGAAGCCAAGTCAAGGGCACAGGCATCTTCATACCAAGGCAGGTGCTTGGTACATCAGCCTTGGCACATCAGCTACTTCAGACATTCATGTCATCAAATAACAACAGCCTGATGGATTAAAAACTTGTCTTCATGGGTGTCTGGTAGCAACTTGTGTTGCATGATGTAACTCACCACTTTTGCTCCTTGCTTCAGACGGTTGAGCAGAGGAACTTATAGTTGTTTCAAGAAAAAAAGGGGAGCCATATTCTTCTGCTCCTCTCCCGGCCAATGTCTCCTACCTGATATGTGTGGCATTGGGACTTGCCTGCTGTTGTTATGTACTGATGGGCTTGCTAAGGAAATGAAATCTCTGGACTGTTGAGAAAGTTTTCCTTATTCAGTCCTAGGTGATTAATTGTTTACATGGTCATCAAATTGCCCTCTGAGCGTGTAACAGGAAAATAAGTCCCGATGATAAAGTACATTGTCAAAACTGTCCTCATGTAGTTTTAATTACTTTGGGTGTTATAGCAGACAATTATTCCACATACATTTTACTGTGGGTCAAGATGTACACATAAAATTAATTGATTCAAAATGGAATACACTGCTGTTGTTAAGGAGCATGCTTTTATCATTAAAGAAGGGAATATAGCTGAAGTAATTTATGAATGACAGTTGAAATACAGTATTGAATAGCAATGTGTAGAGCATGCTAGATACAAAAATTAGAAAAATATTTTGATCATCTCTTTACATCTAGGTGGTGGCACTGTCAGGAGCTATTCTTCCATCCTTGCAGTCACAAACGTAGTATGCAAAAGCTGAATTAATTTCTTGTTATACAATTTTATCTGTGGGAGAGCCATGCCTATGCTAATATAATTAAAAAAGCATATATTTCATCATTTCTACCCATGACTCAGTCTGGGAAGGTAAAAATGGCACTAGTACTCCGTGTACTATGCTACTCACAAAAAAGAATCCTTACCACAGAGATGCCAAAACCTCCCACCCTTGTCAGAGCAGACATATCATCTTGCCAGCCACTAGGGCAAGGCTTCTCCACAGTGAGATGTAGGCTGGCCCAAGCCACTTCCGTCTTTGTTGGGTTTTTTCATCTTTCAGCCTCATAAAGAAACTTTGAAGGTAGTGTCTCCCAAATATCTCTCTAGACTCCAGCCATAAAGTTCTGGTGTCATTACATAATCATATCATCTTCACATGTTGTGGACACAGGATCTCCAGTGCCAGCTGCTTTGCTGTACAAACCATTCTTACCGATTGATATGACAGTCTGTGGCACATGGACAAGTCAACAGCAAAACACTGAAATCTGCTGTGCCTACATGACTGAGAAGATAAACAGAAATTTATAAGAAAGAGCCCTTATCTTCAGAGTGAGAAAAAACACAAGCACCATTATCCACCCTCACCCCCCTCTGCTACCAAGCCTGCTGGCACAGGCTGCTTTTGCTCCCTCCCTGAAGGTGTTTGCTGATGGTTATACCCACCCATGCCTCTGTGTGAGAACCACATCAAAAGCACCGACAGGGAGGAAGACAGAAGTGACACTGCTTGAGTAGGCGTTCTAAAAACTGAGGCCAGAAAACAGTGCTACAATTAAATTTGACTGAACGTTTCTCAGGATGATGTAACCTACAAGGACTGGTCCAGAAAACACAGTGCTAAATGCATTTAGCTGTCAATCACTTACATGATGAAATTATTGGTATATTCCTCCTCATTGACCTGTTTTTTGATTGTCATCACTTTGAATTCTTTTGTACCTAAATATATAAGAGCAAGTCAGAACGTTAGCCCTTTATTATACAGTTAGGATATGATCTGCCTGTAACCAGAGACATTCAGTTCCCTTGCTATTTACCCTCAGTTTTAAATGTTTGCAAAATTGCAGCAGCTTAACTGCATTTTGAATTACACAGCTGTGTAATTCAACTAGACAACATGTTAGCAAAAGGCACCTTTAAAATAGCAGAGTAAATTTAAAAATGTGTGCATCTTCCTTCCAGCTTTTCCTATTCCTCTCAAAAGTCCAACATGCCAGAGCCTCAGGAGAAAGAGTGCTTAATGGATTAAGTAGAACCATCTTGATTTGTACTAGCTGGGCAGCCAAACTGGCAAACACTGATGCTGAACTGCTCCCAGACAGCTACTTACTGCACAGGTTCCCTAAAGGTGTTGTGGGTGTCCCATCCCCGGAAGTGATCAAGACCTGGTTGGATGAAGCTCTGAGCAACCTGTTCTAGTGAAAGGTGCCCCTGTCCAAATCAGGGGTGCTGGAACTAGGCGATCTTAAACCTCTTCCAACCCAAACCATTTTATTATTCTGTGCAACCATCTGCTGCCAGAACACAATCATGTGGTGTTTGATGTGGCAGTACAGCTTCCTTATACTGAATGCAAGGTTGCAGAGTTCCTTAGAGTAAATGCAGGGTAGATGCAGTTTAGCAAAGATGATTTACCAGTGACTCTGCATAGAGGCTTACATTTGCAGACAGTGATCTGATGGAGCAGGCAGCTGTTACAGTGTAGAAGACTTTTTAAAACACGTATACATGGTAGAGATCACTTGGATCCCCTTCCTGGCAACAAAGTTAAACTCTAGGTGTTGATGGTCACCCCACTGTTTGCTAATTGGCAAAAATCATGGAGAAAATCTCCTATGTGAAATATGTTTTGTCACTGAATTGCTGCTCTCTGCAAATACACAGGGTTCCCTGCTTGATAACTGGAATTAGATGAATGAAAAAATAACAATGATAATATTTACACATAGTTATCCACATGTTCAGAGCTTCATAAGACTCCTATATTCTAACCTAAAGCCACTGATGCTACATAATTGGTCGGATGTTTCTCCCAGGTGCGGCATCCACCAGCTGATGTTGTGCCTATTCATGTAAAATCCCTCCCATAACACACAAAACCCCATTGTCTGATGCTATTCATTCTGGTAACCATTCCCAGTCAACCAGACAGGTGTCAATCAAACTAATGCCTCTCAACATAAAGCCAATCTGTCTAGGGTTGCAGGGTTTGAGCCAATTTAATTTAATTTATTAGAGTTGAAAGGAACCTTTGCCTCTGTGGCAATGGGTGAGACAGTTTGTAATCATTCTCATTTAATTGATGAATGTAAACTTGGCACTTGACAATTAACCAGACGTATTAAGACACGAGGGATGAAATCCCAAGAGGATTTCACAAGCATCTACATGCATCTAAGATCTGCTTTTCTATAGCAAATTCATCTGCAGCCTTTCTCAGCTGGGCAAAGCTGGAGCCATTCAGCTGTGTCTCACAGAAGCCACTCCTCCACTCAAAGAAAAAAAAACTTGCAGTGAAGGCGAAGGACCCAAGTCTCATCTTTGCTTTCAGTGTGTGACTGTGCTGAAAATACACAGCCTGATGGCAGTTCTGTAACCCCACACAGGGCTATGCTCCATGGACTTTTTGCAATTCATGTACCAATGCACAAGTGAGGAACTTTTAAGTATGCATTAGCCACAGAAAGCCTACAATAAATTAATTATCTTATTTAGGGCTGTTTTGAAGGAGAAATATTACTCCCTGGAAACACTTCTCTTTCCTACATATTTTCTAGTGCTGAAACTTAACTTTTTTTATAGTTTGTCCTTTATGGTGGCCTGATTTACCAACCCACTTTGATTAGCTTTTTAGTGTTAATTAATACACATTTTTCAACACTTCTAATCACGTATTGCTCAAGTGTGGTCATTCTAAAGTCACAGATTTTAAGTCCAGGGTGCATAATTGCAGGCTGCAGCATACCTCTCTAGGATTTTACCCTTTGCCATGGGAACACAGTGCTGAACAACTCTCCGCTGACTGAATGTGAGTTTTTTTTTTTTTTAAGGAAGGAAATCTAATCCTGATTTAAAGATTTAATGCAAGAGAAAAGCTAACCACATCCTGTCATAACGTGTTTCACTGGTCAAGATCTACATTTTATTTTTAGCTCAAACTTACCCAGCTCTCACCCACAAAGCCTTTGAAAACTTTGTTTTCTGAACTGTGTTATTTATAGCCTGTGACAGATCACTTCAGCTATCTCCTCATTTACAAGCTAATTAGATTTTTTATAGATATTTCTAGCTCCCTCACCCAAAGAAAAGCCCTGGAGGACAGCTGTGGTCCTCTCACTCATGCCTCTACTTCTCAGCAGTGTCACCTGATCTGCACAGAAGCTGCTTGTCACCAGTGCAGTCCCCTCTTCATGGGGACAAAACCTTCCAGGGCCGTCAGTCTGTCCCAGTCCTGAGCACAGCCCGCTCTGCTGATGGCCCCAGCAGCACCATCAATGGCTCTGTTGCTATTTCCCATCACCCTCCTGACAAGCAGCCTTTGAAGTCTGGATGTTATTTGAGTAGTGGGCTGGTTACTGTTGTGTTTCTTCCTGTCACCTCCTGCTTCTTGCAGCCTGCTGTTAGTCCTCTGAAGCCACACATCCCACCAGGACCTCGTGTTTACTCACCCCTAAGGGGCCACCAAAATCCTTTGTGTAATCCCTCATCTCCCCATCCGAGGCAACCTATAGTTACTTGGATATTTCTATTTTTTTAAAGCTATTGACACATAATTTGCCTTTTTTCATCACCTTAGTCCAAGGGTTTATAGCTTAATGGGAGCTGTTCTGGGTGGGATTCCATGCAGCATATGTGAGTTTTGTGTTCTCTGGTGTCAGTTCAGTCTAAAAAGGCTTTAAAATTGTTTTTAAAGTGTTTAAATGTTACATTATGTAATGTTTGCATTCATTCTGACGTACTTCAGATCTGCTCTCCCTTCTTTTCCCTACCCATTTCTCTGCCTGCAGCCTACGCTTTCTGTCTGCCAGCTATAAAGAGACTTCGGAATTTTAAAAATAGCTATTTAAAAGCAACAAACCAAGGCTGAAATAAAATACAGCAGGGAAGAACTGCTCTAGGGAAACCCACTAAGTCAGAATACACCAGGGCTGTCCTGCAGGGTTTTAATGGTGACTGTGTAGCTGCTTAGACCTAAATCTACACAGTTAGCTGAACCATCACCGTGAGTGGTTTGTCCTTTGTTTAAATAAAGCTAATTGCAGGTTTACTTTGGGAAGAGGAATTCAATATATAAATTAATTTAAACCATGTTTGATTACATATTCTTCTTCTTACCATGAAATTTTATTTTCCCCTCATGAGAGTTTATGGGCTAAATCTGGATCTAGATGCCTCTGTTTGAACAAACAAGCTCAACAGATTTAGCCCCATGGTATTTAATGAAAAAGAAAATGTCATGAGGCCCTCCCCTTTGGAAATAACCAGTTGAGAAAAGATTAATGAAGATATATTTATGTCCACACTGTCCCCTGCAGTGAGGTTAGGATGTATATTCATCATATACATCGGGATTAACTCAGTTTCTGCTGTAGCATTGCAGTTCTCTTGAAACTGTAAAGCTACTGACCTACTTTTCAGGTGTTTTGGTGAAAGTCACTACAAATCCTTCTGGCATTTCAGCACCAGAGAACAGTGTTTTATAGGCATGGAGTATCTTCTGAAATGGCAAAAAATACAAAACTAAATCACAAAATAGAATTTGAATTCTCAATGCTGGGAAAAACAAGGATAGTTTTCACAACAAGTACACACAAGGAATGAGCTGACATAGAAATGCCCTACAGGAATTTCACTCAAAGGGCAGTCTCTGATATGTTGTAATCTTTGATGACCTTCTGCTGTTCTTCCTCTTTTTCTAAAAAAGTTACTGGAAGATCCTCCTTTCTTTTTCTTTCTTCATGCAAAATAGCAGCTCTACTAAACTCAGGCTTATGTGTACACAAAATTGCACCAGCTAAATGTTTGGCATCACAGTCTATCTCAGTTGAATATACTAATTATTGAGGTTAAAATAACACCAGCTTTCTCCATAGCCTTTGCTCAGGCAACTCTCAGGAAGGCTGTGGTGGAATATTACCAGCCTAAGAGGAAGGTGGTAAAGGGCCAGGACAGACAATTTTGGCACTTTCCACCACTGTTTGCCCCTCAAACTGTGCCCATGGTAGAAGGATGCTGTCAAACAAGGTGGTGAGGGCACCAGGCCTGGAGACACGAGCTTCTCACTCTGAAACAAAGACAAAGCAATACCTGACTGATACCAGCAGACAGAGACATGTGAGCTTATACAAAGCAAATCCTTAATCGCTCTCTTAAACACAAAAAAGACTTCTCATAAATTAAACCCAACCAGATTATCATCTTAAGGATTTAGGGATTTGCTTCTGATTTCATAAAATCAGCCTCAAGCGAAAAGTGGAGCAACATTTTTTGTGGCTGCATCGTGGAGTTTTGAAGTATGTTATTTTACAGCAGAAACTTGGGCAGACATTGTAACCTACCACTGTAATGGTAAAATGAGTTCCTGCACTGCTTTAGTCCTTTGAGGACTAGGTGATTAGAGAGCATGTTTCTGCTTCCCTTCACTGGCTGTACAAGGGCTGCCCCAGAAAAGAGGGCATGAACATAACACCCAGGCAGTTCAAAGCCCGCATTGATTTGTCTTGCCCAGTAATTACATTAACATCTCTGTGGTATGGTTATACAGTGCAGCCAGTGGGGAAGGGGAGGAAAAGGATCTAGTGAAGGAAAAAACACACGAGTCAGCAAATCAGCTGTTACACTGTAGTTTGACATAGATACATAAAGAATTTGTTTCTTCATCAGCTCTCAAGATTTGGTCACCAGTTTGAGGAATTGAGGACAGTAAAATAAGCTCATTTTTAAAAATTATAGTTGGGGCTCACTGATATAAATGCTACAATAAGCCAAAAAGTGATGGCACCAGCACTGAATAAGGGAGCAGAATGTTTCAGCACTGCTGTGGTTTGCTGCAACTAGAAGGAAAGCCTCTGTTGCTTTGTCCTCATTGCTGTGGATTGGACCGCTGACTCTGTGAAAGAAGGAAGGTTTTTCTCTCCCTCTGCCCCTCTTCCATTGTTTCCAGGCCCTGGCTACACCAGCACTGCATGGGAATTCATCTGCTGGCATAGGAGAGGTGTTAGGCAGATAAGATGGAGGGGAACAACCATGGTACATGCCAATTAGATTACAGCATTATAGGAATTTCTCACGTTTTTCTTCTGTTGCCCTATCTTGTAGTTAGAGATGGGAAAATCAAATTTTACTGTAGTTGAAACATCCACACAACATCCCCCAAAAAGTATCCCAGAGGGTACCCCATGGAACAGGTAAGGTGACAAAGGCAGGAACAGGCTATGCAGCCTGTAAGCCCTGGAAGAAAACAGTGTCTGAAGATGTCAAAAACAAGGGGTTGCACACCAGGATCATTCCAGCCAACACAGGACAACTGATACGCCTCTAACAGGTCCCTTGGAAGGGAGCTAATATTAACCGAGAAAATAACTTGCCTTTTATCTATTTTTTTATATTTACCTTGCTACAAAAAGAAAGAAAAAAAATAGAAGGTAGCAGACATTTTTGAGAGTGAATGCTGCATACTGATATAGGGTAATATCTGACAGTAAAGACACTTCAGAAAATTGAGGATTAAACATTTTTCCTAACATTAACACTGTACTAAATTAAAAGCTTCACTCCTCCTGAATGTGAAACAGCTTTAGCTATATTACTGACCAGACAGCCTTTGAAACAGAAAGACCCTTTTATCAAAAAAGGAAAGAGTTCCAGATTTTGCCTGAGGCATGTGTACTTCCACAAGATTTAGAAAGGTAGCAAAAGAAAGTGGAAAAATAATTCATCTAACTTACTTTAAAGTAACATATATATTACATTTTTGTATTTCAAATAATCACTTGTTTAAATTTTATTCTGTCTGTAATTTCTGTCTATGTAATGGATTTTGTTTGCTTGTCATTTTAAATATATCCCTATCTTGGGGCACCTGAGGTATGCATTTAGCTCGAAATTAATTTATGCAGTTTTAATTAATTATGATTCCTGTATTAAAAATTAACTTCAAGGATTTTTTAAAAATCTTTTTTTCTTATTTGTAGGACATCAACAGAGACAGAAGATACACACACCCATAAAAATCACTCTCGAGTTTCAAAAAAAATTATTATTTTTTTCTGGGTCTTCCAGTTTTTACTTCTGATTGCTTGACAATTCAAAGCCATTTGAGAAGTCTGAAAGAAAAAAACTATTGCAGAATTCAGAGGTAAAAAGACTGTATGGAGCTGGCCTCCATGGTATCACAGCTGTGCACCAGGAGTGGCTCAGCTGTCTCCCAGGGGCTGCAGCTGGTTTTTGAGGAGCTGATGGCCCTGTGGTCACTGGCCCCACCTGCAGCCCTTGTGGTGGTGCTTCCTTTCAGGCAGATATCCAGGAGACCCGCCCAACACGTGGTGTTTAGCGTGCCATGGAACTCAGAACCTTTCATTTGACATCCAGTTTCCTGGAAAGGGAGGTGGGAAAGGTCAACTGCTTCAGGCTGTAAGTCCTAAATGCAGTCAGCCGTGAAAAGAAGTCACACTGGTGAAGCATTTGTCATTCAAATGGAGCATTTTCCTGCACTCCTTTCACTAACCCCCTCTTCCCCTCCACCTCCCTGGGACCTGAGCCCTTACTTGCCCAGAACTTGGACCACTTAGACAGACCCTGTCCTTTCCTTTTTGGGATGGGAATGAGTTGCAGTACCTTGTCCACGACTTTCTGGTCTCAGAGCAGGACAGTATTCACCTTGAGAAGTGTAATTCTCTTCATGTGCCAGCACAGCTCTTGCTCCAGACAAAGACCTCAGCACTCCTCCTTCCTGCTCTCCATATTTTTCTGGTGTCTTTGTGAGTAATAATTAATCATTCTTAACTTAAAGGCAAGGAATTTTTTCTAGCCTTTGCAAGAATCAACCTTTTACCTCAATATGTGAGAGAGTGGCAATATCATTGACTTGCCTTTCAATATTGTTTTGGGTTTGATTGTGGGTTTTTTTGACAGAAGGCTACTTTAGAGCATTAATGATCACAATATGTTCAGGTTTGTTACACTTAGCAGGTGGGCTATTAGTTGAAATGAATATTAGTGAATTTGAAAAAAATCTTTTTTTCTGCTCAGTTTTGATTTGCTTCCAAACACCTGCCTTGTGGTCAGGCCACATATCTGTAATGGGTTTCTCTGTAGTAATGAATTTCTTGACATGGTTTCTGGTATATTTTTAAAGATCACTTCAGCCTCTATACAACAGCATCTCTGTTGTATTGAGCAATGGGAAATCAGTCCTTAATTTCCCAAGGCCAGCAGAATGTCCTGTGCTGTTTGCTGCTGCAAACTAAAATTTATAGGTAAATTTACAATACAAAGAGTGGGAGCTCAGACAAACTAAATAATTTGTAGATTCAAGCATGATACTTGTGACTGTCATTAGAAGCCAGTTTGCCATCCAAGTAATTACATTCAAATGGGTTTGGGCCAAACTTACTTACAGTATTGTTTATTCTAGAAAATGAGCTCTATGATCCTACATATTTTTGTCAAGCAGTTTAAAAATATTGATGGAGAATTATATTACAGTAACCTTAAAGATTTTATTTAAGGTAGTTATGCAAAAAATACATTAATGAAAATAGTTTGTAACTGTGAATATAGATTGTCATTATTTTTAACACTAGCAAACAATTTTCTGACTGAATAATTTTTATGCAGACTTCTAATACTCGTGGGAAAAAAACCCCATGATTTTCATGTAATTTTCTGAACCAAAATATTTTCTCAATCTGGTACAGTCATTAGTTTTAATTTCTTATTTTCGTTCTCTTTCCCAACCATCATCTACAATCAATACTACAGATTAATCATTAGTACTACTTCTCCAGTTTCCTAGTCAAAGTCTTATAGATGAAAGTCCATTCAAGGGTGGAAATGTTTCCCTTTGTTTCATCCAGGCCATTCCTGACATTAAGAAGAGATAAAATATTAAGAATAACCATATTTTTCAGCAACAAATCAAGATACAAAGAACAGTCAAGTACTCCTGAATAGCAATTATGCAGCAATGTCAGCTAAAATGCTGCCATGGACACCTGCTCACTCCCTCTAAAAAATAACATTTCTGGATTGTGTCACCAGAATTAATGAGGCTAAAACATTGAATGTCTCATGACAATAGGATTCTTGGGTGGAAAGCTGTGTGTGGAAAAGTGCTGGGCAGATGTACTGCAGCCCTTGCTCTGCTGCCCTGTGGCTCTGCTGCTGAGGAGTACTCACAGCCAAGTCAAGGCACCCCAAGGCTGGCAAGGTGAGTGGGAAGCCACAGCTGGGTCCCACACTGGGAGGACCAGTGATTTGCTAAGGCTGACTGTGGGTCCAGGTGCTGCTCAGCAGGTACAATAACTACTTTGTTCTTCTTTCCTTCCTCCTTGGTGGAAAGTATGGAAGTGAGCTACCCCCACGGGTGGCATCACAAGGAATGACTTTGTCCATTTGATACATTTTTCCGGTTTGGAGGAAGCCTCGGCTCAACACTTGAGTCAGAAGATAGTTTACTTGCCCTCAAGGCCTCAGCATTAACCAGGCAGCAGCACTAACAATGACTGTCTCACTCACTCACATCGGCCACACCAGGAGCCATTGCTTTGACAGAACTATTTTACATGCTTCAACCATAATGTGATTTGTCATTGCTTTCAGAGATGTGGTGTGCAGCCATCCAGGCTTTCACAGGATTTTTTGGCCTGTAACAAAGTTCTATTAGATTATTTACTCTCTCCCCTTGACTGTGGCAGCATCTTACTGATGTGCTCCTTGAATGGAAGCAATACTTTCCTACAAGCCCCCATGCCTTCCTTCACATCCTCTTCCTATCCCTAATGGCTTGATTTCCAGAGGTGATGGTACCCTCAGGCCTTTTTGCTTCTTGAAGAAGTAGGCCTTTTGAAAACCAGGCCAACAATATATGGAGGAGTAATTGCTATCTTTGTGGGTAGCTCCAGGCCATGTCATAATACACTCCGTTAAGTGAGGATAAAGTCCGTGCTAGAGGGATGAGCAGTTAGGTCATGCAGGCCTGGCATGAAGAAAGAAACAGATGAGTCTATTCAAACTTTTTTTCCAGTGTGTGGCAAGAGAGCTTAGCAAGGATGAACATCTTCCCTGTCTTAAGGCAGGTAGGGCACACTTCATCCCAGGAACTGGCAGGGGTAAAGGTCGCTGAAAAGGCTCATTTAAACCCATGGTACTGCTCTGCATTAGGAATTAATGGAAAAT
This sequence comes from Bombycilla garrulus, assembly GCA_013400315.1. Classification (NCBI taxonomy): domain Eukaryota; kingdom Metazoa; phylum Chordata; class Aves; order Passeriformes; family Bombycillidae; genus Bombycilla; species Bombycilla garrulus. The sequence goes on from VXBU01004011.1 coordinate 446,149, forward strand.
TTACACTTGTGTGGTTTAAAGTTGCATTCTCTTTATAATGAGTTTTGCTTATACTATATACAAATGGTAATTAGGGGATGTACCTAAACATATCCTCAAAAGATACTTGTTTCCTCAATGCGCAGAAGCCTGCAGGCTGAGAACTGATTTTCCTCCAATTATTTACTAAAACTTCTTTAGTGTGTATTTCTACATGAATAAGAGATGTAGAACTAGGACCATGCTGTTATATAAAATAGGAATGAATTTAGGGATTACAGCAAACTGCAGTGCTGCCGGCTCCTGCAGAATGTGTATATTCCTGGTTTAACACGTGTAAATTGACCTGTCAAGCTTCATCTGTGAGCACCTAAACATATCCAGTGGCTTGATCTTGCCATAAGGGGGAAGTCTTGTTCCTTCTCCTTTTCCTTCTTTAACCCAAACTTCTTTCCAGCCAAAGAGCTGCTTCCTCCTGTGTGGTGGCTCTGGAGCTTGACTTGCCTGTGAGCTGACACAACTCCATGACACAGCAGAAAACCAGGCAGCTGTTTCTTTCAGGGTCATGTTTCTGCTTGGTTAATGACACTCCCTGGCAACTGAAGGGCTTCATTCATTCACAGGTGGCAGGGCTGACAAGAGAGAGATGATGGGATTGCATGTCTGGGAACAAGGACTCCTCACTCTGGTGAACTGATGGCTAAATGACTACTATTATCCTAGGAAAATGAAACCTAAGGTGTCCAACTTGAGTACCAAAAACCATTATAAGCATCTGAAAATGCAGTTTAGTAAAACAACCTGCTTCATACAAGCACAGCTGAGGCCAGTCCTGTGCCTCTGGAGCAGAACGTCTCCAGTGGCTCCTACAAGCCCCGCTGCTGCCCCACCTGTCCCTGACACTCTTCCCACACTGGCTGGCAGAATGTTTGTATGCCTTCCCTGGGAGCCAGGCTGGGGACTGGTCCAGCTGAAAAGTAACTTCTGTACCCAGCTCATTTGCAAAGAGTTGTGACAGCACGATGCAGGGCAGAACAGGGACAGAGATGGGCTATTCTAGGCTGAGTCAGAGCAGGGCTTGAACGTGTCCAGCTGCTCCTTACTGCTGCTCTCACAGAATGTTACCAGTCAAAGGCTGTGACCTCTAGCAGCACGTACTTTGCTTCAGCCTTCTGCCATAACTACTGCCAACAATGGGCCCTTGGACAAGAGATTAAATTGGGTGCTTGGGATTTCCTCATTCTTGAATGGAAAAAAAAAAAAAAAAGAGTGGAAATGCCGGAGATGGAGGGTGGGTTGCTGCTATGTGTATACATTACTTGTATGTTATTTACTTCTGACTATAACTGTGACATTACATAACATAGAATACAATGTAGGCTTCCAAGGGTCCAGTTGTCCTTCCTCTCCTGGTTTCATACAATATTTTTTACACTCCTTTGTTGCATTTTGGGTTGTGCTAAACTGTGGGGCCCTTGTGGCAGAGAGCATGTCACCAGTGTGAGGCACACTGCCTCAGATAATGGAGCTCTAGCAGCAGTGTGGGCCTTGGGGAGTGCCTGTCACAGAAACGACAGGAGAGAATAGTTTCACCCTTGTGGAGTGCAGAATTAGTCATGTCTGCTTGCTTGAGTTTTGCCGGCCTTTTTGAAGGACTTCATCTTTGCCTATTGCCTATGCAGCTCCTATCCCTCCATCTCCACCAGCTACCCGTCACTTTTACACCCCCTTCCTACTCCTCTGTTTCGACTCCATGCCTGATCCTTGCCTTTTGTCAAGAGATTGCAAGCTCCTGTCCCTCATTCTCTGCATCTCTCCTTTCTGACCTCCTTGACCTTCCTGGCCAGCCTGTTCTGCTGACTAGAGCTGCAAATAAAGGTTAGGTAATGAACAAACTCCACTTCCTCAGATTTAAAAGAGAAACATCCAATATTGAGTTCTTCGTAAATGCAGAGGCAGATAAATTAAACCAAAATGTATTTGGAGCTGGAGGGCAAAGGGGAGATGAGAGGTCAGAGAGAAGAAAGGAAGAGGCAAGCAAAAGCTACCCCTCTCCTTTGGAACAGTCTTTGGCTTTGTTTCCATTTTAACTGGAGTACAAGTTTAAGGTGAGAGTCCAGACTGCTATACTAATACCCTTTTATACCATACGTAGTGACTCTTGTTCAAAAGCAAGTATATGGACTTGATTAAGTTTACAATTTTTGAAAGGGTTTTTTCAACTAATTAAATCCAAATAAACTAACTATCTGGAGGAACTGGGAATATCTACAGCAGAGTTAAAGAGATGGAAAGTTCCTCTGGGTTTCAGTGTACTGGCATGCTTTGTACATCCCTATGTACAAGACTCAACAAAAACTGTATTTTTCTGATGACATCCAACTGTGCCAAAAGATATAGCTGAAGGGGAGTAGCTGCTACAACATTTGTTTCCAATCTTTTTGGACCTACAGACTACTGTTAGCCTCCAAAATTTCCTACAAATCACAATTCCACAATTCATACTTTAAACTGAAAACACTACAGAGGCACCAAATGGCTATGACAGCCTACCACTCTTTACAGGACATCTACAAGGCTTGAGCAGAGCAGGAGAAACACTGGTCAAGGATGAAGGAATGCAGAGGTGGAACAAAAGTGCCAATTCAAGACTCCACATGTGCAAATCTTCACTGACTACAGCAACCAGAAACCAGTTGGAGGTGAAAGAGTTAAAGTCTCTCATGCAGTTGGGTTCATTGAAGAGTCACCCTGTGTGGGATGTGGATACAGACATTAGGGGTTTCACAAAGTCTTCTTGTTCCTAACGGAATGATTTGATGGGAACTTTCTGCAGGTAAAAGAAATCAGAGAAAACAAAGTCTGAGAAAAACATCATCAGGTCGGCTACAGTGTGCCAGTATAGTGGCAAGTCAGGAACAGAGAAGAAAAGCAACACCAGACGGGTAAAATGGCAACCATCAGCTGGATATTACAAGAACTGGCAGGTTACATCCTAGAATAATATGTTCTTTGTTGCAGGGGCCACGTGGACAATCTGAGATGGGCTGGACTCTGCTAGTCATGGACTATGTCACACAGTGCAGACAGAAGTTGTTGGATAAAGAGCTCAAAGGTTCAAAAAAGAAAAAAAAAAAAGGTTAACAAATCAACAAAGGAACCCAACAGCTGGCAATAATGAAAGGCAGGATGAAGAAAGGATCAGCTATGAGGATTGACTGGATGGATACACATGGAGATAATAAACTGAGCTATAATCTTGCCAAAGATTAGGTGAAAATTAAAATGCTGGTGGTACTGCTGTATTTGGATTTCCAAAAAAACACCAAGCAACCAACCAAGCAATAAACCAGCACTTTCCTGCACAGGCAACTCCTTGCTTGGAGAACACCAAATGCAGATCCAGGCTCAAACCTTGAGCCAGCCATGCATCTGACAGCACTGCTACTGCAGAATGGCATATGGGGTTTGAACTTATTTTCAGGAAGTAAGAGCATACTGGGTGTTAAGTCAGTCCTTACATATGGGTGGAAACTTGTAGTAATTGTGCAATTTCCCTAAAAAATCCCCAGAGATCTCAGTTAGGTATTTTGCTTTTGCAGCTTTTCCTGCCTTTGCTCTTACAGTGCTTTTCACTTGCAGTCTTTACGCTTCCCTACATCATGTAAAAATACGATTATTTCTTTTGCTTAAAGACCTTGGTACAACATTAAAAAGCCACCAGTAACTATGCCGAGCTTCCTTTTGCCAAAATAACTATTTTTTTTTTCATTTAATGAGGAGGAAAAAAAAAACCAAACCAAAACAACACCAAAAACACAGAAGACAATAATTATTAATTCAGCAGTACAAATCACCTCAAAAGCAATCTCTTTAAATTACTAAGAACCATACCCTGGTCTGCAGAAGGGACCAGTCACTTTGAAANGGGCGCGGGGACATGCGCAGTGCCCGCGCCGCGCTCCGCGGCCGCGCTCCGGCCCCTCCGCCGCCTCCCCCGACCCTCCCGCCGGGCGGAGGAGGGGGAGGGAGACAGGGGGAGGAGGAGGAGGCGGGGAGGGAGAGAAAAGGAGAGGAGAGAAGAGAGACGAGAGACGCGCAGCAACTTGCTGCCTCTCCTCCCTCCTCCGGCTGGCCGCGCCACTGCCCGGCCCCTGCGGGTTGCGCTCCGCGGGAGGCGGCATCCAGGGACGCAGCGCTCCGCGGGGCCGGCGCCGCCCGGTGAGTTGGGGGCGGTGCGCGAAGTTGCCGTGTATGTGTTTTGGNAAAAAAAAAAAAAAAAAAAAAAAAAAAAAAAAAAAACCCAAGCCCAGGATGCTTCAATTCCTCCTTTTTCCCCCCTTGTCAGGCCGGCTACCGGAGCATCCTCCAGCCGCGTAGCGCCCTGTGCAGCAATCGGGGCGTCGCCGCAGCGCCGGCCCGGCCCCAGCTGCTCGCCGCTGCTCGGGGGCGGCCAAAATCCCCCGGGGCCGCGGTAGTGCCGCAAGGTGGGCACGGAGCGGGGCGCTGCGGCGACNAGGGAGACAGGGGGAGGAGGAGGAGGCGGGTAGGGAGAGAAAAGGAGAGGAGAGAAGAGAGACGAGAGACGCGCAGCAACTTGCTGCCTCTCCTCCCTCCTCCGGCTGGCCGCGCCACTGCCCGGCCCCTGCGGGTTGCGCTCCGCGGGAGGCGGCATCCAGGGACGCAGCGCTCCGCGGGGCCGGCGCCGCCCGGTGAGTTGGGGGCGGTGCGCGAAGTTGCCGTGTATGTGTTTTGGGGGGTACTGGTGCAGTGGCCGCGGCGGGGCTGCCCTGCCTGGCAGCGGGGCTGCCCTGCCCGGCCGCGGTCCGTGCTGCAGCGGCGCACGGGCGGTGCTGCGGGCGGTGATAGCGGCGGGAGCGGTCACAGGTGCGGGGCACGGCCCCGGCGGGGTCAGCTGCGCGGATCTGTGGGGTTACCGCGCCTCCCCGCTGCTGCCAGCCAGCCCCGTAACCGTGTTTCCATTGAAATCCTATTACGTGGTGACGGGCTCCGGTTTGTTTTGCAGTGGCATCTGCTCTGGGGCTGGGAAAGTCTTTCGGAGGAAGGGGTCGCTGGGGCGAGCGGGGGCTGCTCCTCGACCAGAGCTGCAAGCGCAGATTGTCCCCGACGCTTCGTGTGCTCGGTGTGCTGCGCGCAGCTTTCGGCTCTCTCGGTGCTCCGGAGAGTGAAAGGAGAAACTGGCCCACGGTGGCACCAGAAAGTTGTGCTGCTTGAGGTGCTACGGACGCTAATGGGCCAATTACCTAAATAAACAAACACAGTGATTTATAGGTGTCCGAACTACAGTGCTTGGAACGGTAGAGCTCTTTAACCTTTCTTTCTAATCTATCCTTAAGAGATTTGGTTTTAAGGAGAATAATATATCGTCTGTGGTGCTGAATACACAAGTCGGTTACATTTCTAAAAGGAATGGCCTTTGAAATAATACTAAGCCAGTAAGCAATAAATGCAGAAAAAGAGTGAGACAGAGAAAGAGGGAAGATAAAATTTTGGCAGAAAATATATTCCCCCTTCCCAGCAGCCTAGGAAGTGTAGCAGCTGTGCTCGATTAACATTTATCCAGAGTTCTTATTTTATTAAATTAAACTTCAAAAAAACAAGTGCGCTGTGTGAAACCAGAGGCAAATCCTCCTTAGTCCTCTCAAAGTCTGTATGTGTTGCAGATAAGTGATGACTGGAGCAGCATCTGTTAAGAGAATTTGTAGAAGCAAACACTGCTAAAGATACCCCGTAGGTAAATGGAAGTACATTGTCATTGTATTTGTTTCTCTTAGGCTATACAGAACAAGACACTTCAGATTCCAGGGGGTTTTATTTTACATCTTTAAAAATTTTGCATGTGCACAGCTCATTATAGAAAAAGTGCCTCCCCTACTTGGAAAATTATTAATTAAGGTATTAGCTTATTTAACAAAGGCCAAATTCTGCAGCCTGTGGGGCATCTCCTGTGAGGGCTGAGTGTCTTGCACTCATTGAAAAAGAAAATAGTACAGCATGTGCAACACCTTGCAGACCTGAACTACTAGAGCAATTTTATATTTAATCAGCATTTTAACACAGATTTTTATTAACATAAAATCAGTATTCATGTCAGCAATGGGGATCTGCAACTTCTAAATGAGAACCTGATCTGGAGGCAACGCATTGCTCATATGAGTAAAAGTTGTGGGATATGCCAGTATCAAACTCATCTGTGTTTTGGTTTTTTTGTTCCTTTATGAGATGTCTTTCGATAAGGCAGAGAAATGGGTTGCCCATTGTGTTTTAAGACACAGTGCTCCTCATAAGCCTCATTGCCAGGCATTTGAAAGTGAATGTGGCTTTAGGTCATATTATTGTATACTACTAGATAACTTAAGTTCTGAATTTATTCTACTATTAAAGTTATATTGATCGGAAAGTGGCAACTGGATTCCAAGCCCTAAACAAGGAATTATTGATGATCTGAGAGTTAACGTATATTTTAGGGAGCACTGAAGAGTCCACAAAAACAGTAATCAAGTTTTTCTTGCTGGATGTGCAGTGGCATTTAGTTAAGGAACCCTCTTTCCCGGGGCACTGGGAATTTCACTGACACACAAAGGAGTTAAATTAATTTATCAGCTCATTGATGCCCATGGTCAAGTGCTGTAGAGTTCAATGGCTGGAACAGGACAGTTACTTTACTTCCAGTAAGGATAGGAGTAGAGAACTCAGGGACATTTTCAAAGTAGTTCAAAACCCGTATAATCTGTAAGTGTAAAATATAATGCAAGAATAAGATTAATAGACCAAGAAGACTCAAAACCATGTGACAATTAAAACAAGAAATCATTCAAATAACATTACCCAGGCCGCTACAGCAATGCCTCTGCTTTCAGGTCTTGAGAATGGGGCAGGTTTCAGGCACAGGATACGAGGGTAGCTCGGCCCTGGAGCAGCAGTGGGGAGGGGCAGGTGTCCTGTAGTCTGGTGGTTGTGCTGTGGCTGGGAGGGAGCCCAGGCAGGGTGAAGGGATGCAGAATGCTGCCACTCGCCCCAGGTTGCTAAGCTGAGACGGGGAGGGGCCCCCTCCCATGCTCAAGGGTTTGCTGAATGTGTGGCAACTGCTGGCCCAGGCCTGAATGGAGCCAGAGGGGAGAGGTGCTGGATGAAGCCCTGGTTGCACAGCTTGTAGCTTGCAGGCAGGCTGCCCTGGCTGCTTGCTGCCCATCCCAGCATCCCAAGGATGCCATCAGCAGCAGGCCTTATACTGGGCTAAATAATGCCAAAAAAATTCTGGTGAGAGAAGAAGTTTTGTCCATGGGAAAATGGTCCTTTTGTAAGTGTTCATATGATAAGATACTACTTGCATAGAGTGAAACATGGAAAGGGCAAGCAGTGCACACTCATTTGTGCAGTACTACTAGAAGTAATCTCTAAATTTTGCAATCACTATGCAATCATCTGAGAAAGCTGCAACACAAAGGAGGAAGCTGAATCCTGATGTGACTGCCAGTTTACTGCAGGTAGTTGAGGTGTCCTTGGTTGATGTTCCCCCATCTCCATCCTGGTAGCCCTCATGCTCTGAATTGCTGCGCTATGCCAGAGGTTCTCTATCAGTCGCTCCTTCCCCCTGGTCCCTCACCTCCCAAAATCCCCATGTGCCGTGCCAGCAGTGGTGCCCTGCCTGTGAGCTGGGGTGAATGGCAGCCTGCAGGTGTTCAGTGAGTCACTCAATGGCCCCAAACTGCAAAACCCTCTGCAGTTTCATTCTGCTTCTCTTCTATGAAGAAGCAGTTTTTTTTGGCAACCCTGTTCTCACAGTTACCTGGGCATGGGTGGACAAGCTGCAGGTGCTGAGATCTCCAACGCTTGTTCCTAAGAAGGTGAACCAAGCACAGCTGTGAGGTGGAGGACGAGTGACAGGAGGTGTGCCTTTGCTTCATGGATGTGATATAACCCAGTTTTAATTAAAGCAGCCACAGCAGATTATTAGGGTAGATAAATACTGCCTTGTTACAGCCCTCTTGGGTCGTATGTGAGCGGTATTCGTTTTAGAAAGGATGAATGAATTAGTCAGTGTGAAGGATAAAGATCAGCATTGTTAATCACTCTGGAAGTCTTCCGTGGGAAAGTGTAAACTCATGAGGAAGATAGTGCCCATAAATGTCATTTAAGTATTTAAATAACTTGAGGATAAAATTTTGATAATGAAGGCATGCAAGTACCAAGTTGTGTTTGGGTTCCTGTCGAAGATAACTGGGACTTGCACAGTTGGCTTCAAGCATTGGTAAGCTGTGCTTCTACTTCTTACTTTGCTAGCAGTAATGAAGAGCTCATCTTCAATGCCACATGTGGGAGGAAAAAAAAATTATTCTTGTCAAAGTGCAGAGAAAAACTTTAGAAATTTGGGAGGCTACATTTGCTTAAGATCTTGAGCTTCAGGAGGGGTTAACACTTCCCTTGTGGTGTTGGTGGGTAAGCAGCGTGCCAGGTGCCTTTATCCGGGCTTGAGTCAGGGGCACTGAGCATCCAGCTGTGGTTTGTTGCTGTTGATACATCTGCAGGGTGAGAATCACTCCAGGTGGGAAAGAGTGGACTTCCACCCCCATTAAGAAGCAGAAATTATAGGAATTGTGCCTCTGCTGTTCCTTGATTTTGTGATTCTCACTAAAGTTTCTTTTGCCCTTTCATACCTTTCAGAATGCCTTACAACTGTTGAAAAAAAGATATCTGTGTGCTTTCATGTAAATGTGATGAGGATGAGCCTTTGAAAATATATCTAACTGATGTTGATGAATAAACAAACTTGGCCAGGGTAAATCTTTTCATCTGACTTCAAGAGCCATGCTGTAATGAAGTAAATATAGATGTACTTAATGGACTTCTTTCATCCAAATATATAGCAAACGCTTTAAAGTAATGCAAACACATCCAAAATGGATTTCTAAGTGGCTTTTTTCTTTGGTGTTTTTTTTTTTCCTTAATATTGGAGCAGTTTAGTCTATCCAGGCTAGGCCAGGAATGGAGCTTGCTCCTGGGCTGTGCAGATGCTGAGGTGAATGCTGGACTAAAGGGTAGAGGGCAGTGGGAATGTGGGAGACCCAGCTCTTCTCCTGGGGTGTTGCGCAGTACAGGCAGGAAATGTTCATTCCATGTGTGGTTTAAAATGTGTTATTTGGTGAGTGTCTCCCCAGACATTTCCCTGGGGAAGGCAGCTTGCAGATAAGGCTCCAAGAGGCTGGGGAACCTGCAGGGCCTGCTGTCTGTTCCCCCTCAGCTGCACTCAGCCCAGGCCGCATAAAGAGAGCCCCCCAAGCCCAGGATGACTTCCTGTCTTCCTCTGGGGCCACCTGTGCATGGCGTGCCACTGCTTGGCCAGGTGCAAAGCTGACTGTGGGGCTTGCTCTGCAGGACTCATGTGGAGTGCCCCAGGTGGGGTCATGGCTCAGAGTACCTGAGCTGGGTGTTAAAGGTGGCCTCAGGGCCATCATGACAGCTGCCACAGACACAGTCGCTGAAGTGTGACTGCAGTGGTGGTGGTGACTTTGGCAGCATCTTGTTGGTTGGAAGCTGTGGGAAACTGGACCTCAAAGCACAGTTCTGCAGATCTAGGCATTCAGTGCGTGCCAGTGGATTGGGTTTCAAGTCTTGCAGCAATGACAGCGTTTGTAAACAGATTAATGACTTTTTGTGCAAAGCCTGCCTTGCACATACGACTGTTTGGTTTCACTGCGCTTGCTTGTAAAGAATGTGTAATATTTGTCTTGCCTGTATCATGGAAAAAGTTTTCAGATCCTCTCTTTAAAAAGCACAGTTGTAAAACAGTTTTACTTTAAAAGCAAGTCTTTGTTTTAGAAAGGATAAACCCTGTTCTGGTGAAAAAGACCTTTACTTGGCCTTATCTCTTCTTAATAGGAAAAGTTCAGATCCATTTAATCCCATGTGGAATAAAATCACATTCACAGCTGGGCAATGTTAGAATTTGAGTATTAGACTATTTAGACAACTATATCAGCATAATTACCAAAATTCTTCAGGATGGGATTTTTCTTTGCTGAGATCTTGATGAATGGGAAATACTATAAGGAATGATTTCTGTGAGTCTTAGAGGACTTTTGTGAAAGAGATTTAAATATAGGAGACCATTGTACTTTGAAAAACGTAATGGTGATTTACTAATGTCCAGACTAAACTCACTGTTTGACACCTCGAATAATCACACTAGTGCACTTTAGCTCGCATCTGGTTGTGTTGTGCTGTGTATACAGAAGTGAAATGTATTAAAAACTGCTCAGCTTCGGATGTGTTCATCTGGGGATTTGCTCATAAATAATTGATAAACCTCTGAAACAAAATCTCTTCATTACTCTGTGGATTGCTCACCTCTTCCCTCCTGCGCTCATTGTTCTCGCAGGCGGGGGAAGAAGGAGGTGCTGCTTTAATGAAGGTGCACGTCAGCCTCTGCTGCTCCTTCCAAAGGTCATCCAGCTAAACAGTGGCAGTGAAATGCTTGACAAAGATAAACGTTTTATGGAGATATGTGGCATTCCAGTGTTTTAGAGGAACCTCTAAGCTGCTGTATCTAAGACTCGTTTGCATCCTAGCATAGAAGCAGTGCTAAATCAATTAAATGTTTGCATCTAGTGTGCTGCAGGACAGGACGCCAAATTAAGGGCTGTTTGCTGTGTAGTACCAATTACAGCTGTAATATTTGGGCTTGATCTTGCATGATTTTGCTGCCAAGCATACCATTAAGTATCCTTGCTCAGACTGTTTGCTGCAAATGGGACAAGTCTTGGTGAGCAGTGCTTTCTCATTGGAGCAAGAGTTCCCATTTACCAGACATTGATGGCTAGTGATGAAATTTCCTTTTCTGCAAAAAAAGAACTGTTCTTTGTACACTGACCTAAAGTCTGGGTTGATCTAACAAAATCTTGTTATAATGGAAAAAGTGTCTTAATATAAGTTCAGTTCATCTTTTTAATTACTTGATTGCTTCAGAGTTACTAGCCAGATTCTCTAAGTCTTTAAAGGTCCTAATACTTGCTTGCATTTAATAGCCCTATCTATTGCTAATGTACAGGAAATTATCAAATCACATCATTGAGAGAGAACCCTAACAAATCTTACAGCTATTTTAATGTGGGGTTTCAGATGTTACTCTTTTTAGTTGAAAGGTGAATGCTGTAAAGGCTTTGTCAGACTGCTGTTTCTAGATCACAGCAGTTTTTGTGGACTAACCGGAAGTCCTAGAGTGCTGATCCCAGCTTTCAGCTTCAGGATTCATAGCTCAAACTCTTCCTTTTTTACTTGGCAGAGGTATTCATTTGTGGTGGTGTCTGGATTTGTCTCTTCTAAAGAAATATTGGATCAATCGAAGAAAATGAGAAAGATTTTCTGAAATGGTGATTACATTCTGGCTGATACTGGAGAGAACAGAGCCTTCACTCCTTCTCTAAACCACAAGATTAAGCTTGCTTATAAAGGATTAACAGAGCTCTCTTCTGTTAATTCGTAGTGGTGTAGTCAAAGTGCCCGATTCTACATCAGTGGAAAATCCATTATCAATCAATGGGAATTTTGCAGCTGAAGCCAAAGGGATTAGAGGCTCATCGTTCAGAAGTGACTGAAGGAGGGAAAGTCCTGGATATGCTTGTTGCCACACAGCTGTGAGCCACCGATGGGCCCACAAAAAATGGCAAAGGGAAATGCTCAGTTGCCTCAGGCAGGGCATTCCCAGAGACTGTGAGAGGGCTCGTGCCAGGGCCAGGGCTGCAGAGAAGCCTTACCTGGGGTGCTGCCCACAGTGGGCTGCTCCTCACGTCCAAGCAAGGTGATTTCAAATTGGAAAAGGTACACAGAGAAGGATAGCCTCAAGCCTTCTTCCAGGACTCGTGCTGTGGATGGGGGGAGAGTTAATGAGGTGGTCAGTGAGAGTAGGAATTAAGAGCTGTGGAAGAGGGGTTCAGGTTTGGGGATAAGGGTGCAGAGGAGCACACACTCTGATACCTGCCACTGCTCAGGCTGCCACTCAGGCACACTGGTTTAGGAGACTGGAGTGTAAGGGAGAGACAGGAAGACATGGCTGAAGAGATTGCTAAAGAATTTGCTGCTGGTGGTGTTGGGGATGATTTCCTAACAAGCTGCACTGTATGTCTCCAGAAGTTTCTTCCTTTGATGAAGAAAAGCTACTTTTCCTTCTAGTGGAGTGCATAGACCAACATTCAGGCTGTTAGAGCCTGCAAACTAGAACGCTTGTGGTTGCAGACTTACTTTCCTTTGGAATATTCACCAAGCACATTCCAAAATACAGTTTTACTTTCTTTTGAAATACTGTCAGAGAGCTTAGCTTAAAAGCAGATCCTGAGCCTAGCTGTGGGGAAAAGCACAGTCTCCGTGGCCTCTACTGCAACATTTGGTAGTTACTTTTCCACAAATGGAAGCTAGTGCTTAAAAAAAAACCTATTCAGAGTAAAAATTACCGTATTCACAACAACTTGGTAAATGTATGTGTATTGTTTTGATCTGTTATAATAGGCAAGGTTGTGTCATTTAGTTTGGCAATTACAGAGGTTAAATTAGTTCTCCTTTACTCTTGTTAAATGCAAAATAATTGAACACACACCATGGAAGGTTGGGGCTCTCATGTTTGTAGCTTAATCATTTATTAATCTAACACATTTAATGAGAGGCTTTATAGATTTGCTTGCCTAAGGAAAAAGAAGAAAATACAGAAAGGCCAAACTGGGTGTGTATGTATTCTGCCTCACACTTTGATGTGCTGTCAAATATTGCCTTATTTTTAGTACACTTTGTAAGGAAGGACGCTGCTTTGCCCCCAGAAGGATAAATTGCGACCCCATGTTTAAATAGTCTGAGTAAGCTCATATTTGTATGGGCAAAGTCACTTGAGCAGTTCCCTTCACACTCTACATGTAGGAATGTGATGTAATCAGACCAGCAAAATAAACTGCAAATGAGAACCCTGTAAAAATGTGTATTTTGGAAGTATCTTGGCCATCTTAATTGACTCCCCTAGTTATAGGAGGGGCTGTCCTTTCCTCTAGCTCAGCCTTTTCAGGAGATGGTGTTGGCAGCGGTGTAATAACAGCTCTGTGGGGGCAGACGTGCTCTTCTTTCTTACCTTCATGTAGCTGGAGGGGATTTGAAAATTGGATATTTCTCTCTGTCTCTGCAGCTCCAAGTAGCCCTGACACTGCCAGCCATGGATTAGTGAAATAAATCCCTCATGTTTGTACTGAAGTGGAAAGCATAAAGAGCATTTCCTGCCTTTTTCCCCCTTTTTAATGTGTCATTTGCTGGCTGGCACAGTGACCTCCATTTCGTGACTTGTGAAGTGACTTGTCACAGAGCATTTCTTTGTGGATTAATTAATCACTCAAGGGAGCAGCAGCATGTGCCAATATGCATGTGGACCTGAGATCAAGTTACCTATGGACCACCTATACTGAATGTGTACTTCAACTATTATCTGTTAATGCACTTTCACTTTTCTTTCCCTTCTTTTTATCTGTTTTCTTAACGATGTCCTTGGTAATCAAAAGGGGTGCAAACATCTACTCACCTTTTGGTGTTTATAAGTTTAACTGAATTTGGAAGAGAATATTCCTAGCAGTTTAGTACATGAAATTTGCCAGTTCATTGGGAAATGGTTTTATGCTAGTAATGTAGAGGTACAACAGTTTAGTTTTCTGGGTTATCTTGGTGGGCAGTCTGTCAAGTCTTTTAAATTGTTCCAGTCATTGATATTGACTGAAGTGCAAGAAAAAATTAATTAATTTTTTTTTCCAGTTCTTGAGGATTCAGTTTCATACTCTTGATTTGCATTTTGGTATCAACTGTATATTTTAATTTGTGTGAGTGAGCCCTGAAGCTCTTACTCACTTGTGACTCCATCTTTAATTTTGCTTGACAAGTGTATCTCATTCCTGGAAAGCTAATATAGCAGGAATTGATTAGCATTAACAGTCAGGTGAATGATAGTGGGGGAGGTGATGTCTGGGTCTGGTGTGGGGCCTGACCAGTTATGCTGATTTAATGAAGGCTGGTTTCCAGGTGATCTGGTTATCATTCTCCTCAACAGGTTTGGCTGAAACTACTCCTGGAGAAGAGCTGGGGAAAGCAAACTAGAAGCAGAGGATTGGTTTCCCACCAAAATGGGAAGCCATTATTATGAGGCATAATTATTCATATTATTTACTTGGCAAAGCAGGCAGGCAGCAAATAACTCAGCATTTCTGTGTTTCATGTTTACTCAGCACTCGGGCATGGCATGCACAAGTGACACGGTGCAGTTGGTTCTCAACAGGCACATCAACTTATGTAGCTGGTCTGGGAGAAGAAGCCCAGTCTGTGAAATGGGTGATGGAACTTCCAAACTCCTGTAGAGATGACCCAAGGAGCTGCTTGTAGCTACTCTGAGACATCAAAGCCCTGGAGGTTTGGACCTTGTGGTTGGCAGTCTGGGAACTTGGAAACCGTTTGTTGATTTTTGTCACTTTTCACTTCTTCCAGCTGTAGGAATTACTGAAATATTAGTTCTTGGACAGTGGTGAAATTAGCACAAGTTGTTAGTTTCAATCAGCAGTAAATATTTTATTCAAGAAACATAGTAAACAAGAAAACTTGTTTTTCCTTGGTTTTCTGAGCTAGACAGAAATTTAGCATTGCAGTGGTGTGATTCCCTGAGAAGCAGAATTTCAGAGTCTTGGCAGTTTTCATGTTCCAGTCAGCATGATATGTGCCTTGCTCCGAAGAGCAGTTGTATTTCCTGTATTAAATATTAGCTTGTATAATTAATCACACTGGTGCTTAAAAAAAAAAAGCAACCACTTTAAACAGCAAAGGCTTTTTTTCATTGGATTCTAGAGAAATGAGAAAAAAACAACCAACCAAAGAAAATCCAAACCCACAAAACCAGCCAAAAAAGTGCACACTGGAAATCCTTGGGAATTTCTGGGCTTTAGCTATCTGTCCATAGGCAATAGGAAATTGATTTTCTGAGCTATAGCTCTGATGTTTTAGTGTTCATCATTTAATAAGAAGTATGCTCCCTGCAGTTCATCAGCAGCTGGCACTTAAAAAGACTGAATTCAGAAAAAATAAGTGTGAAGATTGCTGTGGGTAAATGATCAGGACAAGAGCTGTGAGACTGATACCTTTTAAACACCTAGCTACCTGGTTTTATTAACACTCCAGTACTTGTGGTGCGCACCAGCCCGATTGTGTGCAGATAGGAGCAAGCTCTTGCAAAAAATTAGTGCTGTTAAGTCAGTTGTATGGTAAAGAGCAAGGTTTTGGTGTCAGGGAGAAGCACAGTGCTGATTTCTCTTCCTTCCTGTATCTGATGTTTCAGTTTAGCAGTAGTGGAGTGCTGGACCTGAAACTTTAACTTGTGTTTTCTCACCCTCCTGCTTGATGCTCTCCGAAGGACTTTTCTCCTTCATCCCTGGGAGTGGTGGTGCTGGGTACAGGAAAGGGTTAACTTCCAAAAGCACAGCCTGGCAAATCAGTGCCTCTGGAGCTTTAAATGAGGAGATGCTGATACAGTGCAAACTGTAAAGTGCAGACTGTGTGCCTGCTGGCAGTGCAGACTGTAGGCCTGCTGGGGCATGTAGCCAACATGGGATCAAGGGTCACAGGTCATTTACATGCTGGCCAGCCTGGCTTCTTGCTGTGGCTGAATGAAGCAATGCTGCTTCCAGGGCATGCCACCTTCTGCTCTGCTGCAGAGAGCAGCTAGCAGTTATCCCACATCCAGAGGTAGGTACTGGGAGGAAGGGGAAATGCCAAGTCCTTCCCTTGGGGAGGAGCAGCCCCAGGCACCAATATGAGCAGGGGGGTGACCGTTGACAAGGCAGAAAAGGCGCAGGGGTTCTGGTGGACATCAAGTTGAATATGATCTGGAAAATGAGCCCTTGTGGCAAAGAAGATAAACTGTGTCTTGGGCTGCACTAGACAAAATATCGACAGCAGGTGGAGGAAGGTGATCCTACCCTTCTTCTAGGCACTCGTGAGGCCACACCAGTTCTGAGATCCCCAGTACTGTAGGGAAATGGACATGTTGGAGGGAATGCCCCAAAGGGCCATGAAGATGGCCACATGATTAAGTGATTGGAGCATCTCTCATATGAGGAGAGGCTGAGAGAACTAAACTGTTTAGCCTGGAGAAGAGAAGGCTTGGGGGAGAATGTCAAGTGGTAGAAATAGATGAAGGGTGGGCACTTACAGGATAGAGCCAGGCTCTTTTCAGGAGTGCCCAGTGACAAGACAGGGGCAGTGGGCAAAACCAGAAATACAGGAGGTTCCTTCTAAACACCCAGAAACTTTTTT
>VXBU01004011.1:462491-584114 GCA_013400315.1 Bombycilla garrulus
TTCTTTTTTGTTTTTTTTTTTTTTCCTGTGGGGGTGGCTGAGTAGTAGCACAGGTTTTCCTGGGAGGCTGTGGAGTCTCCATCCTTGGAGGTATTCTAAAACCACCTGGACATGGTCCTTGGCAGCCAACTCTGGGAAGCCCTAATTGAACAGGGATGTTGGATCAAGTGACCTCTCAAGGTCCCTTCCCACCTCACTCTGATTATGTGACACCACCAACTGCACTCTAGCAGCTGTGCTGGATGGATAGTAAGGACTACCTCTGTATCTTCTTCTTTGCAGGCACAGGTTTTTTAAGAGAGCCTGTTCTGAAATAACAGTTCTCTGTTTGTTTTTTAAAATTTGAAAAAGATTCTCCAATCTCACTGAGAAAAGGGTAGTGGTACACTTCTCAGTTTGCTCCAACTTCTTCACCTGTAGTTTTAATATATAAAATCTTTTACGTGTTCCCTGGATTGTAAAGCAGGAGTGCAGTATCTGCTGTCTTCTGTTACTGCAGGATGTGTGCAAAAGAGCAGTTAGTTCATCACTGTTTCGAATATGCAGGTGAAAAATAAGGGAGAGTCTCATTCTTTGCAGAGACTTTAGCCTGTAAACGTTGGACAAATAATGCTTACTGCAAACTCCTTGTCTTGCTTTTTTGAAGTATATCCTTTCCTTTAAAGCCTGTTGCTTACTAACTCTGTTTTCAAGTGATTTGTGGCTGGCATCATGTCCCGTGTGCCTCCACAGCATAGCAGAGGATGTGCTGAGCTTAGCTCTCATGTTAATAGGCCTTTAGCAGTATCATACTCAAGACTCAAGGCAGGAAACTTTTATCAACACAAGGCTACAGGCAGGGCTTTTGTAAACCACAGTGGTTAGGTGTGCCACTGCATGTGCCCCTCTGCTGGTGAGTTAACACCCCTGGAAACAAGCCCCACCAAATGCTTTTGGTGCATGCAGGAGGAGTGGAGCTGTTATCAGTGACCTCAGCCTCCTCTCCTTGCCGTGCAAGTTGGTTTTGTATTAATTACAGGCATAGCTTTAATCTTCCTCAACAGGATAGCAACAGTAGTATTACCCTTTGACTGCTGATGTTCAATTTGTCTTTATCTCCTGACTCTGTTTGAAAAATTAGGGCTGAAGTATTCTGCATATACATGTATTTTGTATTCATGGTTTTTAAATTCACTGAGAGCCTGATCTTCGTCATAGGGGTGCTGCCTTCTCAGTGTAAATATTATTGCTCTAGTGCAGTCCTTGGAGACCGTGGTAGGCTTTCCAGGTCAGGGGTAGTTCTTTTGAGGCAGAACAGGAGCAGCCTTACAGTAAGTTATATGGTTCTCCCAAAGGAGAAGGAGCATTCCTATTTTAGGGTAGTATGAAATCTAAGCCTTTACATAGGTCTTTCTCAATTAAAAGCATTCACAAGAACTTATGTACCATTTTAGATTTGAATGTACTTGCAATAGCAAGTACTTCAAAGGAGAGAGAGCTGCACGTGTGACAGAGTGGCTGAGACCTCAGTAAGCTGAGCTGCACAATGGGTGACAACTTCTTTTTACATATGACCTGTGAAGTGGATATCGACCTAGGTAGGAACAAGTTTAGCCAAGAAAAATATCCCTTCCTCCAGAGGAGAGATTTTGTTCTTTGCCTTTGGTACCTAAGTGTGTCATATAGGAATAAAAATGCTTGGGAGGATTTGAATTCATATGGTATTTTAGTTGATTTAAAAATACTTAGGAATGTCCAGAAACAGGGTTTTTTGCTAGCCACAGGGTAGCAAATATTGACAGGCATAGGTGTACATGAGCAATAGCTACTGAGAAGATTTCCATGATAAAAAAGTAGATTTTGTGTTACTTTTTAATTTGCATTTTATGCCCTGTGATGGCTTTGGACGGATTATACATATGAACCCCTAGTGCAGAGAGGTAACTGCATGGCTGAAGTGACAATTGGTTCTACATTTGCTCTTTATTATACAAGAGGTGCATTTATTTTTAGTTTTGGTCATGTGAAAATGCTGCAGTCATAAAGCTGAGAATAAATATTTTGGTATTTCTGTCTTTTTATTGCAATTAATACAAGTAGGACGTGCTAATACCTGTAGCTAGTAAGAAAATAAGTCAGCTTTTTTTCTGTTGTATATTTTATTTGCCTTATGTGACTGCACATGTGACACAAGCAGTGAACTCAAGAATAACACTGCTGTTGCATTTAGACAAAGCCGTAATACAAAGAAGATGTGCTCCAAGACTTTGAAGAGTTTCAGGAAAACTGAGTTAGTGTGTAAAAATGTATCTTTTAACCTCGGGGACTTTTTATACACTGAAGTACTTGTCCCACACACAAATAGCAGCAGATCAGTTGAAAACAAGAGAGAGTCACAAGAGAGAAGATTAGTATCGTCAGGCTCAGCTTGGGAAGCTGCTTAAACACATTGTAAAAGTCACTTAAGGCATGTGTATATAGGCAAGCAGAAACAGTGGTCTGCTGAAAGCACAGATGTTAGGAGTTTCTCAGACTGCAGAAACATCCTTGAGCAGATGGGTATCTGCCCCTAATGATTCCAACACAAAAAAAGAAACAAACCACCCAAACAGACTGTGTTCAATTGGATGCAAGCTGAGGATGAAGATCTGGAATAGACTTTGAAGACTAAAGAGTCTGCAACATAAGAGAAAATTATGAACTGTGTATATATCTGTGGAAAGGTTGATACATGTAAGAGCACTGGAAGGCATGCAGGGTCACCAGGCAGGACATCAGAAAAAATAACTCAGTTGAACTGGTCACTGCAGGAGAATTTGGGCAGCTGTTGTGTTGGGTAAGAAAGATGAGAAGGTGTCAAACTGCTGAGGTGTCACAACAGAAATGCTGGAGAATTGCAAATTGAATGCAGAGGTGTGACCATGTGTTGTACAGAGCAAGACCAATGCTCTGAAGAGGCATCACTGCTGACAGAAAACATACCACACATGTGGATGCCACAGCTGTGATTTGTGACTATGAGGAATGGATTTAATTTTTAAAACCCTGAAATATTTTATGGAAATTAGGGGGTGATTTTGAGCAGGCTGGCAGTGACAGTCCTGGGAGGCTATGAGTAACCAGGTGAAGCAATTCCTTTCCTCAGCCCATTCCATCTCCCTCCTTTTGACTTCTGATGCTTCCCTTCCAGGTGGGTGAGCACAGCAGCCCTGCTGCCTTCTGTTCTTGTCCTGCCTGCAAGGTCCTAACTAACTCCACCCTCTAAGTCCATCCTACCCCAAACCTAGCTCATTCTTGATAAGATATTCATCTTCTGTTTCACTGTGATTTGTGGAAGTGGAGAAAAATAATATGGAAAAAAAAAAGGTGCTTGGCCTTTTGGATATTTCATGAGAAGGCTGTATTATTTGTAAATAATTTATGACTTTGAAGCCACATACTTTCTCCCCAGGTTATATGTCTTGTATAGCTGAACTGTATGATTTACCTTAAATTGCCTATCTGCTGTGCATCGTGAATCTCTGTACAGTGCTGTTCCTCCTCTCCTGTACAGCCTTCACCCATGGAAGAGAGATTTGCATAAAGTGATTTCTTCATGTAAATGTGATTAGGCTGCAGCTCCAGCATGTTCTTGTAATGGATGTACCAATCCCCTTGAATTGAGCCAGTGTCTGTGTTGGTAATTGAATCTGTTTGTTTGTTGCTCTAGTTTTGGGAATTAGCGGGAAGTGAGGTGCGTGTACTGACACGCTTTTGCTGCAGCCTTTGTAGCCTTATCTGATCATGAGGCTTCTTTGCAAAAAACAAGAGGCAAGCATTGGGATGCGGGCTGGCCATATGCTGCAAGTCAGGCAGGGGCTGTGTCAAGAGCTGGGGGGCTCCCTGGGGACTCCCTGGTTATCTGTCTGGTCCTGAGCCAGGAAGCTGCTCCCCCACCCCTGCCCGTGGGGACGAGCTGCCCAGGGACGGACAAGCAATGTAATCGGAATGGTGCATAAGCCAGAGAGATAAGGAGCTCTGCTGCTTTGGTTGGTGTCATTCAGGCTGTGACATGGGGCTTGATGCAGCCTCTGAGGTGCCAGACTCTGTGAAGCTCCTGCCTGAGAATAAAACAACTAAACCATCGCTCAGACTTTTCCTGCACTCCTCCCCACACATTTATTTGGGTTAATCGCTGGTTTTAGCTGACTGTCTTCATTCATGGTCTCATGGTCTTGTTTGCTTTGCCTCACTTTCCTTGGTCTAATTTCTTTTTGTTCTTTGAGCTCCTTTTGTACCAATCTTGTCCCATCTTCTGTACTCTTCCTGGCACCTCCTCTTTCCCCTCTACCCGAAGCATGAATAACTGAGATAATGAGACTCAGGCCAATTTCCCCAATTACTTTGTATATGTGTGCATATGTATGGCCTCACCCACTGCCTTGTCTCTCGTCCTTCTGACATTTTCTGCAGCAGTCTCTTGAGGATGGGATTATCTTGGAGTGTGTATCTAGCATATTTTCGCTGCCACAGTGTGAATAGCATTGAGTAATGGTATACATATTTTGGAAACCTAGAGCTGTGTTGTACTGTTCATTTGGGCTAGTAATGCCTGACAAATTACCAGGTAGCCTAGCTTGTCATCACCTTCAGTAAGATGTTTTCCTGCATTCAGGCTGTCATTGCATAGCTTTATATTTTTGAAGTGGGAAGGGATGAGAAATTATTAGTCTGTGTGGCCCCTAATAATTTCATGTTTTTTATACTAATGTTAATGTGTTCTGAATAGTGGTTTATCAGAAGTATCTGTTAATTTCGGTAATGGGGATAGTATTTTGATCAGGTGTGTAGTAAATGCAGAAGTTGGAGGGTAGTTTTTGAAGGCTTCTCCATCTTTCTGTAATTACCGGATAGATAATAGGAACTTGCCAGATTCAACATGCTAATGATTGCCTTCCAGCTTTGAGAGAGACAGAAATTATATGCTAGCAGTGTCTGAATGAGGTTCTGCTTTGGTAGTGTAATAAAACATGCAATACTGTGCTCTCTTGCCATTGCGTAAACATCCATGAATATGTCCTCGGTCTTTCAATACAGAAAATAATGAAGATGAAGCTAAATTTACTTTGGGAGTACTCAAATGGCTATTGATGGCTTAGGAATGCTGGGTTATCAATAGTAGATGAACTGCTTTGTTGTTGTCTGTCACTTTGCAGGGCTGCCTCATGAATCATGTTTAGATAAAAGGTAAATGCTCTTACTGTCCCATTTTGCTGTTTTAAATTGCTACCTTTTCAGCTTTGTCCACAGATTTCCTGAAGTGAGCTCTCTGTGTCTGAGATGTAGGGTATTTTCTTAGTGATGCCTTTTTTTCAACTGTCTCTGGACTGAGCTGCCTGATTGAAGCCAAGTCTCCTAAGATCCCAGCAGGTGACAATGATCTGCTGTGCTGTCTGTTCCGCAGGCAGCTCAGCACTGCTTTGTGCTGGGCCTTTAGGAGGACAGTAAAAAAAACTGTGTGCGGGCACTATTCTTAAATATATCACGTACCCTTGATGCCTTGCAGTTGGGCCTAGACTAACTGGGAAGAGAGCACTTTGGGTGTTGTGCCACCAGCTGCTCTATTAGTTGCCTCTTGCTGTATCTCACTTTTAAAGGAATAATTTGCAGCACACAAATCCCTCTGGGATGAAGAGAGTTCTGTCCAGTATTTTCTTCCAAAGTTCAGTCAGTATGGTGGATTATTACAGAAGAACGTGGAGACCTTTAGTCTTTCATATTTATTACCATTGCACTGGGAGTGTGTAAGCAAAGGAGCAGTCTGAGGTAGCAGATAACCTTTGGGCAAAGGAAGAAATAACAAGAAGTGGTATAAGCTGCAGTAACAGTATTTCTAAATCTACAGGAAATCATCTAATCCCCAGTGAATATAAAACATGCCTAAAATTACTGGATCTTTTGAAGTTGGTGTCTTTGTTTCAGAAGTATGCTGTGCAGCCCCAAGTGGTGTGAATTTACTGGGACGTTGCTACTGAAAGAGATACAAGACAGGAACTTTGCCTGTTTGGCTCAGTAGCTCTGAACCAGATCACATGATGGTGTTTGGAGCTGGCGTGTACTCTGCAGGAAATAGGGGAAATTCTGGGAGAAAGCTTTTGTAACTTTATTCTGATTTATTCAAAAAAAGGCATCAGTTAGATACCACTGTTAACAGTGTGTTATACTGGGCAGTGTTAGGAGTAAGAGGCAAGGCTCATTTCAATAAAGAAATAAATTTCACCATCATTTTTTCCAGGGCTCTACACGTACACATCAGTTCTATGCATTAAAATGGACAAAGACCACAACATAAAGGAGTGGTTGTGTGCCTACAAGCTACTGTGGTAATAATTAAGGGCACCCTTAGACCAGTGGGCTGATGAATACCAGATCTGGATGTACAGTGTGTATGACCCATCATAGTGAAGGTAAGGCAGGTGTCCCAGCACTTCTTGTCTCTCCATGTCAGTTTGAACAGAATCCATAGCTCATGTAGATTGGTGTCACATCCTTAACAGAGTATTACATTTTGTGTTTTGAAAGATCCTGTAATGTCTGTTAATTTTATTGCTCTACTACTTTGTGCTACTGGTGCCAGCAGAGATGAGGAATTAGGTAAAGCAAAAATGATGTTCTAGCCCAGTTGTCCCTAAAGTGTGTGTGTTACTGTGGCTGCATGTAGCTGCACTCAGTCATGGGCCTGGCTCTGGAGAGGAATATGCTTTTGTGATACAGACTCTTTTGACTAGTTCTGCTGTAAGATGGTCTCTTCTGACCTTCTGCTTTTCACTTAGACATCTTTCCTTTCTACTTTTGCTTTGCTTGTCTTCTCCTATGCCTTATTTTTGTATGTTTTCCTCACGCTTACAGCTTTCCTAAGTGTATTTCTCCCTGCAACCGCTGTTCCCATCTGAACAATCTGTTGTAAATTTTTGGGTTTTGTCCCAAAGAACTTATGTTGCTTTTGTGCCACTCTCTTGAGGCCCTGTTGTTGCCAGTCTCCCATCCAGCCTTCCAGGTCTGTGCTGCTGCCTCCTTAGCTCTGTGTCCTGTCTCTGCTGAGCCAGTGCCAGTCTCCCCTTGTACCAGCTGCATCTTGGATGGGTCTCGGCTCACCCTGTTCTCATCCAAGTAACTCCTGGTTTCACTCTCCTTTTTCACTCATTTTTTTTTCTCCTTGGATTTTTGCCTAGATTGACTGACTCTCATCTTCTTTCCTCCTTACTCCCTTGCCTTCTTTCATCCTGCTTTTCTCCCAGACTCCCCAACCAAATTTCCTTGCCTATTCTTATCCATCATTTTGCCCACACATCTCTCAATCCCAGTTTTTCTTTTCTCAATCCTTTTTCCTTACTTTTCTCCAGTTTCCTTGCTCTTGTTCCTGTTCTCACAGGAGTACTCTATCTCATTTCAGAAGGCAGTAAAAAGCATCTCTGACATAAAACTTTTTCCTGGGTCTTGTCAAGTCCTTTCTTCAAAGAGCAGAGCTTCTCAGAGAAAAAGACTTTTTAACTTGTGCAGTGAAAAGTGCTTTTCTTTGTCTTTAGTTTCAGAAACACATGCCTTGTTTTAGTGGAGATACGGAAAACTACATTTAACATGAAGCTGCATTTTTTATAAATTGAAAATTATCAGGAAAGGGAAAAGTGGCCAAGAGCTGTAACAGGCAGCGCTACTGCTAGCCTCACCTCCTAGAGTTATCACAAAATGCCAATTTGAGGTTTGAAAGTCATCAAAGTCCTTTTTCAGAACATACTGGCAAATATACAGTTAGTATGATTAATATGAAAGAATTAATATGATGCTGCAAATTTTGCAAGGCTCCCAGTAGAGTGAGTTGCCCAAGGAGGCAGCACATGAGCAGTGAACTGCTGCCTGTCTTGCTGCTTTGTAACAGTTAGTTGAGGAGTGAGAGGCCCACTCAGGAGTTGGACATGGTTTGTGAGACCCTCGATGCTAGAGTTGTGTGTGTGTATCCCCTACTCATCCTTCCTGTAAGACTAGTTCTGGATATGTAAATTAAAAAAAAAAATAAAAGACACCTCACAAATTACAGCAGCCTGTATTACCGTAGCCTTACCATTTTGTAGAAGGGCTAGACTGGGATGCTGATATCTGGAAGAGGATTAGTGATATGACAGAAAATACACAGCTGTTGAAATAGATATTTGAATTTTTAATAGATAAACTTGTAGAGCAGCTCTACTAGCCTTATATTGTTCAAGGTCTTTCTCTGTCTATCATGTACTTTTTCACAGTAGAGTGAAGACATGATCTGATCCCCAGGGAGTTAATAATAATTCTTTCATCCCAGGGAAAAAAAGTGAAAGGTAAAAGGAGCTACATAAGATTTGTCTGTGACATTTAAAGTCCAAATTGGAGTTTGTCTGAGTAATTTATCTTTGGGTGTTTGCAGGAGGGAGTGTAGGAGAATATGAATGAGGGCATCGTAGTTATGTCTGAGCTTTCTGATAGCTGAAGAGAATATTTGGGGGCTCTGTGTGGCTGGAAGGTCTTTCTATGTGATCTCTTCTCCAGCAGATGGAAGATAAACATTAGGAGGAGTATTTTAATTATCAAAACATGGGAATTACTCCAGTGCAGTACTACCCTGAGACACCACTTTCTTTCAGAGTGACAGGTGATGTGTTTCTGGGATGTTAGAGACCGCTCATTTCCCCCTACTACACTGAACATGCGTACACTGCAGTTTCTCTGGCGGTATTAAATCTGTCCACAATCTGTATCTGTTGCTGGTGAGGAAAGAAATGAAAATAAAGCATATCCTTATGTAGAGAGCATCACAAGTAAAAGGCACTGAGGGAAGAGGATGTGTTTTTCAATTTGACTCCTTTTACAATCTGCTTGGAGTCTTTGCATTCCTATGAATTACTTCTTGAAACATGTAGAAGATTATTAGATTGACATAAATTGTAAATTTCCTGCATGGAGAGATTCTTTCTCAAAGTGTGTAGCAATTTCTATTTCCCACAGCTGTTAGATTTCTGCTTGCACAGGTGTTTGTTCAACTTCATGCTTCCATCAAGACTTGTCGGAACCCAGGGGGTTCCTATGACATTCCTGAATGACCCGAACCCTGGCCAGGAGGCTTTTCAGCCCTGGCAGGAGGGTCAGAGACCTTAGTTTGCCACCAAGAGTGCCTGTGGCTTTGATTTTAACCCATGGAACAAGCTACCAACTTTATATGAAGAACTGCAAATCACCAAAGTTTAAATAGTAAAATGGTAGTAATTATTTTAAAGATTAAAAGAAATTAAAGATGAAAAGAAGAAAGTTTGAGGTTTTGTACAGGGGAGTCTGAGATTCTGTACAGGGGGGTTTGAGAGACAAGATGGAGAATTTTTACACATAGTGTGTTATTTCTTCTTCTCCTTCTTGCCATCCATCTTTGAGCCAGGGTGGCATTTCTGGATTAGTTTGTCAGAAAACTGGACAATGTAATATAGGGGTCACAGATTGGAAATTAGCAGTAAATATTAATTACATAGTTGATAGTATTAACTCGAGCTTGGGGGCGGGCAGAGTGCCTCAAACTCTCTTGCTGGGCAGCTTGCAGCAGGGAAGAAAGAAACTAAAAGATAAGATAAAAATAAAACAGCCTTGAGAACAACAGCTGAAGACTCCAAACTGATTCTTCAGCAGATGGGTTGGAAACAAGGACTTTTTACACATCTGGGATCGCCCGGGACAGGGTGGACTCCCAGAAAGACTCTTCTTTGCAATGTGCTGTGTTTCATGTGAACCTACCAACAGTCCTGCATCCAGACCTTCCTTAACTCCTAGGAATAACGTTCAGCATATTCTTGTGGGTATCAGCAGTTAACTAACAGAGGCACAGCCAGCCTTCTGTGAGTTTCTTACAGCTTGGGCGTATGACTTCCGTGTGTCCCTGGGGAGGCAGCTCTGAGTGTCAGCCTTTGCTTGGAGGGAGGATGAGAGAGGATTCTGCAGCCATGGGAGTTGTGGTTCAGCAGGGTCTCCTGGGGTAGCTGGGAGAATGTGGGCTGGGGAAGACAGTGCCTGCCCTCTTCTGCACTGGAGCATGTTCTGGTCCATAGGAGGAGCATCCACCTGCTGCGTGGCACTTGTAGGAGATTGCTGTGTTCCCAGAAGGCAAGACTGGAGCCCTGTGATTATTCATCAGCCTCTGCTTGTTTCTCAGCTGCTTTTCCCCACAGCTGCATATCACAAAGTCATTTGAAATACAGGTTTTTCACCAGCTGTTTTCTGGTGAAAAGGCTGGAAGGAATGTCCAGTGAGGAGCAGCTAAGGACTTTGGGTGTGTCCAGTTTGGGAGAAAAGGAGGCTGCGGGGCAACTTCACTGCTCCCTACAACTTTGTGAGCGGGAGAAGTGGAAAAGGAGTTGTGATTTCTTCTACCTGGTATTGAGTTATAGGATGCATAGGAAATGGTTCAAAGCTGGGGCAAGGGAGGATCAGACTAGACAGTAGGAAGCATTTCTTTACCAAGAGGGTGAACGAGGACTGGAACAGGCTTCCTAGAGAGGTGGTTGATGCTCCAGGCCTGTCAGTATCTGGGAGACACTTGGACCAATGCCCTTAACTTTTAGTCGGCCCTGAACTGGTCAGGTAGATGGACTTGGTGATCATTGTAGGTCCTTTCAATTGAAATATTCAGTTCTATTCTAATATTTTACAGTCTGGACACTGGCAGTGGAATTCCCCTATGCTAATGATACATGGCAGAGCATGAGGTTAGCAAAAACCGTACCTGAGACCATACTTGCCTCAGTCACCACTCCTTTTGCTCTGAAGGAGGTAGTTTGAGCCCTTTCCTACATATAAGAAATGCATTTCCTAACCTACCAATGCTTGTCGATGCAGATCAGGGTAGACAGTTTGTGTCTGTCACACCTCCATCCAAATTCATAAAGGTGTTTAGAAATCTTGATACAAAATACTCAGGTACACTGTTGTCTCACTGTCCATCCATGTGGATCACTGTGTATGAACTTGCCCCTTTTCCCACATAACCACTGTAGCCTCATTGGTGGCATTAACTTGCATTTGTGCAAGCAGTCTGTGCTTTATTTCTCAGAAACCTGGGGCAGGTCAGGAACAGTCAAGTTTTGGGCTGGGTCTCTGAAATGAGGGCAAGAACTACTGTCTTTGGAGCCTTCCTGCATGATTAATAGGTACATGTTGACATCCACCCAGTTACAACCTGTATTACTCCTACTTGCTCAGTCCTGTTTTTAGGGATGAACTTCCTAACTTGGCTCACGTCATATCTTCAGAAAATGCTGTTATAGTAATGCCAGTGCTGGTTTTTGCTGTCTTTCAATGTTCACCAGCACCAAACAATAGAGGTGGGACACCGTGAACTCTTGAGATTCTGAATGTCAAACCTCAAGATCCTGTTACAAAGACGTTAAGACAGCAGATGGGTTATTTTGCAACATATTAAGATGAACATGTTTATTACTTCCAAAATATTTTCTCTGTTTTATTTTAATATTTATGAAGCTTTACGTGAATTAAGTAACTTCTATAAACTTACTTTTCTATTAATACCCAAATGTGGCTGTGTGTAATTGGCATGTGATTAATATCTCTAATGGAGTTTCAGTCTTGAATGTGACTCCTTTGACATGCTTTCTGATTTTTTTTCTGTTTGCTAGTCATGTTGACTACCTGAGGCACTTGTTGGTTTTTGTGGGGTTTTTTTTGGCATAGCATTAATGTTTGTTTCATAGTTGATGTCATTATTATTTTATCAAATAACCAGATAAATTGGTACAGCGAGACTGATGCACTGATGCTTTCTAATGGTGCACTTTACCTCTGCTCTATTATTGCTGCCCATTTCATTATTTGTGAGTTGATTACAGCTGCGTTTCTCAGGGGCTATGAAATATTCAGTAGGCCAGGCTGGCCTAGGGAGAATTGCAGTCTTTGCAACTGAACACCTGCCCTCAAAGGCAAAAACAAACAAAAAAGTTCTTGTGTTTACAAGTGATGAGGGAAATCCTTCTTTCCTTTAGCTTTCCCACAGCACTGACTCTAGGTACATGCTAATTAAAAATTGCCACTTTTATGCCTGTTATTGGATGGAGGAGAAGAATAAGAATAAATATAAAACTACTGCATTTCAGCCATATTCACCTGGCCATAGCAGAGAAGGAAAATAAATGTTCCTATAATTGGTTGCCTGTGTGTCAGTGTGAGGTAGTTGATGTTCGGGGTGGGATTGGGGGAAGAAAGCCCCTCTCTGTTAAGGGCAAGAAGGAACACTTGCAGTTATGTTCTCACACTGTGTCTCTCTGGGGGACTTGCCAGCAATGATTGACTGAAATGTGCAATATTTTACCAAGTAGGAAACAGATAAGGTTTTTATAAACAGGATACTTCATCATTAAAGTAAAGAAACAATTGCTTTGACCTTGTCACTGAATGGGTAAGGCCAGCATTGTGATAATTGAGAATGTAGCTAAGCAACAGTTCTCCAGGAGCATGCACTGCTTTATTTTTAGTTGAGTACACCAGTACAGTGGGGGCACGTGGCACACACACACGGGTATGAATGAGCAAAACAACTGGTTAATGATTACTAAAAAGAAAAAAAATCTTTTTGCACAAAGTCTGAGTTTTAATATGTGCTTCTACTGATTTTATTTTGGATTTACATCAAAAGAAATTAATTGGATCAATATATTCTTCTGTGGTCCGAGCAACCAGATAGCCTGACAGTATGTCTGATTTCTTAAGCTGCTTGAATCTCTTCTGAAAACTAGTGGTGTAGAAGAAATGACATATTCCTTCAGAAATAGTCTATTTTATATCTGTTTCCCCTTACTTTGTTGTTAATTATATTTCCTAATCTTACAGGTTAGTATTGCAGAGCCTAATTTATTTATTGCTCTAATTTTGGTTTAAACCAGTCAAATATCCTAGTGAGGCAGTCCCCTACGAAGTTAACAGTGTAAGACACTTTAAATCTGAAATAAATGTCCAGGGAAGAGAACGTACTTTCTTCTAGCAAAGTCAACTTACAAACCAAGTTAGTTAATTTTTGTGGAAGCAGCGGGGATAAAACAAAGTCCAAAGTTAGTAATTTTTATTATGAAGGCATTGCAGGACAAATTGCCACCATATGGCCCCTCTATTATCCCATAAACAAAAGTATGTGTTCCAAGGCTGGTGCCAGGAGAAAATTTGCAACCTCTTTACCTCTCTCTGTTTCTGGTAAATCTCTCATCACTGACCTGGATGTTCTTTCTTTTGGTATTAAACCAGTACAATTGCTAAATAACAATGAGTTTCTACTTATCAAACCCAAGCAGTTACAGAAATCTCTCCAAAGATACTGTCACTGTATGAGTACAAACTAACCTAACTTTCCCTATAGGAGCCTTTAATTCTGTTTTGGTCTATTAAATTTGTATTGCTGGCAACATTGCATAGGTGAGAAAGTAAAAATGTCCTAATTCTCAGCCTAATTTATTAGATCTTTAAAAGCCAAAAGATACTTTACAGACAAAAATAATAAAAAGGAGTTTAAAGACTGTATTCATCACTCTTGGGTATTTTTAATATAGTAAGAAAACGTTTTCCTAAGATACCTTTCTCTGGATATGATTTTAAATTTACTGAATGAGAAAATATAATGTATATTTTCATATTCTTAAAGTGTGGCATGATTGAATTTGGACTTGTGAATTTGTTTGATTTTTTTTTTTTTTTNCATTTGTCAATACTGTATCTCACTTGAACATCAAGCCCTACAGAGACTACAAGGTAATTGTTTATACAACTTTCTGTTTCCTATGGTGGTCAGCTTGGGTTTAACTCATTTTCTGAAGACCCGTGTAATTTATGAAGGTGCCAGCGCTAAGCAACTAAGCAGCAAAGTTACAGCAGCTTTTACAGAAACTGTTGCTTATAGCTTCACCATCCATGGTGAGTTTGTTAGATTGCCAGTGTGTGTCTGTAAAACAAAGATGTGATATGTTTTGAAAATGCACTTCTTATATTCGTGTCTTAAGAAGCAGCAGTACTAGTCCCAGCTGAAAGGTGGAATCTGGTGAATATGGGTTTTTGTGTGGTCATTCAGAAAGTTGTTCCTTGCCCCTCAGCATCCAGTCTTTTAGCTGGTTTTCTTCCTGGAGCTGTCTGAGAGGCATCCCATGTCCTGCAGTGCTGACACAGGCTTTCCTGCCCCAGGAAGATGGCTTTGGTCAGTGTAAATGTTTTGGCCAAGCAAAGTGATGGACCACCTCATGGGAAATCAGACTTAACTCACTTTGGCAAGTTGATAAAAGCTGTTTCTGCTGTTGCAGTTGTGGTAGATGCTGCAGATCTATACATCAATTTGCTCCTCTCAAAGCCTGTTTGGAAGCATAGCTAATGAGGTCACCATGGTGTGGACAGCAACTGAACAAAATCGACTGCTGGGGTTCATGTTTCATGTTCAAGTTACAAAGCCCTCCCACTGTGCTGGGTGCAGAAAAGAATATTTTGGTTAGGAAGTTGGTGTGGGCATGCAGTCTGCAGAGCAGAACCTGTACCTCTGCGTGGAGACCAACAACATCCAGCCTTCAGCAGGCAGGCTGGTGCTGCTCACATTCATTTACTGGAGGAATGATGAGATTTGAGCAATACCAAATTTATATTGGGCTGCCTCTTAAACAATGTCTCCCAACACCTGGCAAAAGGTTAATTCCAAGGACTGAAGTTAATTTTAATTCCAGGTGTCCCAGCCCTTGCTGTTACTAGTGATACGGTACCAGACTAGCCTTGGCTTGATTATGTAATGCACGCAATTTGTGCCTGAGTTGAGAAATATTGGGAAGATTTCAAGTCCCTTAATGTAGTAAGAGCCTTGAAACTTGATGAGGAATCGGTGCTTTGCTACTGCATACCAAGCAGGTATGATAATCATATTGGTAACATTGCATATTGATACATATTAATACATATTGATAATATTGCAAACAAAATCTTTCAGGGTAACCCCACAGTGCTAACTGACCTGCTGCATGTTCCTAGCTTTACCTAAAGGAAAGTCGGATTGTTCAGACAATCTTAACTTTTTTAACCTTAGACAGGTTTAACTTTTCCTTTGCAAAATGGAGGGCACTTCTCTGATAACATACTTGGTTACCACAACTCGTCTGACCAGGTGCCTCCTAAGCTATGGTGACTGGTTGTATGAGTTTGTGTGAATACTCTGAGTCCCTCTCTGTCTCTTTTTGTTGCCTCTATGAAGGACAGAGATGCTTCAGTTCCATATTTTGAGCTCATGAGAAAGGCATAAATAAATACAACATAGATATGGTTCATAGAATCATTGCTTCTTGGAAATAGTTGTCTTTAACACAGAAATCCATGAGCTTGTCTTAGAGATAAAATTAATTTAAAATCAGTTTATTACCACTCATGCTTATGGTGTCTTACTTTGTGGAAGCTAGAGGTCTGTGATAGCTGCCTTTAAATCTGTCAACGATGAAGCATTTTACTTCTGAACTCTCATTTTCTGTGAAAGATACTCAGATCAGGAAATGAAACACATCTGAAAGCTGAGGGTTTTCTCTCTCTTCTCTGTTGAGTAGCTCATCATTTTGCAAATTCTGTTTGCAATAACAATGTGTCGATGACTCTGAAGCATATCTGACGGGCCTGCATAATCTGAACTCTTGCAGAGGAAATCAGAACTTGTGAACAGATATTATTATGCCATGTAACCCTCCATCAGCATTAGACAGTGCGACACAGCAACACAGTGTGATCTGAGAGCATCTGTAGGTCCAGGCCATTATCATTTCAGTTAAAAGCTGGAAGCCTTACAACTGAAAAAAAAAAAATTATCTGGGTTCTAGTGTCTTTCAGAGATCTGGATGTACTTCTCTGATGTGTAGTACAGCCCAGAAACAGCTGTTTGGCTGTGAACAAGGCTAGAAGGTGAGGACAGGATCCTTTTTCAAGCAGCTGTGGTTGGTGCTGAAATAGTATCAATCTTTAGCCTGGCAGATTTTGGGCTGTGTCAAAAAAAAAAAAAAACAAACAAGCAAATGACCCCCTCCATGGTCACTTGATGGGTATGGTTTGGAGCACTTTCAGATAGAGGTGGAGAAGGCAGGTGTGACAGGTGATAAAAGGAAGTGGCTGAGCTGAGGACTTCATTCAGCCATCAGGAGCCACATCTCCAAGCACTGCATGCTCAGACACGTCTGATGTTTCACTGAGAGGTTGCTCCCTGAGGTTCCTGTGGCTTTCAAAGGCAACACCAAGAGGTTACTGCCAGTGTCAGTTTTAGGAAGCTTAATTATTAATTTAAATAGCATCAAAAGGATGTGCAAGTTGAATGGTCATGGGTCAGGTGTCCAAGGTCAAGTGGGCCTGTCTCCTGGGGGCTGGCAGAAATACATGTTGTGCAGTCATTTTTGTAGAAACATAGGAATGGCTTCTAACACAGATACACTGTGGTAGGGGGATGAGAGATGTGTCAGGGGTGAAGAGCAGGGCAGGGTCTCTTGGGTGGGT
This sequence comes from Bombycilla garrulus, assembly GCA_013400315.1. Lineage (NCBI taxonomy): Eukaryota > Metazoa > Chordata > Aves > Passeriformes > Bombycillidae > Bombycilla > Bombycilla garrulus. The sequence continues at coordinate 479,013 of VXBU01004011.1, forward strand.
GTCTACAGCAGGACAGCAGAGGTGTTGGCAGGTCATCCCCTGTAACTTACGTCTTGCAAAGAACATGCAGGACTGGTTTGTTCCATGTGGCTGGACATCACACTGATCTGCCCATGTTCCCAGTGTCTCTGCTCTGGCCTCTCTGGCATGGTGTTGGCATGGCAGAGGTGCAAGGCCAGTGGCTGAAGGAAGAAGTGTGAGCCAGGTGCCAGCTGGGAGGGCTTGCTGATATGAGATTGCTGCCAGGGACCTGGCCATGGCCCTCTCCAGAAAGGCAGTGAGGAGGGATGAAGGGGTGCTGCTCCCAGAGTGACTTTGCACAGGATACACGGTTTCATGCTTACAGCTGACAGCTTGCCTATGTTGGAAATTATTGTTCTGCTTTCAGTTTCCTTTCTGGCTATTTTGCACCAAGCACCTGGGGATTGGGCTTTGTAGGTATTCAGAATCAACAGAAATCCATACAAGCATCAGGCTCAGGCTTCTGCTTTTTGCCTGTGTGGGTTTTTAGGAGTGAGTGTGGGGCTTTTTTTGTTAATGAGATTTTTTTAGGTTGAGTTTGTTGGGGGGGCTTTTGTTCACTCCTTTTTTTGTTTGTTTGTTCTTAGAAATCCCCTCTTGTCTTTGTCATTTAGCTTTCTTCGAGTTGGCAAAAGCATTTTCTGTCAGTATTGATGTTAATGGGCTCCAATGTGTTGGCTGGTGTGAGCCACAAGATACCTTGTACCTCTGCCACTATCAGTAGTAGCTTCTGCTCTTCTGCAGGTTTCTTTGCCTGAGATGTCAGGTTTTCCCTCTGCTTTCTTTAAGCTGCTCTTCCAGATGGCCAGCTCTCCTGCAGGAGTAAGCACCCCCAGGCAAGGGCACTCAGCTGCAGCTCCTCAGTCTGAAAGGGTCCTAAATACATGAAGTTTGTGCTTTTCATTATACTGAACGTAACAGGAGGAGCTGCCTTGCCAGCAGGCTCCCATGCAGAGGATCTGCACTAAAAGGTTTGCATAACTGCAGGGGAGGTGAAAAACCCCCTTTGAGAGAATGTTCATGAGCTGAATGTTGGTGACTTGGAGTCAGGGATCTCAGAGCTCATCCATGGGCCTGATGGCAGCTTGCTAGTTTGTCTTTATCTTTTTGGTTTTGCTGTTTGTCTGGCCATGCTGCTGAATCTGGGGTGCCTGTGGCTTTCATGAGGGCTCCTAGGAGCACTAGCGGCTTGTCCCTTGTCCCAAAACAACCTATCCATCTCCTCATCATTTTCCAGCATGAAATCTTATGTTTTCAAGGAATGCAGTAGGAAGGAAACATTTCTGAGGAGGCAAAGATGGGTGAGACTTCAGCCCCTCTGGCCATCAGTGAGCTGGGTGGGGGAGTGATGTGCTGTCAGCAGGGGCTGAGTGCTGCTCCCTGGCACAACCCAAGCTTTCCTGGTGATGAAGAAGACATGGAAGGAAGGAAGGAGTGTAGGAGTCAAGCTTGTCCACTTTCAGGAAGTTGTGGGAGAGCAAGTGAGCAGCAGTTCTTACAATGACACTTCCTGTATGGTACAGTTAACGTAACCAGCCCTTGTTGGGCATAATGCAAAGGAATTTAAGAACTGCCTCATGACAGGAGTTAGGCCTGTTTATTTAGACAGGTCCTGTAGGAGTGGAGTGATTCAAATATTCCTGTGAAAGGTTTGCATCTGGGCATGGTAGGGGACTGAACCAGTAACTGCGCTGACTGCAAAAATAGGCTTACATTGCAGGAATGACCAAGATGATTGCAGAACTGCATGAATGATTAATTTACCCTGCTTTTGTTTCACTTTTGATCCTGGGTCCTCTGGAAAAAAAAAAAAAAAGGCGATTTTGGAAGATGTTTTTAAAATAACAAACAAGGCAGTTGTAATAACAGCTCTACCACGCAGATGTGCACCAGCACCACACTCCAAGAGGAACAGAATAAAAAACCACTTTCTCCCATTTTTCTCTAGTGTGACTATTTGAAATTTGTAGACAAATAATCACCAAATACTTTACAATCAGAACATTTATTCACATTTTAGTAGAACGGTATTATTAATCTTCAAGTAGGATACAGAGTGATAGAGTGGTAGTGCTTTCTTAATAACCATCTTTTAAGCTCAGTGTAGAAAGAATTTGTTTTGTTATTAAAATTACTCCACATATTTGAGACAGATTTCAGCTGAACAACTGCCTAATATGTGCTAGACACATATTGATTTTTTTTGTCTTAGCCCAACGTTTCCCCTGGGCATCATATTATTTATTCATAAAGCAGAAATGATGTCTGACAGGCAGTTAGAGGGGTGTAGAGCTGTAGTCCAGAAACAATGTGAAAAGCTTTGCAAAGACCCCAAGAAATCAATGTGCTGATGCTAAAGAGCAGCCTTTTAATTCTGAGCACACATTCTTGCAATCATTTAGCGTGGAATAGGAAATTTAAATAACAAATAGTTACTATTAAAACTGCAGGCTTAAATTTTCATTCATCTTTATTCCAATTATCCGAGCCAAGGTGGAAGTAGGCACTGAAGGCAGCTAGCCAAGCCCAGACACCTCTTAGCCATAACACAGGCTTGCTGCTCTAGCCCTGATTTGCACATTTGTATGTAAATTTCTGTTGGAAGTAAGATATTTCTGTCAACAAAGATTTAGAACCCAAACGTTGTTCAGTGAGCCAAGATATTCCTAAAATGTGCATGATTCATCACCACTTACTCTGATTGAGTGTTAGACTGATGTCTGTACAGCAGAATAAAATAATAAATAGCTGGTATTTTTAGAATAAGTTAGTCATTGTGATAGACCTGTTTGAAAAAAAAGCATCAGGCCAAATGAGATTTGTTCTGATTTTGTTCATTCAAAACTAGATCACAGCATACTGTCAAGCCCTATTTGCTGGTGGAAGATATATTTTATTTCCAGTAATGTTTTTTCTACTGAGAAAAAGAATCAAACTATCAGGTAATATTAGGAAAATTTTCATCTGACCTTATACCTCTTTCAATAAGATAAATACTGAAGTATTATCTTTGAAATGCAATGAACATCTAAACATCTGGTCCAGTCAGGCCACTATGGAATTTGTTTCTTGTTCTTTAAAACACAGATAATGCAGTCAAAAAATAGCGCGTCGTCTTGTAATTAAATATTTCATCTTGATGTGTAAGCACAAGGGAAATGAACTAAATTTGTTCTGGCATTTCTTGACTTTCTAGGACTTGACTTTGAACCTTTTTCTTCTTTGATATATATTGAATTGGGAATTTCAAAATTTGCTTTGCATATTTTGAGGGGGAGGGGAAATGTAAGAAAATAATTCATTTCCACTCTAGAAATGTGAAAATTATTGTCTTTCTTGTGGTTAATAAGAAGGCTGTGTTGCTTACAGTGAAACCAAGACACGCATTAACCATGTGAAGCTAAGAAGTTCACATGTGCTCCTTAAACTGGTCTGTAGAACACCTTATAATTGTTTTCTCCAGGGAAGGCTTTGACCTCCTCAATCATGAAGAATCACAGTAAATTCAATTTTAAATCACTCAAATGGGACAGCATAATCTGAGTCTATCCACAACAAGTAAGAGTGTCTGAAACATGCACACAGTTGTATTTTTTCCCAGGGAAATGTATGGTTTTGAAAAGAAGGAAAAAGCGTTATCTTCTAGGAAATCAAATATTTGAATATACCTCCACATGTAGTGTTCTGATATGTGATGGCATTGGGAAAGCATTGCAGTGTTTGACTATGCCTGCCTTTCAAGGATTTGAAGACCTAATTTCAGTTGACTCAATCTGAAGAAAGTGTAGCAAACCCAGCATTTTTCTGGACTATTGTGCGCATTGCAATGGTCATACCTTTAATGCTTGCTATCTGATGAGAAAATGAAGTCGTAAGAATACCTAATTTCCCCAAAATGGATGCATTTTTATTTTCTCTTGCCAATACTTTTGAATGCTGCCAATAACTTGCAAGAGTTGCTGTGTATTTACAAGCAGGTTTTAAATAACAGATTTACAGCATAGCAAGCATTACAGGTGACAGTGTTATGTAGTGACTTTTAAATGTCACTTTTCCAAACTGTGAAATTACAGCTGTAATAATAATTCTTTTAATCTATTTGGATAGCTGATAGCCAGTCAGTTAATGATGTTTGTTCATCAAAAACTCATCTGCATTTCTCTGTCTCCCTGAACTCTCTTCTAGATTTAATCCTGTCCTTACTGTTGTCAGGAACATAACTCTTGGCTTTCGACAGCAGAGGAGTACCCACCCCAGATAGAGCACTAAAATGCAGGCATTTTCTGCTTCACCAGCCCGGAGTGCTCTTCAGGACACTCAGGCAGAGGATGTATGCACCAGAGCTGTTCCCTCAAGGTCCAGCTCCAGTCACTGCAGGGAAGTGGCTACTCTTAGGACATGGTGCATTTAATTTGCAGCCTTATTTCTTTGTGTGGTGAGTTTTGCCTTATAAAAACCTTACAGGATGCTGTAGTCTGAGTGTAAGGACCCAGCTGTGGGGTGGAGTTCAGTTTCAGGCTGTCATACACGCTGAGTTCCTTTCTGAGCAGCTGTGTCATTGTGTGGACATAGTATCTCTCTTGGAGTCAGTGGGGAATGTCATCCCTGTGTCCTGCAGAGCCTGGAGAGCACTGCTGGTCTCCCTGAGCCAGGCTCTGCTTGGTGGAATCTCTCACAATGGGGGCAAAGGACTGGGCTGGATGTGTGTTATCAGGATACTGGGATTCCAACTGGAATGTGTGCTCTTGCCATCTGTGGTGATTTGTGACAGTGATACATAGCTAGCTAGTACGTTACCTCCTGGCTTTCTTTCGGGTGCTGATTACTAGTTTTTAAAGGACACGGGGAAGAGCACTAAGCAAAATAATCAAAGATAGTTCACATTTTTAACAGGCCTTTTGTTGTTAAGGTTTGCATGAATACAGTATAGCACAGCAAAAGGATTTTCTTAACTTTGTGATATTCTTGTGTTCCTAAACTTGCTTTCTTCTAATGCTTTACTGGAACCTTTGATGAAAAGTGGTTCATTTGTAAACCACTGTTAAAAAGGCCTTGTATGGGAACGTGATGTCTGCTGCAGCTTTCTATTTTTTACCTTCATGTTTCAGTAATTTACCAGGTGTGATAATAATTTACCTAATGTCAGCATATCTTTGGTAAAACACCTAGCCTTACCAAACAAACAGGTATTTTCAGAGGTGTACTAAGAGGATGGCAAACACCAGTCCATCTCATGGGTCACTTGGATAAAAGGCTGCACTGCTGTTGAGACTATCATCTGCCAAGAGGCAAATGTGTTTTAAGACCAAGGTTTGCTACTGAGCTCAAATGGACCCTTAGCCACTGCTCTTTTAACTTGGTAAATGGCTGAGCTTAGGAGGTGACAGAAAAAATACTACCTTAAATATTTTCTAACAGAATTAAATAGAAAGTACATTTTTAAATCAGTTTATAAAAGACCAAATTAGTTATGGAACACAGAAGTTTCCAGTTACCTGTTACATACAAGTATTTTAGGAGTCATTAGAAGATAGTTAACTCCTTATAACACCCCACATAGTTAGTGATGTCCTCGTCTTAAAAATGAACTACATAAGTTGTTGAATAAGGTGTTCTTTTTCCTCCAGAGATGTCTGTGACTGAGACATGTTTAGGAGCCAAACCTAGGGATGCTTGTTCCGTGGAGCAATGCCATCCTTCAGTCCACTGTCAAGCATAGTCCACATATAGCTTATGTAACTCTTAGTTTGTTCAAAGCTGCTCTTAAAAGAAATTTATTTTCTTGTGAGTGTTTCTGTAATGTTCACGTATTTCTCGTATAATAATGGTAGAAGGAAGCAGTCTGATTTCATATCCAAATCCCTTCTGGTCCATCCATCCACACAGCCCTCCAGTTCATTTGCAATACCGGCTTTGACACTGACCTGCTGTGTATTCAAAACAGCATCTGCAGGCTTTATGTATTGCTACATTGAAGTCAAGGATGAGCTGTGGACAGACATTAACACACTTAACCTCATTTTCTCCTTTTAAATCCCTTCTTAGAGTCTTCTCTGCCATAATCCCTGAAAAAAAAAAAGTAGGTTACTGATGTGTTACAGTCACTGCCTCTTGTGTTGACTGATGTGTTCTCTTTGTTTCCTCCAACTTCCTTGTCAACAATCCACATCTACTTACTGGACCTTTTTTTAATGTTTGGATGTGGCTTTCCAGACAGGAATGATCTTTTTTTGTTCTCACTGAGCACAGCCCCCAGTGTGCTTCTACCGTGCCTGGGACTGCTAGATGAGGTCCCCAGCACAAGGGCCACCAAGTTGATTAGGGAGATGAAGCACCTTTCCTAGGTGGAGAAGCTGAGACAATTGGGATTGTTCAGCCTGTAAAAGAGAAGGCTTCAGGGTGAAGCCTTAATTGTGGCCTTCCTGTACCTTAAGATAGCGTGCAGAAAAGATAGAGAAGGATTTTTTACAAGATTTTTTTACAAGACCATGTAGTGGCACGACAAGGGGGAAGGACTCCAAACTGGAAGAGAGTAGGTTTAGATTAGATATCAGGAAAAAATTCTTTACTGTGGGGGTGAGACACTGGAACAGGTTGTACAGAGAAGCTGTGGATGCCCCATCCCTGTAAGTGTCCAAGGCCAGGCTGGATGAGACTCTGAGCAGCCTGGTGGAGTGAAAGGTGTCCTTGTTCATGGTAGGGGCTTGGAACTAGATAATCTTTAAGGTCTCTTCCATCCCAGGCCATTCTGTCATTCTATGATTCCATGTTACCATAACACGGTGAAGAGACTATAACTGTGATGGCTCAGTGCTTCACAACTCTCACAGAGGTGTCCTCACAGCACCATGTGAGGAAAACAAATGTTATCATATGGTAAAGGTGAAAAGTGATGGCATATGTCCTTAATAAGGAATGTTCTTGAAGATTTCTAATAATTATGAAATATCTGAGCTGAAATACAAATATCTGTTTTTTTAAGAAATGAAGACTTGTGATATTTAATATTTCAGATCTCTTGGAGCTTTCATTTGCAGATGTGTATTCAGCACTGCTGCACATCAGGAGCTTAGGAAGTGGAGGTTTGAGTATGGNATTATGAAATATCTGAGCTGAAATACAAATTTCTATTTTTTTTAAGAAAAGAAGACTTGTGACATTCTTTAATATTTCAGATCTCTTGGAGCTTTCATTTGCAGGTGTGTATTCAGCACTGCTGCACAACAGGAGCTTAGGAAGTGGGGTTTGAGTATGGATGGGACATTTACTCAGTGTTTTCCCTGGCATCTGTAAGGGCTCTTTGCCAGAACCTATGTTACCAGTTTAATCCTCACACTTTCTCTTGTCTCCTGTGGTGGTGACTTTTTGTCTTGCAGATTATGGAAGAAAGGGAACAAAATCCTATGGGCTGGCAATACTCAGAAAATTTGTAACATAGGAGCCTTCACCTGCACTGCTGTGTAGACCACCAGCTCTCATGTGAGGGCATGGTTTGAGCCTGGGCTGCAAGGGCAGGCTGAGGCAGGACTGCAGGCATCAGGAGCTGTGTTTGCAGGGCAGTGTGGGTTTTGCCACATTCAGGCACAAGTGTTTGGCAGTCGTGGGCTCTGTGTGCTGCCCCACCTCTTGGGAGAGCATCAGCCAGTACACATTTGGGTGGTTTTGCTCTGGAATCATAAAAGGTTCCTCCTTGCCTGCCATATTTACAGAGGATTTTACATCAGTGGTGTTGAAATATAAACAGAAATATATAAATACTTGGGTTTTTTTTTTACATAAAACACCTTACCAGCTGTTCCTACTCAGCAGTGTTCTTAAAATATAGTTAAGTTTCAGTATCTCTTTTGGTTTCAATAAGGGTTATATTAATTGAAATCGTATATTTAGTCAGCAAATATTTATTGAGGTATAATAGCCTTCCTGTAGATTGTATACTCTGTAGCAAGCTGTTAAAAGCATTTGCTTTCTTTTATTGAAATGTAAGGCCTACGCACAATACATACCAGTGTAGGGTGGGATAAAGTTTCAGCTACCATTTGGGATAGGAATATTGTAAATGCCATTGAATCAAATTTTTTTAACATCTCTGTTAGCAAATTTGGGACTTGTACTCCTATTATGCAGGGCTCCCTTCCTGAAATCAAGCTAAATCTCAATATATGGTTTCTTTATGTATGTACGAGCATCATGATTTTAAATGTCACTGTCTGTGACACTTCTGAAACAAATATACCCAGGAGAAACTAAAGTTCCTTTCTAATGGTGTGAATCCTCTTTGTGGTATCTCTGGATGAGCTGTTACTCTCTCAGTAAAGCAGGTACTGTTGGGAGCTTTAGCTTGTAGAGTATCTCCATTTTGCACAACAGACAGGAGGAATGCATCCATGGTGAGTTGACTCATTTGATGCTGGTGGATTGAGGTTGCTGGTTTATGCTGCCAGGAAAGCTAGTGAATGGGAGGATTGCATAAACATTATTTTCATGTCTTCTGTGTTTATGGGTGTTGGTCAATATGTGCACACATACTGCACTTCTAGTTGGTGCTTGAACAAGCATGGGAAGGGCTACACTGTGATACTTTGTAGTGGTATGAAAGAGGATGTAGAATGAAAAGTAAAAGTACACAAAGCTCAGTCTTTAAAAATAGATTAAATAATAATCTATATTATTATAAGTCATATAATTGCTCTGGAAATTGAAATAATTTAAAACCACAAAATGAGAAGTATGAGGTCAAGCTTTCCCAAAGGAATTAAAATATATTTGAAAGGAAGATCTCTAGGGTGCAACAAGTTTAATTTATTTTTGTTTCACTGGAGAGTCGGAATTGGGCATCCATGTTCAGGGTTGAAGAGGAGTTCAGTACCTGTGGGGCTCCAGCTGCAGGGACTCACTTCCCTGCAGACACTGTCAGCAGGGCTGCCCCATCGCAGTGGAACTTTCTGTAGTGCTCACACTGGGTACTCTGCCCTGCACAGAACCTCCATGCAGTTGAAGCAAACATCCAAGTCAGCGGCTTGGGTCAGCAGTGATTTGACCCCTCAGTTGTGTTCAGTGCTGTGACTAAAGCCTACTGTATTCTCTTTTTAATAAGCTGTTTTATACATGGCATAACTGCTAGTTCATAATTTTAGATTGACTGTTGTTTATCAGTTTAATCAGTGAAATATCCACATGATATTTACCTAGCTCTTCTAAATAAAGTACTCTGCCTTGACACCACCAGGAAAAGGTGTGTGTTTCAGTTTTCAGCCTTACCTCTGCATGTTCTTATGTCTGCATATTAAGAGACTGTATCTTGTCTGAAGCCATCAAAACCTTTTAACTTTTTTAACTTTATGACCATCCATTGAACAGAGAAAGCTGCAAACATCCATTGAATATAAACTTTCTTCAGAGCTAACAGTGGGCATTTTTCAGAACTACTGAAGCTGTACTCTGCAACTTGCTTTGAGGTAACAGAAGAAGAGAATAGTAAGAATGAGACCTATCAATATGCCATTGCTGTATTTCTATTGAGAGGCCTTGTAAGTATGCCTTTGCAAATAATTGCCTTAAAGCTTTTAAGGTTCTTGTGCTGCAAGAAGCTAAGCAGCATTTTCACTGCTTATTCACAGTATATACTCCTGGCATGTATTCCTGCAGTCCACAACAGGCAGAAATCCCCCTCAAATTAAATGGGCTTTTTGCCCAATACAATCTCTCATTCTAACTGAATTACTAGTAACAGACTTAACTATAAATTGTTTTTTAATCTGGGCACATTCTCTAATAATTACCCTCCAGTACTAAATACTTCACTTTATCAGGGAGATACAAAAGCTTTTAATTTTTTTAACTCAGCAACTGTCTTTAATTTCAGGGCTGGTTCTGTTGGAAGAGGAGTTAGGTTTGTTTTTATGGTAAGAAAGATCACTTTAAAAACAAACCTGAGAGTATAATTAGGACATTGCTTTATGAAATTACTACCTTATAATACGTGTAATTTGAAGTTCTTCCCCACTGAACATGTTCTGCTTTAGAGATTGGAGTGGCCAGGTCTAGGGAGGCTAGGTTTGTGATGTTTCTTAAGTGCCTTTTTTTCCCCAGGTATGCATTAGTATTGAGAAGAGACTGATTCATGCTAGACTTCATTTTCAGTATGGATTTAATACCACCTGGAATCAGAGTAGTGAAACGTGCTGCATGGCAGCTGGCACAACAACATTTTTAATCAAATAATAGATTCCAGCTGGTGGGGAGTCAACTGAGTTCTGAAGCAGACATGACTTAATGCAGATCTTCCTTATTTCTGTAATAAAATGTATTACCTTGGAATATGAAATAAGTGGAGGAGGAGAAGTGAAGGAAAGCAGGTTTGTAGGTTTGCTAGAAGCAAAACTAGCCATTATAACCTCGTAAGTTGACTTAAACATGGGAAAGTATGGGGTTCTGAGGTCAGAGTGGCAAATTAACTTGGACTCTTCTCACATACCATGAAATGATTTCTGGTTTGCAGGTGAGCTTGTGATAGCAAGGGTCGTTATCTAGGCTGTGTCCTCGAGTATTGCATTTTGTGCTCTTTTGCTACCTACTGTTGTCGTTGTCATGAGGAATCATCCTCACGTTACTTGTCAGCCTCTTTCCCCTGCTTACCTGGCTGGGTTACAGTGCAGTGGTGTGAGCAGTTAACCCCAGCAGCTGAGTGGGGGTCTTTTTGGTGTCACTGAACTGAATATTGTTTCAGACAGACCTTTTTCTCCGCTCTCTTGGGAAGTGTAAAGATTTTGATAGAATTCAGATAATGAGGATCTTATCGATATGTAGAGCTGAAACTGTAATTGTGCTGACAAATGTAATGGTAGTGGAAAGGTCAGTGCGTGCTGGAAAATGTCAACAGATGCTGCATTTTCAGTGATTTTTCTTGTTAGTTTCTATCCCACTATTTAAGCTTAGCCAGGACAAGCAACTCATTCTTCAGTTGATGCTTACTGGGTCTTAGTTCAAGCTATTGAAAGAAATGTCAAATGCTGCAAAATCCCCATACATTAGCTAAGGCTCTTTCTGCTGGTTTTCTCCCTGTCTGGAAGCTGTGGGTGATTGATGCTGGCTAGGCTTTCTGGTATTTTAGTGTTGGGTGTTCTTCAGAGAACTGAGGTGAAGTTGAGCACCCCCCACCAGACCCAGCAGGTCTCAGAGGGAGGATGTGTCCTGCTGTCTGTCTGCAGCTGAGAAGGGTGGACCTTTGAGGAGCTGGGAACTCCATTCCATTAGCTGGCACTGCAGAGATCTGATGCTTTGTGCAGTCCAGCCTGGAAGTAAATAGAGTATGAAAAAGCATGTCTGATGTGAGGAGACTGTTTTCTAAGATGAGTGATCCCCATTCCCTCAGAATCTCCCTGAGGTCACTTGTTTCAGTCAGGAGCTGCTGCATGAAAGCAACATCAAAGCCTTTGGAAGAAGTCAGACCTTTTCATGACATTTGCTGAAAATATGCTACAAGGTAAGTTTTCCCTTAAGAAAAAATAAAGTAAAAAATTTCTTTTTACTTTATTTGTGTGGTCAGAATTTCATCCTCAGTAAAAGTCTTGTGGAAGAAGAATACTAAGGGGTATTTTTATGTAGATGTTATTAACATAAATCTACTAATCCAGGCTAGCAAGAGAGAGAGTATTGATTGCAGTGTTTTTACACTTCCTTCTGACAAGTTTGAAAAGTGATGAGAGAAAAACAAGGCCAAATTGATCTCATAATTTCAGGACTTGTCTTGAAAATAGAAATAAATATTTGCATAGCTTCAATTTATTGCCTGTATTATTTCCATGATGTTTCTGTAGTTACTGTCTGTTGATGACAACATTACAGTATTCTTTAGAAACATTTTGTGTTTCATTTTGGTTTTGTCTGTCTCATTCCTCATGTAGCTTATTGATGCCATAAAAAACGAAAAATAATCTATGTATGGCAGATACTAATCAGAGTTTAGAGGAGATATTTAGGTAAGTTTTTTTTATTAAATATTATGAAAAAATCATATTAAGTTTCTCTTGTTCATATTAAGTTTCTCCTCTTGATAGTTCAAGAGATGCAGTGGAAGTCTGGTTGTCTGTGGCTGTGACCAGTCAAACCTCACAGTTTATTTTGGTGCAAAATGAGAGAGCTGAAACTTGCAGGGGTGGGTTTTTTTTCATACAGAAGTAAAACTGGACCTTTTGAAAACGTAAATGAAACAATATGGAGAGAAACTCTTGCCAGAGCAGCCAAGTGTATTTTGGCCAGGCACTTTGCTGTGCCTGGAGGAGCCCAATCTCAGGTCTCATGTCTGACACATCCTGGGCAAATGCTGTTTAATGCAGACTGTCGGTGCCTTTTGGTCAGGAGCCTGCATCTCCTGCTTTTGCCTGCTCTCTCTGTTCATCTGGAAATCTTAACCCACATCTGGGAAATATTCCTAACATCAGCTTTCTTAGGAAGTGACATAGTAGTGCAAAACATTTCAGTCACCTCCAGTTTCAAACTGTATTTGATAAATTTAGAATCAGCTTTTAAACGAAGCAGTGTGAGCAGTGGATGCGTTCACATTTTTAGAAGGACCCTATGAGTTAACAGGCTTTACATTTTCCAAGGTGTGTGCTGATGCACTTGACACAGCTGAGGTTGTGATGACTGAGACAGAAGTACCAGTTTGCTTCCAGCCTTTTTGTCAACAGTAGACTGGTTTTCATTTTCATTGAGTTCCGTGTGCAAAGATTTGTGCGGCATTTGTTGGTTTGTATGAAGTTGGGTCAGAGTCATAGGATTCTTTTAAATGAAAACTGGTAAATGAAGGTTAACAGATTACATATCAGCCATGTAGTTTAAGAAAGCAGCTATTTCAGAAGTAATTAGTCCATTTATGAAATAAACTAATAATATTGAATGACTTGTTTGATTCTTACAGATAGTTATTTGTGCTTGTAGATGCTAATTGCATGAGCAGACCTCTGTACTTTGCATGGGCAATTATGTTTGTGTTGAAGTGTTTGTTGTTTTCATGCCAAAAAACAACCAAAAACCTCATTAAGTTCTGATCCTTCAAACGTGCCTGCGCTTAACTTGACTGTTCAAATAATGTTGCTTTGGCAGTGTTGATTTCAATACTTTGATCACGAAATACCTCATGTAAGATGGTGGTGGTGGGGAATTTATACAGCGGTTGTGTTGATCTGAATAAACAGTCATTAATGAGTACACGTTGCACCCTTCCCTGGAGGCAGAACACCATGTTTCTGCTGAGTTGATGAGTAAAATTAATTTGCTTACTAAAGATACTTACTGTCTTGAGATGCAGTTTGGGGCTGCTGCTGTCTTAGCCCAGATTCAGAGTGACTGTTTCTGTACTTTGTGGGGCAGAGATTTCTCTGGGTGTTCAGGCTTCACTCCTGCCTGCTGTATGGCAGCTGCACCACCTTCAGCTCAGCTCCCTGAGCTGGACTAGGGCTAGCACAAAGGCATTTATGCAGGTAAACAAGGGTATTGTTCGACTGTCTTAACAAAAACAGAAGATAATTTGTTTGCCCACTGGAAGGGGAGTGTTTACTATTTAGCAAGGAAGGAAAAGTACTATCCCTTCAGGCTTTACTGAGTAGAAAAAAGTGCTGCAGCTTAAAGCTGCCTGGAGCCCCTGAACCTCTAATGTTAGATACCAGAAAGTCCTCAGCTGAGATTTTGGGATACCAAACAAGAGCCCAGGGATCTGGCAGGCAATGGGCTAAGGTAAGACTAAGAGAGAAATATGAGAATAAAACTAAAAAGCCACATAAAATGCATAAATGAGGTATGGGGAAAGGAGATTAACAAGGAGGTGACAAAGGTAGATTTCTGTGATTGTTGCTCGGAAGAGTGGCTGGCAAACATTCCACCTGACAACATTTCATACTCATTTTGTGTGGTCAAAATTTCATTTATAATTATAACTAGGTATTTGAATTTCTTTACTACTCCTGTGTGAAGTTGTTCCTGCATTGTTTTTCATGTTTATTTTCTCAAAGGAGAAAAAAAATTTGCAGACTCTACAAATATTCTGAGAAGAAAAGCCAGCAGTTTATTTAAGCTGGCTCTCAATACACAGAAAGTTGCCTCAAGAAGAAAATGCTAATATTTGGCTTTGGACTTTCCTGGGAACACAAATAAGCTGTTGTTTATTTTTTTGTTTTGGAGGTTTTGTAGGTGTTTTTATTTCTTCCTTGTTCTTTTAAGTCTTTCTACTTATCTAGTTGCAGTGCAGTAATTTACATAAAGACATGAAGGATTTTGAGATTTTTTTTTTTACCAGTAGACAGAATAGGAAGTTAAAAATCATCTGTTTTCCGTTCAGTATCTATTTTGCAGTGCATGTTGGGAGAGACATATGCTGTTGCATGTGTGATGAGGCTAATTCTGTCTTTGCCTTGGTGGAGTTGTTCACACTACACTTGCATTCTGATGAATTGAATGAGAAATTCGGTGTTTAGGTTCACAGTGGGCTCTCTCAGGAGGTTGCTTTGTTAGAGCACTGACTTTGCTCAAAGCTCTACAAAACTCAGCCAGCCTCAAGTCCACCCCAACCTTCTGCTGCCGTTGTGTTCTCTTTCCTGAGGGTCATCCAAGGGAAGCTAGGGATGGTTGAAGGCTTCAGGAAACTCCAACATGGCTTTGGGAATGGCCTTGCTGTGAAATTAAAATTGAGTCATGGTGAAGTGACAAATTCTCTTGAAGGCCAGACTATTGTAGCACTTACAGTAGCTGTGCATCAGAGACTCATGAAACTAGAACACCTGTAAAGGTGAGAGTTTTTGAGTGGGAAGTTCCTCCTTGACTCCACAGCATTTGGAGACTGTCAAAGTCAGGGATATTGCTGAGGGTGGGCTGTGGCCAAGACCACATGGTCATTTGACTGCCTACATCTGAGCCTCAGTGAATGGCATTGAAGGATTTCCTTTTAATGGGCATGTTAAACATGGGACAAATTCAATTTTAGTATTGTCATTTAAAGTAATTTCTGATACAGATGATTTGCTGGCAAATGAGACGTTAGGTCTGCCATAATTTGGGGCTCATCCAAGTTTCTGTTCCTCTGAATGCAAGTGATCTAAGTGATGGTTCAGCTGTGCACAGTGCTCCTCAGAACTTTAATGCAGATTGGCCATTCTGACTGTGATGATGAGTGCAATAGCTAAAACTCCTATACAGTGATAACAGAATATGCCTGCCATTACCTCCTTAGGAAAAACTCAGAAATCCCAGCACGGTTGGCTGTTACTTTCATCCACTGCAAGTGGAAATTGCTTAAAAACAGACACATATCTCAAAGTTTCCCATGGGCATTTTTAATGCAGAATATAATCTTAGGATTGAATATCTGAAAATATCACTAAAAATTTATTTGAAAGAATAAATGAAAAAAATCACAAAAAATCTAAGGTATTATCAAACAAAAGGCACTAAGTCTTGAATAAACCCTGCTATACTGAGGCATATAATATTTTATATACTGTATTAGTGTATAAAATATTCTGACAGAATTTTCCAGTTCAGGTAGTTCACCATGCACTGGTATGTTAACGAAGATGCTCATCCCAGCTTTACTAAAGTAGGGATAGTAAAAATCCTTACAGAACCTAAATGTGTTGCGCATGTAGAGTAGAAATGTCTATCACGAGATTACATTGCACTTAGGTTCATGATGACCTGTCTTTTCTCTTTACTTTGATTTTTCCCCTGACTTGGAGTTACTGAAGTCCCCAAGGATAACAGGGGCAGAATGCCTAAAAGTGCTCTTTAACGCTTGACAGCATGGCTCTGACAGTGTTAGACACACATTTTAAGCATGCTAACAATTGAAGGATAATGCTGTACACAGTGTAGTGGGTTTACAGAAGAGGCAAATAGGGATTTTGCAGCTTATAATGGAGAGAGCCTTTGATATAACAGTTTCATATATTAGAGTAGGGTGTATATCGTTTAATACTCCTTTTCAGTTGTGCTGTAAATTTAATGGCAGGATTTGGTTGAAATGAGCTCTTGTGGTCTGCAAGGAAGACAATCAATCAGGATGCACCTTATCATTTTGCTATATCGTTGGCAGGGATGCAATTAAATCCAGTCTGAAAGGTCACAGTGTGGGGTATGCATTAACCTTACACTAACACAGTGTATTATACCGCCACTGAGAATGAGTTAATAACAATATCAGTTGGAGCTGCACATTTGTTCTCTTTTTTTCCCCAAACATATCTGTGCTCACACACACTTCTAATTACGTCTTTGTGCATAATATTAGCAGATATCTGGAATATTTGCAGGGCTGTTAATTAGGTTGTAGACTAGTGTACGGTGCAATGTACAGCAGAGTTCCACGGTTGGTGGCCAAACCCACTTAAACTCACTTGTTCACATTAATGCAGGAATATGTCAGTGAGACAAGGTTTTGTTTCATTTCCAGACTCTGATGTTTAAAGCACCAGCTACCAAAAGTGGGTTTAGTTTCCAAGTGCAGTAGAGTTTCTGAATGCCACTTGCATCATACACATTTGCTGTAGATGACAGAAATTAAATTTCCTATTGAGAATTGGACAAGTACTTTGGTGGTGAAGAGACTCTTGACCTTTTTAACCTATTAAATTAAGTTATGGGGAGGTATTGGATTTTAGGTTTGATTTGGGAGGCCTCCTTAAAAGGAATAACGTTTCCCATATTAGCTGTTGAAGAAAACCAGTGAGTGCAACATTAAAACAGCAGTGCAGTTTCAGGGACAAGGCATCGAAACAATATCCATCACTTCTTTCCAGAGGCTTGAAGAGAGAGCTCATCAGATTTTATTTCTAAAAAGCATTTTTGCTCCTCCCTGAAACACTGGTTTTTCTTACATGAGATTGCAGACTTTCTAATGGATATATTGAACAGTGGGGCATGAGAATGAGAAATATAAAATGTAAACTTCAGATTTTGAGATGGTGCCAGGGGAAGTGGATTTGGGAAAATAACAGCCTGTTAGGCCAACCTCTAGAATACATAATATTTTAGAATGAATGTTGAACAACATAATAAAGTCAGGGAAGCTAAGGGAAAATGGGATAAAATAAAAAAAAAAAATTACTAAATGTTTTTGTGCCAAGGTTAACTGTTTCATCTTCTTCAGTTCTGTTGCTAAATAAAAGCAATATATGTGATTCATCTCAATCTTGATAAAGAATCTGAATGTGGCACCCACATGGAGATTTATCAATATGGCAAAAGAAAAAGAAGATTCATAGAAGAAATTTTAAATATGTAGAGAATTGATTAAAGAGGAGATGTCAATATTCATCTTAAAATGGGACTGTTGGGCCAAAGGGAATCTGCTAATTAAATTCCTCAAAGGAGATGAAACATGTTTAATATTTTCCTGTTGTTGTCATAAATAAGCAGTAGTGTGCTTATGAATTTGACAGGTGACAGAATTCTTATGAATTTATGGGTGACTCAAAGGTAAGAGTCACTGGCATTTCAGAAGAGGATCATAGCTGGCGTGAAATGTAATGGTGCAAAGTGCAAGGCCATGCTTTTTACTCTGGGTAAAGTGAGGCCAGGCAATAAAAGCCAGTCCCTGATTATCTCTGAGGTTCATTAACAGACTTTTCCAGGTGTAGCAGAGGTAAAAATAAAGAGCAGCTTTAGGATGGAGCATCATGGAGTTCATAGAAGGGAACTCATGAGTTTCCTCGCAGTCCTGTGCTCCTGTATTTATTTGAGGTGTTTCTCCTGAGGCATGGGATGTGCGTGTGCCTCTCTGTGTGTGGATGTTTTAATTAAATTGCTAGCTGCTTCCATGTGTTTGAAGCATTCCCCAGCGGTGTGTGTGTCTGTGCTCTGTGAGCAGCGGGAAGGATGATGTGTTCTTGTGCACGCAGCTGCAGCACAGCAGGAAAGGGGGAGACTTAAGAGAGAGCAAACTCTGCAGCTCCTGGGGGGATGGTTGTCAGTCACATTCGCTTGTCCCAGGCCCTTTGCTGCTGTGGGAATTTGCTGAGTTTATGCTCCTCTTTGCATGATCAGCCATCATTGCTCATAAGCACAACCTAAATATTGGCCTGCCTGCAGAGAAATAGAAAAAATCGCTTTTTACAGCACGTAAGTTTTGCTCTTGGAAGACAAGAGAGAGCCGTGTCCTGATGGTAAGTGCCACGTCCCACATTTTTGCAGTTCCCAAAGACAGGCTGGAGCTCTTAAATTGATTGGTTGAATTGACTTTCCATGCCAGGCACACTGTGGGTAAGCAGGAGCTCTGCTGTGCCACCTTCCAGCAGCACATGATGCCACGGGCAGGCGTACACAGGTACCCTTGGGTACTGTCACTGTGCTCTGGCCAAAGCATGGTTTCTCTGCTGCTTGGATACCCCCTTTGGGAGGGGACCTTGGTGCACTGAGGAGGGAGCTTGAGTGTCAGAGGAGGATGTGGGGGGTGGTTTGCTGGGCCCCAGGATCAGCCTGCCTGCAGCTGAGCTTGTGGTGCTTCTGTTGAGTTGGAGGAGGTGCTGCTTCTTCCCCACCCTTGTGGCTGCTCGTCTTCCCTCCTTGCACATGTTCCTTTGAGGTTTGTTGGGCTCTGTGGATTTCAGGAGAAAGCATGTGTCACTATTTCTGTTCTCCCTAATCTTGAAAAAGCAGAATTTAAGACTTCACGGAAAATCCAGCCATTAGTTTCATTTATTCCTATGCTAATGCTTATTTTGCCTTAACTATCACACAGTGGAGATGACAATTTACTCCACTTAAGGCATATTGCTTTTTGGATTAGCCATGACAGTGGTTATCAGTAGTGGGATTGTATCCTGAAGCATCTGCTTCTTTTTTTATTTTCTCTCTTTATATTATTCTCACCCATTTTCCATGCTTGCATTGTTTACCCTTGACATGAATGGTTATTTCTTCCAAGTATATTAAACACATTAATCAAGTTTCCATGGCTGAAGCAGATTTAATATGCATTTTTAGGAAAGTATTGGACAGATTTCAGTGTTGTTATTCCAAGAATTTTACTTGCTGATTTACTGTGCTTTGAGAGTAAGATTGTCTTTTGTGTCAGACGTGCAGCATGGCAAGCCAACAAACATGAGAATCAAGAGTGACTTGATGCTACAGACGAGAATGTGTGATTTTCTTCCTGTCATCTAGTTCTGTTTAATACCAACAGAAATGGCACATCTCCCACTTCCTTGTGAGCACAGCTTCTGCATTTCTACAGTGAATCCAGAAAAGTTTGATCAGGGCTTTCCCCAAGGGGGACAGAGGAAGCTGTGGCACTGCTCACTGTCCACTGCTTCTCTGAGAAAAAGCTGCTTCGTGGTCCAAATGAGTGAAAGGATTTTATTTCTCATGGCATAAAGACCTATGAATGTGCTCAGGGACCATACTCTTCACTCTATAATTTTCTACTTGATTATGCCTTAAAATTGCAGAGCAGTTGTATTAATTTTATATAGCAGTATCATGAGGGTTCAACAATTCTTCTTAACTGGCACTGAACTTTAACCTGAACACTGAGATTCATGGGTTTATTCACTTAATATCTCTTAATATTCACTGATAATCACTGCCTGCCTTATCACTGTCTCTTCTTAAGGAAGGCAGAAAAAAATACAAACCAGTTTGCTCAAACTCATGAGATGAAGTGATAAAGGTCCTTATTACATAAAGGAACCTTATTACATAAAAGAGGAAAACTGGACCAGAAGTTCACATCCTAATTATTGCTGCATAATAGAATACGTGTGGGTAGCAGGTAATATAACATATGACATATAATAGACATATAATGTAATATATAGTGTGGGAACTATTCTGTTCTGGGCAATAAGGGAACACTTGCTCTTTCAGTCAGAGGCCTTATTATTTTTGCATCATTACTATCAGCATCACAATTCTGCCAAATGAAAACACATATCCAGACATTACATGGTCTTCTTGCCTTTCACAATTCCTTTTTTCTGTCTGTTGATGTGTGCAAGTTCTTTCACCATGATCTGAAACCTCCCAATGGTGTCGACAAACAATTTTACGTTCTCACACTGTTAAACAAGAAATTCGTGGTTCTTCTTACCCTTGGGGTAGTCAGGGACCTAAGAAGATTACATTACAGAAGATTGATTTCTGCTCTTTGTGTAAAAGAAAATCTATCTCTAATCTGGTTTGGGATGACAATTCATAGTGAACATCTGTGTTAAAATTTTACCCATAGTAATTTAATTTAAAAAAAAAAATCTGACTCAAAATATCAGTACTTTTTTTTGCCTTTTTTTTTCCTCTCTCTCTGAGTAAGGTTTCCTAGTCTGGCATCTCAGGGAAGAGCATCTGCTTCAAAGATGTCTTTGGTCATTCTGAGTTATTTATTACTCCTTACCTTTTTAACAGTTTTTTCCATCATGCTGCCTCGTACAGACAATAAGAAGTCTCCAGCTGTTATGGGCAATGTCTATAGTGTAAACATTCATCTCACTTCATCACAGATACAGCCATGCTTCACTTCTTAATATGAATGTCTTGTTCCTCTTTTTCCTTAAAAAAATAAAATTGACATTGTGATTTCCATTAATAATTCACAATTTTGATAGACACTTTTTACTAAAAATTATCATGCCTCACATTTCAGCCTAGTAAAAACATAATTTGAATGGATTTAGACAGAAGGCTAATAATACTTAGGAAGTCCAGTCTGCACATGCATTTTTCATTATGATTGACAACCTATTTAGAAATTCTATGTTTGTAAGTTCCAGCCCAGATTTTCACTAGATCTCAGTGAATATTTATTGGAATTCACAAATACTTCATCGTTAGGGTGCGTTCTATCCCCACAGGAACATTTTGCCACTGGACATTCAAATAGTTATCCTTTATTCACATAAAAACTTCAACAAATATTTGACATTCACATTACATTAAATACTGTACTTACATTCATGTAACACATTGACATTAATCTCAATACAAATGTAAAATACTGATTGCTTGTGCTTGGATTTTCTCACTGCAGCACTCTGTTAGGTTAAGGATGCTACTGGGTATCAGAGGGATGTGCTCTTCCCAAAACTCTTTGACCTGGTTCACTGTAAGAAAGCAGTTAAAAGCTAAGATGGAGATGAAAATATCTTTCACAGCTGTGACAGCACAACATATGTTGCTACTTTGTGTGAAAATGAGCAGAGACAATTTAAACTCTGCATTTGGCCGATTGGTCTTCTGGTGTCTTTTCTTTGACAATAAAGATGCCGTTGGCAAAAACCTATCCAGAAAGGACAGAGTGGGTATTCCTGCAGAGACTGCCTGGTAGCTTGGGATGCTTCTGGCATACAGATAGTTGTAGCAGATGTTTCCAATTAACTGTAATAATTCTGAAAAATAAATGAACTTTCTTCAGGATCTCCGTGATGAATATTGATGTGGTGGCAGCCTCCTCACCCTGGAAGTGCTCACAGTAGCAGTGCTCAGGGTGGAGAAGATAAAAACTACAACGGTGACGATTTGCCAGAAAAGCTGAAGCTTCATATCCTTGCACAGGGCAGAATGAGGAAAACTTTTATCTCAGTTTCTCTGCATGTCCTGGCTTTTCCTCTCCAGCAGGCCCTCCCAGGCAGTCAGCCCCCTGAGGCCCGCCAGGGGATGGTGGCCTGTCCATGAGACGTCACACCCAGGGGACATCCATTGCCACAGGACACAGTGATGGTTTTGTTAAGGCCCTAGGTGACCTTAGTGCCAAAAGGATTTGTTCCTTGAGTGCTGGGATTTGTGAGGAGCACGATGCCCATGGAGACACGCAAGCTCTTCAGCGATCCCACAGCTCTCCACACAGAGCTGCTTGGTTTGCTTGGAAACACTTTTGTGACATACTGAAACCTGAACTTGGTGTGGCTGTGCTGTGGGATACCAGAGTGAGCATGGAGGTTTCTGGTACAGATTTTTTTTCAGGGCTGCAGGACTCTTGTTGTGTGATGTTCACAAACAGTTGGTGAGCTCTACTATTTAATAAGAAATGAAAAAAGGCAAAGAATCTTTCACAACTTGCACAGAATTTAATATGCCTTTATTTTGGCATAGCTACATTTCTTGTTAAGTCCATTTTTCTTTATTTTCTTCCTTGTAGGTGTATTTCTTTTCATACCTGTAGCTAAGTCTAAGTAGTTTTAATTTGAATTTATATTTTTGAATGTACCAGGATTTTTGCCAATTCTGTTTGTTACTCTCGTCATAGCTTTGTTGCAAGACACATTTTTGCTCTGATTTCACATAGTTCTTTCTGCACTCATAAACTCTTGTATTTATAATTTCTCAGCTTATATAGTAGATTCCACTTCTTGACAGTGATGGCAAGCCTTGCTAGTGTCATTTCTTTGCTTTTATTTTTGTTCCTTTCAAAAGCTAAAGCCACTAGTGAGATCATTTGAAGAAGGCATGTATGTTTTCCACATTAGTTCTCCGAAGCCTCCTGATCTGCAGCATTCACAGGGTGTCCTGCTTGTCCTGTCAGAGAGTCAAGGTCCTGTTTGGAGTGGTGACCAAGCTAGCCATCAGGATCAAAACTTCCTGGCTGGTGCTGCTGCCCCAATAATATGCCTCTTAGCTGTAAAACCCACTGGGAATTAATCTTCCCTTTAATTCCTATTTATTGCTCCTGCCCTTTTATGTAACGAGGGTATTAGTGCGATTGCAATGCAGACCCACTGTGTGGGGTCCTGCCTGCTGCTGTCCTTTGACACAAGCCTTCAGTGACTCCACTGCTTCTTTTGGCTTCTAGAAACTCAGCTTCACAGGCTATAAAGGGTCTGTGTAGTGTTTCTTTAGAGAAAGTCCAACTGACTGTGTATAATCCTAAGCCACTTCATTTTCCAGTACTTTACTTAACAATATCTGCTTTCAGTAAAGAATTGCATGGTTAAGAGACAAAAACTTAAACATTGTTCATATATTTCCTTGCAAGGCTTTTTTAAAGGGAATTGTTTGCAAAGCAAACTTCCTTGTTCGTTGTCACTATTTGGGAGTGTCTCTAGTTTACTGCCAAGTCAGGGAAAAGCAGAAGATGGGCTCTTAGCAGTGATAGGAATCCTTCCCCTCTCACATGTGCAGCTGTTCTGTTTCACACCCTTATCTGCTCTTCAGACACTATTAGTGAGAACATAAAGTTATATGGAGGGGTAGGGCTGTTTCTTTTGTCTTTTTTTATGTTAAGGCAAATTGAGGCTAGGAGAATTATGCTGAGTCAAAATGATCGTCTCTGTAACTCTTTCAGAGCTAGCGCTAAAATAGGAATGAGATGTGGAAAGAGGTCTTGAGCAAATGGAAATTGTAAAGCTGAAAACACAATGTGAAAGACAAATGGTTGCTGTGAACTCCCATCTGTATTGAAAAAGACTATGTCGAGCAGGGGTTTAAAGTTTTTTGGCTGCATGCTTGCGTGGGACAGAATGTATTTAAAACAATTCCTGTAAAAGCTTCTTCCTGAGCAGGCATGTCTGGAGAAATAAAGTGATGCAGCACTGCAGGCTCATGGTGGATGAAGACATGTTGCTCCTGCACACAGCATCAGGTTCTGGCCCTTTCCACCTGCAGAAAACCAGAGCCTTCCTAGTGATTTCAACAGAGGAACTGCATCTTGTATAGAACTGCAAATCTTGTATAGAAAAAAATAGGATTGGAAATGGCAAACATGATGGGAATACAGTCTTTCAGATTATTTGCTGTGCGTTTTCACCTTTGTTTTAACCACTTCCTGGCTAGAGTGCTGCAAGAACAAAACCGTGGTCTTCTAAAACTATTTTCTAGGCATTTTAAAAGATGCTTTTGCAGCATAGATGAAGCATTAATGTAGCAGTGCTTTGGTGTGCCTGGGGATTTATGTTGATTCAGTGATGAACCAAGGGGCAATATGCAGTGCTGTGATATGTACTGCTAACGCTGTTAGGGGAGAGGGGCTGGAGCAGTGGGCAGGGGAAGAACAGGCATGCAGCTGCAGCAAAGGGGTGGCTGAAGAGCAGGAGCACAGAGAAGAATTCAGAGAAGGTAGGTCACAGGTAACAGCAGACCTTGACTGGTCTTGTCTTTGTATCCATGAACAGTGGTTTTGCACGTAGTTTGTAGTGGGTGGTAAATATGTACTTTGCCTGGAGCATGACTTCAGGCCCTTATCCTTTTATACTCTCCCTTCTGTTAAATATTGTTATAAAACCCCCAGATAGCATGGTGAGTGATTTTGTTGTTTTTTTTTTCTTTTCAAGATGTATTGGCAGTTATTATTATATCAGTAAGGAGCAACGTAAAAGCCAAAGCATTTGATGGCTCCCGTGCTTACTTGACAGCATTAAATTACTGCAAAGAATGCTTCCTGTTTAAATGAGCAAATATCTGAATGACTGCTTAACTTATTCACATTTTTGCATCAAGCTCTTCTTGTGTTTTATGAGCTTATGATCAAGCAAAATAAGTTTTATTTTATCAGGATTTGAAATTAATTGAAAGACTGAACTTAAAAAAAACCAACTAACAAGCAGTAAAAGCTGCTTGATGGAGAGAGGCAAGATTTCTCTGTGTGTACAAGACCTGCAATTTTTGAAAGTGTATCTGCCAGCCCAATTATATCTCTGTCCTAATTGGATCACTTGGAGAATATCTGTGTATGTCTGGTATTTCACATTCTTAACGTCTGGGTTTTGGTTTTGAAGTGGCTGTACATGTGAAATACCCTTATTTGAGTGTACTTTCTTTGAGTAAAGTAAAACAATGGAGAGATCCACATTAGTTTGGATTATTGGCTGAGATGCTTCCCATGTCAGGAAGTACTGATTTGTTTCCCAGGGCATGCTTTCCAGGCTGATGCTCCTGGGAGATTTGTCCAAGCAATGATATTCAGGCTTTGATTCATGGTGAATTCTGGTGTCTAATACAGAAAGGATGCTAACAGCCACCCAAAAATTGGATTTTTAAAATGATGGGAAAAGAGAATGAATGTTTTGTCTTCCTCAGTTATTAAAAGCAAAGGTGGGGAGGGTACAATTACCATTTGTTGAACATTATTCCTGGAACACTTCAGAGGGGGTGAGGCTTTCCTAAGCATTCCACATGATAAATTTGTTTCTTCTGCCCCACTGAATTCAAATGAAATGCTCCTCCTTCTTGCAGTGTGTAAGGCACACTCATCTTGTCCCTGGCTGGAATGTGAGCAGCGCTTTGCTGCCCAGATTCCCACGGCAGCCAAGCAATCCTGTCTGCAGTTAAGATGCTCTCCATCATCACGGGACTGCCGCTGGTGTCTCAGAGGCAGCAGTCAGGGTCCCAGTGGGGAGGCTCACAGCTGGCTGCAGCTGCTCCCATGCCTTCTTTGTGGAGGGAGGAATGTACATGAAAAAGGAGAAAAACTGTAATGAAATCCATTAACAACTGTTAGGAAGGAAGCAAGCTCGTGCAGATGAATTTTAGTGGAACAAAAGCTACTTATATAAAGCCACCTTTTGTGTTGTAACAAGTGATGGCTGTGCCACAGGGTGACCCCTCTTCCCAGGGCCTTGCTGGATGGTAGGGCACTGGAGGTGGGGACCCCCAGACATTTTCCTGCTCTGACACAGCGCAGAGCAGCACCCTGGGTGCATTTCCTGGCTGTGGCTGAGGTGCTGGCAGGAGTAGTGCCCACTGGCTGCCAGGCCACTGCTTTCTCCACAGCCAAAGGAAGGAATCTCTGTGAAAGGAAGACTCACAATATGGAGCGGTGGGATGTATGCAGTGGACTTCAGGAGAAGCACATGGGGGTTTCTTTTCTTGTTCATCTCCCCTCAGGCTTAGCAGAAAATATTTTTCTCACATCCGTGGCTGTCCATCTGGCTGCTTTGGTGTGGGAGAATACACATGCTGAAGCCCATACAATTTGCATGGATTTAATGCAAATACCAAAGCAGAATTTCAGGAGATGGTTAAGTGTGGGTTTTTTTCTAAAAGGCTAATGTAATCTTCTGTGGTGTGTGATTACATCTTCTGGCAAAGCTTGCTTGATTAAGCAAATCCCATTTCTGGGATTTAAGATTTTATGCTAGCAACTCTCCCAGTTCAATGAGTTGGCATAGGAAATTCTGTTTACTGTCTTCTCTACTGCATTTAGTCCAGTGTGGAGTCTGGAGGTGGTGAATATGCACACTAACACTCTGGCTGTCTCAGCCACTCATGTAAATGAAGAAGTCACATTTTTAAAGTGTTTAAAAAATCTTCTCATCCACAAGTTACTGCAGGTTTCCTTTAAACATCATATTCAGTTCTCACTGGCAGAGTGATTTAAAAGGTCGTTTTCAAAAGTGAGAGACATACAAATATTCTGAGGGTTCTTCCTTGTTGGGACACTGGTCAGAGCAGTGATGTTCTGCACTCTCCATCCATCAGTCCACCCCACCTGTCCCCTCCCTTGTAGAGGAGGGTAGTAGGTGGTGGCACCCAAAAGACAGCTATGTGCAAAACTCAGCCCCTGAAATGGAGGGAAAGCTGGCCAGTGGTGCTCTGCCTCAGCACCTTCCATGTGGCAGTGCCTGCTTTATTGAGCCATGCTCCTGTAGAGCCTTGGTGTTACAAGGTCAAGTCTCCCTTGCAGGTGGCTTTCGTGTACCAAAGGCTGGTAGAGTAGGGACATGCCAAAAGCTGGGCCTCTGCTTGCTAGCTGGAATATTTTCTAGATTCCCAAGATAACTTCCTTTATGTTGATATTACTTATTTAAAAAAACCTAAGCCATTCAACTTCTGTCACAGCCTTGCTGTGTGACCATGGCAAAGCCTTTTTTAGGAGATACTTTGAGAGCTTTTGTGGAACTCCCTTGGTGGACAGACCCACTGGCTTATTGGGCCCCTTCACTCTCAGAAGGGATTGTTTAAAGTATACTTTAAAGTCAGGGCAGGGCCCAGTTTCTCAACACCCTTGCATAAGAATCACTTTATCACACACTTGAAAGACTTGCTCTTTTAAATTCCTTTTTAATTAGTCTCTAAATTCTTTCAGTTCATATTTGTGAATCAAGCTTGGGTGAAGCTTTCAGATATATTTCATGACTGGTATCTCCAAGGGAGATCAACGTATTGAAGGACAATAACAGATTAAAAAACAAGTCTGATCTCTCACAGATAGTATGGAGTCCAGGCAAAAAGTGTAAAATCCCTCAATCATAGCAGAAAGAAGGTGGAAACACCATCTCTTACTGTTCTGTTGTTCAACTGCTTCAAAAGCTGTTTGAATCTGAGGGGTCAGCAGATCCTTTAGGACTTTTTTTTTCTTTTATACCAGAAACATAGGTCAAACTTTGGGCAACATTGATAGATTTCAGTCTAGTGTCACATGAAGCAGGTGCAGGGGCAGCCAGGTCACTGTTCTGTCCTGTGGGTACTTAGGAGAACAGCACAAAGAGCTTTAGTTGCATTAAGAAATGTTTAATCTAATTAACCAGCTTTTTGTTTGGATTGGGTCTAAGGCTGCCCATCTTGTTTTTCCTGATTTTTAAACCAGTGTTCATTCTGAAAGATGTAGTGATAATCAAAGAGAACAAGAACGGTTAGCTGACAGTCTACATCCCATCCTGTTTTTCCTGAAATTAAACTTTGAGTATTAACACTATCTCAATTCACTGTGGTTAAACAAAGGTTTCTAAGAGTGGGGGGTGTTGTTTGTTTTTGTTGTTTTGGGGTGGTTTTTATGTTCCTTATTTTATGAATAAATAAATGTTGTGGACACTTTTATCACTGATACAATACTTAAATGTGCTTCCACAGTTTCTACGTGGAAGTAGCAGTGGCTGTAGTAAGAGGACTTGTATAGTTTGTGCAAATGCTTGTACAGAGATAAACACATCTTAATAATCACTTTTCATATAATGCAATTTCCTGAACACAAACAGTTTTATCTGGTATGCTTTTGCTGAGTACCACTCATGGCAGAAAAACTGGGATAATTCGACCAGGTCTGACAGGATGAGGAGTCAGAAATGCAAGTCAGCCATTGGAGGTGAGATGCAGAGCAGTCATGGGTGGTGATGAAGTAGTGACAAAACTTCTCACTATCACAGCTAGTCAGCAAATGACAGGAGGATATCATTTTTTGTCTCTTGCACTTATAATCTCAAAATTAAATCCTCATAGACTTCTATCTTCTGGTGGCCGTTTTCCTGATCAGAGTGGTGTCACTTCCATTTCCAGAACCTCCGTCCACTAGTATCTTACACTCTGATCAATTATTTTGAGTGTACTCTAATAATATTTGACATTTTTTCAAAAAATTATATTCCCCTATGTATTAGAGTTTAGCACTTTGATTTAGATAATCAGACCTTGCCCATATATTCAAATAATTCAGGAGTTTCTCCTGGTTAGATATGACAGTATAGGATAATGGATTTCCACAATTTTTTAGCCAAATCTGAAAACATTTGGATATCTTGAGCCAGAAAGGTCTTTAACCTGAAGTATAGTTAAGGAGTGGAAAATAGGAAGAGTGGGTGGATGCAGGAGAGGGTTAAACAACAACAAAATCTCTGTTCCTTCAAGATTTTGGTTAAATGCTATAGAAAACTCTTGTCGTAGAATAGTTGGACCTTATAATTGGGATAAATATGAAAATTAGGAAGAGTGGAAAATGAAAATTTAGTAATTTGATTAATTTCTTCATTTTTAACAAAAATGAGCAAGCTGCAGGGAAGAATATAAGAGAGCTGAAGTCGAAGGAAGCCCATTTGTAGCCATCTATGTCCTAATGAGTAACATTAGGGAGCCATATGTAAGTATTTAGTCTTGACTGTAACAGATTGAATACATTTGGTCTTGTCTGGAGGAAACAAGCCCAAATCTATCAAGTACATGGGTGGAAAAACAATTGGAAATTCTGGTTACTACAAATGGAAACCAAAGAGCCACGCTGAAATGCTTTGGAGTGAAAGTTCCACTATCAGTGCTTATCAGACAGGTGAGAAATAAATTTGCAAATTACATCAGTTACTCGCAAATACTTTGCTGGATGTGTAGTAGTTCATAAGTACTGCAGTGTAGCAAATCAACTTCCATAAGGAAAATTATTAAAGAAAATTATTTGCATTCTTGCAGTACAGAATATTAGACTTAGATTATATTGGTAGATGTCAGATCTTTGTAAGGCTTTCACTTGACTGCTCTGAGAAGGGGCTTTGGACACATGCAAGTTATGCCAAGCTAAAAATCCACATGATCTGAGATAGTTAAGAGTTAAAGAGCTTTTAGCAGAGAACAGAGCACAGACGCAAATGATCTGTGCCCAAGTAAAACACTTCAGTTTGATCAATAGCACAAAATGGAATAGAGACCCCATAGCAGAAGCAGCAGTCTGGTGTGTATTTGTCTTCAGCCTGTGGAGGAGATACGCACTTCCCAGCTCTGCCAGGCTCCCAGCCAGAGCCAGAGGTGATGCTTGATTAGTGTAATTTTGTGTTTAGTCTCCCATAGATGGAGAGGACCTGGTATGTCCAGCATTTGTCTCAGGCAAGTAGAAGGACTTGGTGAGGTGCATGTACCAATGCCACATAACACTACGAATAAAACCATCACTGAAAGTAATGCTCTTGGAAAGAAGGAATAGCAGTG
The DNA here is from genome assembly GCA_013400315.1 of Bombycilla garrulus. NCBI lineage: Eukaryota > Metazoa > Chordata > Aves > Passeriformes > Bombycillidae > Bombycilla > Bombycilla garrulus. The sequence continues at coordinate 508,632 of VXBU01004011.1, forward strand.
ACAAGTTTGACTGGAAAAACTGTAATTGAGGGAAGTCTAGAATAAACAGTGTTATCAAATTGGTTTTTATCAACAGCTAATCCAAATTTAACTAAGATCTCTTGGGTTCAGACTTCATTATCACCTAATGCAAGCTGAACACATCTATCCTAGAGTCATTGGAGATTTGATATAACACCTATTTAGAGAAGTAATTTACAAGTGTAAGTCTTATCTGTATGGCCAGAGATATTCATAATTAGTTTAAAGATGTTTGCTTTGTATTTGTAAAGACTGAATTTGCTATCTGGGTATTAGAGTGGCAGTGACTAAGTCTTGGCAGACATCTTTGGAGAATCTCTTGGCCTTGTGTTTTCAGAAAACTGAATGCTGAGTCCCTCTTTCTTTTAGTTGTAGATGTAAAGTAGGAGTTTGAATGTGCGTGTTTTTAAATCCTGTAAGCAAACTAGATTTTTCAGAATAGCATCATACTAAGAAATCTTAAGTTTTCTACATCTCCAAGGATATGGTATGGCACCTTCCTGTCCCTACCAGAGGGTGTGTGCTGTGCTCCTTCCTCTTGCATAATTTTATGGAGCAGCTCTTCTCTGAAACTTTTATTCTGTGGTTCCTTAATCCATCCCTCCACTGAATGACAGAATTCTTCTGCCACCTAAGCTGCCCTGAGTAATATTCTTGTGGTTTTATAAACTTTGAGAGCTAAGGATGTGTGAGATAGAGGTGAGGGTTATCTCAGAGCGATGGTGTATATCCAGAGATACTGCAAGTTAATGGAATTGCTGGGAAATTACACCAGTGAATGTGAGGTTTTCTTCTGTACTTCTAAAATATTTGTGAGAATAATCTGAAGGTATCAATTTTTCATGGGACCCTGACAAATAATATCCCTATCTTTACTTGCCATAGATGTGGGGGGAAAAAGACAGTAGTAAGGTCTTTAAAAAAATGAAAAGCAGGTAGGATCATGAAGATTCAGAAAGAGAGGTATCTCCAAAGAAAAAATCAATAAACCATGTCATATAAACAACTTATATGTAAGTGATAAATCTCTCTGCATCTGTTGGCTCGTGCAAAGACTGAGTTTTGCCTTTCTCATTTGAGTTTATGCACACTAAATACATGATCCCTTAAGTAAAATCTAAAGGCACAACTTGTTAGAGATGACGTGAGGTGGCACAGGCAGGCTCTGCTACTCCAGACTTGAGATTTCCAAGAGAAATAACCATCTTTAGTGTTCCTAACTACCTCCAAGCCAAAATGCACCATTTTTAGGCACCTATTTTTGTTATGTCATGGTTTCTAAATGTTGTACAGTAAAAGATCAAAGTGATCTTAGAAGAGTAATGCTGAGGGCCACTGATTTTTGTGGACCAAAGACTTAGGAGAAGCAGAAAAAGGAGAAGGAATAAAGCTGGCCTGTTGAACATTGATTATACTTGACCTGTTTTAGTTGAACTAGTTCTGCTTGCCTCTGGCCACAAGCTTTTCCTAATGTGTTTTACCATTAGATGTTGCATCCTTTACTAGATCTTGAGTGGTGTGTGTAGACTGACCCCTGCACAGTTCTCTTTTCAGGAATCCTTTTGACTCTGAATAACCACTTCAGCACCAGTTTTTAGAGTTTTGAGATTACCTGAGTAATTCTGCAAAAAAAAGGACATTCATACTGTGAAAATTACCCTGGAAGCTACTCTGAAATATGTTCTAGATGTTTACAATGTTCAGTCAAAGAACATCTGATTCTATTTATTGCCATAGAGTTGTGGGGCTCTGCTGATTTAAAGCACTCTTGGACCTGCTTAAGTCCATTTGACAAGATGGTTAAGATAATTTTTATCTTACTAATACATAAAAGGAAATCCTTAAGAATTGTTATTAAATAATAAAATTAGAAGAGATGATTTCTCATTTACAGCTGTCCTTTATCAGCTTAATTTTGAGTACAAGATGCAGAGTTTTACAGGTCTGTTCCTATCCAGACACTGAACTGAGCACTGCTGATCAATTCTCCTGAAAATTATTTTGGAGTTTAGCTTCAATGAAATGCTTCAAAACAATGTATTTTTAAAAAGTGCTTATAAATTCCCTCTGGAAGTCACCCTCTTACTTTGCTGTCTCATATTACAAACTCAAATACATTAATTTGGAAGAGGTGTATCTTTGATTGTTGGTTACTCAAGATAAGCCTAGCCAAAGTCCCCAAAAATACAGGAGCAGTAAAGAGCCCTGAGAGGTGGGGCAGCGAGATGGCTGCCTAGCCCTGATGATCATCTTAAGACTGATCTGGTAGGACTGGCTAAAAGGGTGAGATAGGGCCCCTGGGAGATTGCCAGCAAGTCACCAATTAATACTAATTGCATGGGAAAATACTGAAAGTCCCTGTTTATCAGGGACTGGAATGAATTCATAGCTGTGCTGCACCCAAGGGCTGTGTGTCCCTTGGTATTTACTTCAAGAAGAAAACACAATGTTGCTTGCTGATCCATTCATTTGCAATGTTTTAAGATCTGAACTAGAATTAATGTGGAGGAATGTGAAACATCTCACCTCTGTCATAGAGCTTGGGTTGGGAATATTTGAGTTAAACTGTAATACTCTGTTTGGGTTCAGCAGGAATCATCACTGTCTCATCTTGAGCCAGACATTGCTTCTCATTTTCTCATAGGAAGGAAAACAAAGCTGAAGTTGTGTGAACTATATGCACATGATAGTCCTTTCAAAACAAGAAAACTAGGGACATCTGATTTTAAAAGGGCATTTGGCTTTGCCTGATTTCCGAGGAAAGCTTTGCAGAAAACTGAGATTTAAGCTACTGCTGTCTTCTCATCTGCCTAGTGACAGCTGTAAACATCTGCTGAGGATGTCGTTTATTGTTTCATCCTCTAGTTGCTCACGAAGACCATGAAGCATCGTGCCTCCTTGAAAATTAAACTGGTCCTGCTGTGGGGCAGGAGCGAACAGCCAGCGTGCTCAGAGGCTCTGGAGTGTGGTTCCCGGGGGTCGAGAGCAGCTGCCGTGTCTGAGCTCTGTCCCAGGGATCTCGCCCAGGCAGGGATAGGCGCTTCCCGGCAAGTTTGGAGGGGCAGGTTGGCAGCAGGCGGGTTGGGAAGGGCACGCCGCTCTGTCAGCGCGCTGCGATTTCGCCTCTTCGTCCTCCTCGCGAAAAGGCAGACAAGGCTTCCGAGTCCTAAATTGCATTTTGTCTAACTCCTCCCCTATTCCGGCTGCTTGCTCATGCAACCACCCACGGATCCGAAACAAAAATGTGTGAAGCGAGGCAGGGAGTGCTCTTGGCAGTGCAGATTCCATCTCCTGTCCAGGCGCCCGGGTGCCCGTGGCTCTGGGCACTGTCTCACTCCCGGACACAGCGGAGCTTTGGCTAATCATAAGCACATAAGCATCTCTCTCCCATTCGTTCTCATCACCCTATACTCCAAGAAGAAGAAGAAAAGAGCGGTCCGGGGCTGCGGATGAGCGTGTCTTTGTGGCACTGCTGGTCGGGCGGGCTGACAGAGGCGGCATTGTTCGCGGGCTGTGCCCGCTTGGCAGGCGGAGAAGGTGGGATCTGCGCCCTGCATACGGAATCGAGAGCGGCCAGGGCCGGGCTGAGCAGCCCCGAGAGCTGCATTAATGCTCGGAGGGAGCTTCAGAGCACTGCTGAAACAGCTTCTCCTCATATCTTCTGCACAGTGCAAAGAGGGTCTAGCATGAGGCGTCCTTGTTAATCAAAGGTAATATTTTTGTATTTAGAGTAGCATGAGCCAGCGGCCACTGCTGCTGTTTGGTTGTTTGTTAAAATAGGAGTGATGCAACAGGGAGGAAAGTTAAGAACTTCTCGGTACCCTGTAGGAGAATAAAGCTTCATGGTGGCATCGTGCTGAGGGTTCTTGAAGTTTGTCTGTTCCTCTTTATGTGGGCTTAGTTTGCGTTACCAGTAATAAGAAAGTCTGTATGTGTTCCCATCAGAGGAAGAAATGACTGTTTAGTTTCCTTCTCCATCTTACTTTTCAAGCCAAAAGTTACTATTTATATGCAATATTAAATTAATTCTGCTAATAGAAATACATTGATATATAGCCATTAGGCAAGGTAAATACTTCTTATTACCAGAGACAGCTCCTCACCCCTCAAGGTACTCCCTGGAGTACAATGCATCCTGTGCAGTGGAAAAACAAATTAACATTTGTTGCACATACCTCAGCAGAAATAAAAATGATCATTGCATTTATTTTTCCAGACACCTTGCAATAACTATAATTACACAGCCTGTGCCAAACAGATTTTTCATTGTTGTGCCAGTATTTCTCATGTGCTCTTAGTACCTCAACCCTATTTTAGTGGGTTTTAAATGACGATTTTTTTTTTTTTTAGTTTCTAAGTAAAGTTATATTTTGTCCGAGTGTTTGCTGTTCATATTGCTGTCTGTTCTTTGTGGTTGTTAAGTCTTTTTTTGAGAGTGTGTGCTGCCATTCAGGGATGATAACAAACATGTTCTTAAAAGCACAAGCCTTGTGGCTGTTGCTCATTCTTTGTGCCCAGGTTGACATGCTTTTGGAGTGAACAGGCTTAGCTGCATTGAATACCCCCAGACATAACTCTAAATCTACATCTCTTAATAACACAAGTGGTGTTTGAAAGGCTTTTTTCTAAGAAAAGGTTAAAATGTGGAGATTGCAGTTTGTGTACTGAAGAGCTTTACTCAGTTCTGCTAGTGCAGCACCGTTTGTTCTGTGTAATTTGGGAGAACACAGCTTGTACCTTCTGTTTGCCCGGTGGCACGTAGCAGCCCCAGAGCACACATGCTGCTTTTGTTCTTCTCTTCAGTTTTAATCTTTAGGGAGCAACTGTTTCAAAGAATAAACACATTGCCTTGTAGGAGAAACTCCAGAAAACATTCTGCTAGTGACAGTGGCAGCCGCTGCCCATCATCCTGGATGTTCCTCTGCCAAAAACGGCGGGGCTTTGTGAGCTGGCCAGCCAAAGGCTGGGAACTGCAAACTCTGTGTTCCCGAGGATGGCCAAAGAAAATCACGTTTCAAAGTGCTGAATTAAAACTGTGAGGCTTCTAGCTGCTGTCTCAAAATGCAGAATCTGTGTTTGTCCTGGCCCTCTCAGCCCAGGGATTTCTGGCGTCCCCCTTCTGCAGGAGTGTCCTGCCCATTAATCCCTACACAAGCTCAGGCTGCTTGATGGTGGGGCTGGTTGGGCACCAGGCAGGAAGGTAATGAGCCTGCTCACTCCCTCCACGCAGGCTTTTAGATTAAATCAAAATTGATTATTATTTCAAATACACTGCCTTATACTGTGTAGAGAATGTTATTTTCTTTTACTGGTTGGTTTTAACTGGAAAACAAAGTTTCATTTGCTGTTAGTTTTAAAAAGTGGAGTAAATACATGTCCCATGCAAAATAATCCTGAATCATATTTGTTTGCTAGATGTTGCATGCCTCACTAATATAGACTTCTATAACCCATTTCCTTCAGAGTATATGACACTAAGTGGGCAGGGTCAATTTAAAATAAATGTTTTTTGCTTACGAAGTCAACTTCTGTCTATTGTATATGTTTCTGTAAACAAAAAGATGCAGCGGAGTTTGGGATGGATATAAGCACAGGCAGGGGTTTTGAGATAATGTCTTAACCAGTGCTTCATCGTTTCTTCAGCCCAGAAGCTTTTGCTTCCTCAGTGGGAGAGCCTGTATGAAGACCTGTGTGGATGATGTTATAAGGTAAGGAATACACCTTAGGTGTGTTCTTTAAATTATTAATTTTGCATTGCTACAGACTTTCTGTGTGAGAAGTTGCTACACTCTATCTAATGTTTTCTCTGAGAGGCTTGCATATGGTTCTCAGTTGTTTGGTAGTAACAAATAAATGAGCAAGACTAACAGTTTACGATGTAGACGATGATATGTCTTAAATGATGTTGAATTTCAGTTTCTCTCCTACGAGCTTCAGACTGTCCCTTTGGGGAGAGGCTCATGCTGTGTGTCTGTCTGCAGGATCTCTTGGTGCAGCATCACTTGCAGTGGTTTATTCCACTTGGTAATGTTACATTAAAACAGGAATGTGCAGTGTGTTTTCTGATTCCCAGAAATACTGTCATTTCATGGCCTTCTCCCCGCCCCCCCCCCCAGCTTTAGTGTCAACTTTCCTTCTACAGTCTTCTCTGTCTGGGTAGCAGTCCCCATCATCTCTGTTTCCCTGCAGACACAATGCACTCGAGGCTTTATCCGCAGGCAGACTGATGATCAACAAACAGCACCATTCTCACCTCCTCTCCCAGGGCCTATGTTTTACTCTACCTCATGCACTGAGTTACCAAATAACTTGTCAATAAATGAAGAATCTGTTCGAAATAAATTGATGAGAAAATGTGGAACTCTTCTGATTTGGGGTCCTAAAAAACAAGCTTTCATCCTAGGCAGTTCACATAGCCCGCATATTACAAAGTCTAGCAGTGTTAGTATAGTACAGCTGTGCTGCATATTTCCTTAATCTGCTTGTTTAGAGACACCCAGAATATTCATCTTAATCATTTCCGCTGCATAGTAGGTACAGGAGGAAATACCAGGGAGAGCCCTGTCACTGGGAAAATGCATCATTTGAATGTGTAATGTAAATATTTTAACTAACCAAATGTAAACACTGTTTTGGCTTTAGGATGGGAAAAGACTGTCACAGTCAGAAACGAACTGACATAAGAGTGACCCTGTATAGATGAGATACAAAATTGTGTTCACACATTTTGGTAATCAAAACAGAGCCCTTAATGAATTGCCTAGTGTGAAAGGAATTACAAACACAAATGTGCCTGACACAAGCCATTCGGAAGTTGCTGCTGTATTAATGCTAGAATGAAGGATTTTTCAGGATTCATGTGGATCCAAGGTCTATGGAGAGGATGATGGGAGATGAGAGAGATAAGATGATGGGAGATGTGCTATGGTGAGCGGTAAACAAAGGCTGGAGACTCTCTGGAGGGAAACCTGAACTTGTGAGTAGGCTCTGAATGTCCGTGCTCCTCCATGCCACTGACTGTGAGTTGTGTTCACCGTGCCAGGACAGTCAATTCAGAAATTTTCAAAGGTTAGAAGATGGTAGAAGCAACAAATATACTAGATTCAGCAAGAAGCACTTTATTACATTCACAGATGTGCTGTGCTTTATTCAGCCAGTGGATTCAAAGGAAAGCAGAGTTCTTAAGGAGCTCAGAATGGTTGCTCATCAGTTCTGCCTAAACTGGCTTGATAAGTGTGTGAAGTGGTGCTTGATGGAAACCAAACATGTGGTTTAACTTCTGGTACTGAATGTGGTCCTGAAAAACAGCATAGGATCCAGAATCCTCCCAGATTCCACTTGACTTCATTGTGCACTAAATGGTCTTTGGGCATTCATCAGATTGTTGAGCAGAAGACACATCTGAAGATTATTTCACTGGCTGTATGTTCTAGCCCTTGAATTGTTAATATCAGAAGAGGAAGAAACAACACAGAGGATTTATCTAGACTCCATGGATTTCAATAAACTAGTTAGATCTTATTTCTGAAGGCACAGGTACATCTAAATGCCCAAGCGAATAAGTTTTCATTACTGGAATAGCTGGGGGATTTTCCAAGGTTGATTTTATCTTGTATTACCAATAATGGATAATATATTAACATATGCCTCACATTTGCTATTTCTTTGTTATAACAGCTGGAAATTTACATTTACACATAGTCCTCAGAGCTAAAAATGTCATTCCCTAGGTTAAAAATCCATAATAGTTTTTCTTGTCCTCCTTGATAGGAAAGGAGAACTGAAAACACTAGGAAAAGAAAAACAGGAAGGGTAGCCCCCAGATGACAAATGCTCTCAGTTGGAGGAAAGATTAATCAAGTATAGTGGAGCCTTAAGTGTCATTGTCTGCCACTACTACAGCAATTTAGCTATAGCCAAATGAGCAAATCTATCTAGTAAATTATCTAAAGAAAGAAGAAATCAAATATTAAACGTCATCAGTGAAGAGAAAACACAATGGGTTGTTTTTTTTCTGTACAGAGGAAATTAAGAGCCCCTCTTGTATGGATGAGAATAACTTGAACATTATCACAGAATCAAACTTGTGTTGCAAAAAAATCTCATCATTTTGTGCAATAACTTCTTTTAATTATTCTCTTGGATACAGATAATCCAAATCTCCTTTATCTCCCAGACAGCTGTATCAATTTTCATGGAAAAGCATTAATATAATCAAAAGTAACAACTTCATTTTTTTCCTTTATGAGCAGGAAATTCATATACTTTTGCTAAAGGGCTGTATTGTGCCTTTAAAAAAATTTGAATTCGATTCTGTGTTCTACTACAGGGAAAAAAGGTAGGAACAGATTGCTCTGTAATGCTGAATTCATTGTATCGTTTTTCTGAAATAAAGTCACATTATTTAAAAGCTGATGAGAGAGAGGGAATTTAAGAAGGGAAGTGCAGTTGAAAAATTTTTGGAAGGAGATTGTAAACTTCAGGGCAGAAAGGAGTTAGATAAAAGAATCTGTGAGGGGGAATAATAATGTGAAGAGGAACAGACTGTGCTGGTGATATTTTTTGGCCAAGGTTTTGAAAAGAATTCAGAATATGATCTGCAATCTCTGTCTTTGAGGGGGGGGAATGGGAATTTTTTTCCATTTACAGTAAAGTCAAGTGAGAATGTCATTGCTCCAGCTGTTAAAATATTTTTAAATCTATTTTGAATCTTCCAACTGATTCTTTATTATGGTGTTCAAGTACAGACTATTGTGGACAGAAGAAAAAGCAAAATTGGAATCAATCCCAAAAAGTGGGTTGCAAGTATAATTTATGCTTCCCTGAGAGGGAATGAGACTGCTAGTTCGGCTCAGCTCATTCTGACACAGTTCTCTGAGAGACTGTGTTTTTAGGAAGTCTCTTTGGATAGATATAGCTGGAGGTGAACAAATCTCAAGGCTCCAATCTGCCAGGGAAACTTGGAAGCCTCTGTTCAAAGCCAGGGGTAAATAGGATGCATATTTTGAGGCTGAAAGTGCCATCTGAGTGTGACTTTACAAAGCACATGAGGACCTCGGCATCCCAGGCATGCCTGGCATACACTTGAGAGCACACTTGTGTAAGGCAGAGTTCCTGCAGGAGCCGGATGGGCAACATGGGCTGCTCCTGTGCTTACAGCTGTGTCAGAATCCCTTTTTCATCATGGTACAGAGCAGTTCGGTCATTTCTGTGTAACACAGCCTTCACATTTATATCTACATATAACCAGTTCCAGATGAATAGCAATGCCTTTGAGCATTAGGTAAATATGTCTGTGGAATGAATTTATCCTTGTGCTGTTTGGACTGTCCATAGCCTTGGACAATCTGCTGTCATCAGACTGACTTGGGTTCTTAGCTTTGCTCTTGTGGCACAGCCAATTCCATTTCGTTGTATGTGAATTACAGAGAGTATGCTTTAATAATATTTTATATTTACACAGCACATCTCACTTCTCTTCCTCTTCTCCTGGATGTATATTCAATACCTCTGACCTTTCACAGTCCCTTCAGAGCTGGAGAACAAGCATTTTACAAAAGCAATAAAACCATAGGAATTTTTTCTCTGTAATACTGGGGGGAACTCATTAATTACAGAATGAATTTTGTGTTCCCTGAGCTACAGCTTCAGTTTGTAAAGACCTTTATTGAAAATTTCTTGAAGATAAGATGCATGATCCCACTTTTTATGTACACCACAAATGAAGAGGTAATCCATCCTTTTAAAACTGGACCCCTGGAAATATTTCACTCTTGCATCTAAATGAACATAAAAGTGTCACTACCTCTATACCTTGGCTGTCATTTTATCAGTAAATCATCACCTCCTCCTGTAGGATCTGCCCAAGATGCTGCAGTCTGCATTCCCCCTCAGCTGCTACACATCCTCCCATCGCAGTGTGGGAAATACAGCAAAATAGATGCATCAGAAAAACCTGTTTACTTGCTTTTGAGGAATTCAAATATAACTGATCCTCTGAGGTATCAAGCTGAAGAAATTCAGCATGTCTGTGCATTTGGTCAGCATATCCAGAGGAGGGATGAGCAAGGCCAAAGGAACAAGGAGGAGGAGGATGGCAATGAATTAATCTTCCTGGCATTCAGTGCCTCTTCCTGTAGCCATTAGGAGGATGACCCAAAGCCTGTGGGTATCAGTTAGTGTCTGTCCCTGCAGCCCTGGGTCAGTGAGGCAGTGTGGGACCCTTTGTCTTCCCAGGGCATCCTTCTTGTGGTGCACACAGGCTTAGCTTATGTGCAAGACTACCTCAGTGGGGTCAGATTCCCTTTGTTTTGAGAAAAAAAATTCCAGAGGAGCTGCTTTCCTGAATTTTATAATATATGACTATTTTAAAGAAGAAAATAGACATGCAGCCTGTTCTAGTACAGTCTTCGCCAGGCCATTTTGTGGGTTGATTTGGACTTTATTTACTCTGTTGTTTTAAACAGAAGGACAACAACATTTCTATTTTAGTTGTACAATTCAGCAAATGGATTACAAAACCACAGTTAACTGTGACTGTCATGGATGGTAACTCAGCTAATAATAGATTAAAAGAATCTTTAAGTTTTCAGTGTATTGTTTTGCCATTTGTCTCTCTTTGTAGTTTCTCTGGATTTAATATAGTTTATTCCATTTAGGAGCATTACTGAGGCAAACCCCATTAAAGCAGGCATTATAGTCCTTGTTTTGATTAGCACTCAAGGCCACTAGATAATGATGCTTAAAAAAAAAATCTCATATTTCTCTCATGGTCATTAGCACTGTGATCATTGCCAACCTTCATACAACAGTGTAAGTTGGGGTTTTTTTTCTAAATCTCAGAGCAAATTGTGAATGTCTGTAATATAGTCTGTGACATTTGAACTGTAACATTTATCTCAAAAATAACAGTTCTTGTTCTTTCAGTGCTCATACTTGCAAGAAATTGGGTCTTTATGTGTAAGACAGTCAAAAACTGTCATTAACTAGCTAGTGTTTTTCAAAGCTATTTTATTGGGGTGATTTTTTGGTTTTTCAGTTTTGTGTTGCGGTGAGGCTTTCTAGACATTCAGGTATGTACATGTTCTTCTCAAACAACACCCTGACCAGAGAAAGACATTTGCACCACTCCTAACAATACCAGAACATTTCAGCCCTGGACTAATATGGGCAATTAAAATAATTTCCACACATCACGTTTAAACCAATGACATGTAATTCTAGGACAAAGCCTCTCAGCACCTCTTTCCAATATTCATCTGCACTCAGAGGATAAGCAGCTGCTATTACATGCTAATGTCTTTTGAGGGTGAATGGCCATTTTAGGGCATGTTATTAACTCTGTGCAAATCTGTGCATTTTCCATCTTAGTGTACAGAGTTGACTTCACATGCTGTTCCCTTTGCAGGTTTTAGTTCTGTTAAGCAAAAAGAAAAATGAGAAAAATTACGCATTTGATGAGTTTGGGTTGGCATCTTGAAGGATGGGGCATGTCCATCTGTAGTTACATGCTCAGGCTGCAGGGAACCAGACCTCTCACCTTACAGGTGAATAAAGTATTCACCTGTATTTTACTTTATTGCTGTGTTTTACCTACTGTAGATGGACCTGGAAAGAGGCACTCACTCTGGTGTTTGTCTTTTATTCTTACAGACCCAAGTCCCCCTGTGTTCCCACTAACTTGCCAGGTCCAGGTGTGGGAGCCCAGTAGACCCCTGAGGTCCTTTGAGCTGCCCATTGAATCCTCAGAGCAAGCTGAATGCATCTTTGCATGAACATACTTCTTTATGGAAATAAAAATTATTGTTTCCCCCCCCCCTTCTCTTCCTCTTCAAAAGGAAAGACAGAATACACACACACGCAGCATACAGAGCTTTAGCATAGACTTGCTTTGGCTTAAGACTGGCTTGTTACAGCCAAGAGTTTGTTTCTTGCTGTGGCCATGATGTCCCAGCCCCTGCTCCAGCATTTAAGGGATTCATTTGGGATGAGTGGCTAGGAGTCCCAAATGTGTAAAATAATAATTTTTGTTGAACTGTTTTATGATTCTCCAAACCTTCTGAGCAGAGAAGCTCTTTTTATCGTATTGCTGCCCAAGCCATCTAATCTGAACTCTTATGTTTTGGGCATTTTTAAATGAATTTTGCTCACAGGCATCCAGTTCTGTTCTATTCCTACTATTTGTTTTGTCTAGCCTTGCTCAGAGTAGATAATTAATGCAGTAGTTAAAATACCATCATTTTAATGCTGTTTACCATGGATGAAAACCTGCTTGTCTCAGAAGCTGTTATACATGATCCAAGCAGAAGAATTAGCTTCAGAGTGGAATAACCTTGGGTTTATTATTCAACCAGTCACCACACTAACCTGGTTCTTCCTGTTATTATTTTCACCTAAATAGTTGCTGCAGTTGAAAGGCATCTCCCAATTTCTAAAACAGAGGAGAGACCAGGTCTCTGGAAGATCTTTAAAAAAATCCATTTAAAAAATATGTAAATCCTCACTTGTGAATTTCTGATAAATGCAGAATAAATTCCCACAGTTCATAATTTCTCATTATTTATTGAATTTATACACCATTATAACTGTGAATGAGGCTTTACAAAACCACAGGGACACAATCTTTGCCCTAAAGAGATTGTAGCTGAAATTAGACACAACATATGACCAATTATTTCAATAGACAAAGCAGGATTACCAAATAAAAATGGTTCTTGTTGCATATCTTGTGTACATGGTAAGCTTGTAATAATGCAGTTATTTGGAAAAGACCTGTTTGTGCCCCTGAATGTGGTGATTGGTAACAAAGCTCTAGAATAAAGCCATCATTAGTGTTTGCTTGTTTAAACCAGAAAACCTGAGACACTAATGACTAATCATTGCTTTCCTACAGGCAATTTAATTGAAGAGCTGGATTTAATGGAGGATGTATTCAGTATTCATTTCTAGCTGCTGTGGCCCCCAAGGATCTTCAGTCCATTTTTAGACCATTCTTGAACATACTGTTAGCTTGGTGCATGTTATTGCATAGTGAAGGCATAGCCTCTTGGAAGCTCTAACAGGACACCTCACTTTCTTCAGCCTAATCTTGGGCACACAGTGAATAATAAGATTTCTCTGAATTTTAAGTGTCTTACTCCATACATATAGAGCTCTTCTACTATTTAACTTCAAGCAGCAGTGTACTATTTTATTTCCAGGAGTAAGCCATAATTGTGCAGTACATCATTGTGTAAGTGTTCCTCAGCAGAAGAGGTTACCATCCTCATATAAATGCTGCATGTACTTGTATCAAATCCTCAGGCTTTATTTTGACATTTGAATATCTAGACCTTTTGCTTGACAGGACTTTAGCTAATGAACTGAGGTTTGTCCACTATTTCCAGAGCTCTGCTAGTATAGAGCAGCATCTCATCCCCTCTCTAGATGAAGGAAAAATGTCAGTGGTGAGAGCAGTGTGGGCTGGGCAAAGGGAATGGGGCTGGAAACCTCCCCACCTTCTCATGCCCTGCAGCAGGTGAAGGTTGGGTTTTATTCCTCAGCGACTCTCTCAGATAAAAAGAGGATTAGGGTACCTGCTTGCCTACCCCACAGGATTCTGGTGTGGCTAATTAGTCAATATTTGCACAGCTCCAAGAAAACGCTTTAAAGTGCCAATTATGAATTATAATTATCTTCTGAAGATGATTGGGAGTCCACGTTTACATGTTGATGCAGGCCACGGAGTGAGTTTTCAAATTGCAGCTCTTATTTAAATGCCTTGCTGATTCCTTGTCTCGTGTTGCGTGTTGTTTTTTAAGGATGATGAGAAACATTAATTTACCCTCAGGAAAGACCAGGTCTGACTGTTTTTAATAATGAGTTATGTACTTAGTTGCAGTAGGTAAATTTACAAACCAGGCAGGACACACTTGGAGATTGATTCTGTCTGTTTGGCAGATGGTTTTACACAAAACGTTCAGCAGGACAAGCCTGCTGAGACTTTAAAACAAATACTGCTAAGTAACATTGCCATAAGCCTCTTAATATGGTGGCAATGCCCGATTTACACTCTGCAGAGCTCCTACTTTATTTATATCTCATCTATTTACTGACGTGTAATGGATTTACTCTGGGAAGAGACTCAATCTCAGCAGATTTACTTTGAAGGCTGGCATTTTCAGTTACAACTTAGTTCCAGAAAATAGTAACTAGTCCTCAGCACTAACTGCAGGACACCTAGCTATCTTATTAGTAACAGGACACCAGTATTACAGACAAAGCAAGAATAGGCTACAAAAGAAATCCATGACTGAATTCAAATTTTTGAGTTGCCTGGAAACTTTCTGTTGCAGCAGAAATATTTTTTTTTTTTCCTTAACATCTCTGCATTTTCTTGTAGCTTTAGAAATGTTGCTGGTCTCTTTAACTGGGTAGTAGGAGGCTTAATTATTTATTCTACTTTTATATGAGCTAATTGGAGAAGTGTTGCCTGTAATTTAGCTTTAATATTTGAGTCTGTATATCTATATGTTAATGTTGCACTAAATGAAAGGAAATCTACAGTTGTATGTAATTCTACAGAGAGAACAAAATTCTGCCTCCAGTTACTGTACAAGAGCAATTGGGAACAAAATTGGACCAGAAGTTCCCTGCCTTCTATCTCTTTGCAGTTACCTTAAAACTTTAATGGGGAAAAATTACAGGGAAAAAGAATGCTTTGTTTAAAAATATTCATAAAGGGAAAAGAACTTCTTTTTTTTTTTGCCTGAATAGAGGTCTTTTGATAGTTTGCTAATTTTATGCTTACACATGTGTTCAGTAGCTGTGTAGGGACATTAAACACAAAGTTGATACAAGCCCACAGATTGATGCTCCATCAGAGGGGTCTTAAATATTCATAGACTAGGTGACTAGATTTGTGTTGTTTCATTTGCTTCTTTTCTTTCCTGCCCAAAGTTCTAAGCATCAATTAAAAATTACAAGATCTGTGACAGTGAATGTTTCTGAAAGTCTTGACATTAATTTTGTGTCCTGCCAGCTGGAAGGAGTGTGATGCTCTGGCATTGTTTTACTGGGAGAAAAGTGTTTTTCTGATATTGGACTAAAACCCTGAATAAATCCTTACAGCTTTCTGAGAAGGATTTAGTGCTAAGAGCATTCAGCTTTGTGTAGGAAATTATTTTAGAGGAAGTTGTTTGTGCCTGTGTAACAGTAAAGCATGACATTACTGGTGGGAGATTCAAGAGCAACTGAAAATCCCTAAATTTCGCAAGCATCTGCAAGGCACCTTCAGGCCCCGTTACAGTCAGTGGCAGTCAGAGCCCCCTTCAGCTGCTCATGCAGAAGCAGCTGGTGCCATTTGAGGTGCCCTGGTACATTTTTCGTTTCTTAATAGCTGTTTGAGAAGCGTAAGAGCTGGTCCTGTGCCGTGTCTGCTGACCTCATCCAGGTGCAGTTTCATCTTCCTAAAGAGAGGGCATTGAATGGTGCTTGAAATGCCATAAACTGTGCCCTTTGCCTCCATCTGCCACTCCAGAAGGACACAAGTCTCCTGCAGTTCGTGCACCAAGTTGTTCATCTCTGTGGACATAACTGCATAAACATCCAGAATTCCTGGATGCATTTAGGCAGCTCAGGTGGTTCTAGCTGCCAGCGTTTAGGCAACTAAATGGCATCCCCCTGGGCTGGTTATCTGCATCCTTTGTGAGGCTCCATTGCCTGGAACTGTTGCCTATAAAGGCTGACCTGGAAACAGAGATTAGGCAGAGTGAAAGAATAAAATGGTGTTTGTTGAAAGGATACTGCTTGGGCCATGCAAGAACACGTTGGGACTACACCCAAGCAATCCTGCAATGGTCCTAAAAAGCATGGACAGCCTGTCATGAGATCCCACCTTTTTATAAGCTCTGGCCCATTGGCATATTGGAGTTAATTGTCCACTTACAGCCTCAGGTTATGAAGCTCCATCCTCTTTGTTCTTTCTCTCTTTTTCACTGTTGTTTACACTTTTGGGCCTAAAATTTGACATTGGTCACTAGTTAGAAAGGAATTGTTTTATCTATTTACCCTGTGAAGAGAGCTCACCAACCCTTAATATGAAACCCAGAACCACATATTAAAACAGGACAGAGTCCGAAAAAATATAAAAGCTAAAACTTAAGGCATTGGTACCCCTGGAAACACAGGAGGCTCAGACAGGTCACTCACACACCTGGGCATCACACACACCTGGGCATCACACACACCTGTCGATGGGTGGCTGGCTCCCACACATCCTGACACAAGCATGACACCTCACTGAGCCTGCAGAGCTGCTCAGGACTTTGTTGGGAGAAAATAAAAAATCAATTCAAGGGCTGAGGAAGGAAGGAAGGAAGGAGAGAAAACTAGTTCTGCACGTGTTACTGCTGTGCTGTGCTCTGTAACTCAGCTGGTGAGACACACTGTGGATTTGATCTGTGGTCTCCCAGTCCTCCTGCCTTATCTGCACAGCCACAAAACAGCCACTGGGCAATCAGGCCAAGTCAAAAAGCTGCACTAAAGGGACGTCAGTGGCCCTGAGGCTTGATCACTGGGCAGCACCAACCCAGTGGAATAAATTGTGTATCCTGAAATGACTGTCCTTCTGAGACAGCAGTGGGTACCCTATGGTAACTGGCTTGTTATCTCCATCTCTTTGGGCCGACATAATTTCCCAACATCATTTTGCCTTTTCCTTTCCTTCGCTTCACCTGCGTTTGCCAGCAGTGCTGTCTTTGCCTATTAGCAGTTGTGTACCAGCTGCTGTGCTTTTTCTTTTTTTGGCAGTTTCCGTGCAGATTGTGCTTGCTTTTTTTGGCCCCAAACCTTTTTGGTGCATGTCAGCATTTCATCTGTTCACATGCACTAGGGAATGATAGGAGCCATGATCTATTTGGGTCAGTGCATGCCTGTAACAATTCCAAAAGGAGGGATTTTCTAAGAATAAATTCTCCAACACTGATCTAGTTCTCATTCTTACCCACATAATATCTGTTAGCACCTTCTGCTATTTTTATACTTGTGAAACTGGGGTGGCGTGATGAGTCTTTCTGTTGTTTTTGCTTTCTTCCAGATGAATTAAGTCTTGCAGTTCTCCTGTTGGTTGAATAACTCATGGAAGTAGCAAAGCATGTAGTTTAGCAGCTGCCCCAAACTAACATCTGCAATCATTTGCTTCAAGTCAGCTGAAAATTCAAAAAGGTCTCTCTAAAAGGATGACATGGTTGTTTTTCTAAAAGTAGCACATAAATTTAATAGTGAATCTGAGTAAATGCAGAGCTAGATGACCTTTGTTCTTCAGGCAATATGCCAGTTGTTCATTGCAGTCAAGAAAAATTTTCAACAAAAGGAAAAATTAATTTGCTGTCACTGCCATCAAATCAACCTGTAAATGTTTCAGCTTTCAAGAACTAATGGTCATTCTCTTGACTTATAAATGTTTTTTTCGAAAACTATTTCCTTCTGCAGAATCTGATTGCTTTGCAATAAAACTGTGTCCTGAAGTGATGAAAAAGAATAAAAAAGCTTTTTTCTCCATATAGCATTGGGTTATCCTTTAAAATGAATCATGTTCAGGAGATGTTACAAAAGTCCTGAACATGGCACATTTCTCAAAGAATAAAGCAGATGAAATCCATTCTCCTTGGTTCAGGAAAATGGAACCTGAACAGGGTGTTAAAACAGTGGTACAGTGGGAAATTGTGAAAAAAAAATTAGCTGTTGAAATTACTGGGTGGAATGTGGTTGTATTGTAGCTGTATATGTTCTTCAGCTGACTACTCATTATCATATATGTTTGTGTCTGGTATAGTGCTTAAGGCTATTTAACACAAGTGAGGTGAGCTCTGCTATTGCCTAATTCCTATCATTCCATTCTCTCTCTGAGAAAATGTCTTCATATATTTCTCAGCATCTGCTCTTTGTATTTCTGACATGCCCTTTTCTCACCACTTGGGCATCCTGACACTAATGGGCCATAACCAAAGTAATCAATTTATGTTGTTATCAGTATTGGTAGTTCTGTGAAGAGTTTGTGTGGGTGTTTGATCGGTACATTATTACAGAAAAATAATTCAAAGGAGAAGTGATAAACCAAAAAGGCTGCTCAGGTTGGGAAATACTCAGTGCACAGTCAGAGTGGCTGTGCTCTCTGCTAGGAGTACCAAGCCTCAAGGTGGGTGCAGAGCTGATGTCAGCTCGTGGAGCTGTGGCACTGTGGCAATGCTGGTGTGGCCTTTGGAAAGGAGGAGGAGGCAGCTGTGCAAGAAGAACAAGGTTTGGTGGGGTGCAGAGGCTGGGTGAAGGTTCCAAGAGGAGGCAGGATAACAGAGGTGGAGGCTTCCTGGCCATACGGGAGCAGAGGCAGGACCTCCTTTTGTGGTCAGCGTGCATGTGGATGTGGGCCAGGCCTCCAGTGCGTGTGCACGTGCCAGCTATGGTCACATCTGCACAGCTGGAAGACTCAGCTGCTCACTGCTGATCAGTCGTACAAAGGTTTTGAGCTTGCCATCTGCTCTTCCCTCATACATCACTGGTGAAAGACTGTTCTTACCTGGTCTGTCATGACTGTCTCTCCTGTCCCTGGAGAGCAGTTATTCTGTATCCTGACAGACTTTCATCAAATCTCAGTCTTCTCTTTCAAAGCCTTAATAAGACTACGTTCTGTGGGGAGGAAGTAATGATTTGGGTCAGCACAGCAGAGAAAGCTGGAAGAAGCAAAGCCCAGCTGGTTATTGATTGCATGAAGTGATGCCAGGCCCTGCTCATCCTGCCTACCAGCTATTGCTTCTCTGTCACCATGCTCTGGAAGCTCGTAACTCAAGGTAGAGGCAAAACTTTTTGCAGGAGGCATGATGCATTTATCTTTCTCTCTGCAGTGCTGCCCATATTGTAGAGCTTCCTGTGAAAATAATGCTCATGGTAACACAGGAGAGCACAGAGGCAGGGGAAGTCTTGAAGCATTAGTGATGCTTAAACTGCAGAAAAACTGATGCCAGCAGGCAACAAGAAGACACTGGAGAAGGGGGAAAAAGGGATTTTCTTTAGTGATTTGTTATTCAACAAATTTGAGTTTACAAGCTATAGGCCAAATTCTGTCTTCTGATTCTTGCTTTAATGCAAGAGGAGGGTATTTTTACTAGGGATCATGATTTATTCATGTTAAGGAAATGCTTTTTTTATGCCAAGCTCAGACTACAAAGTGGTAGTTAGTAGATGACGTTCAGACTGGAGATTTCCCTTGAAACAACATGAGAAAGTATTTATTTTCTGAAGTCTATTTCCCTTCACAGATAGTTTCCTACCATGTAATATCCAACAGTCAGGAAAAAGAGCCCAATACTGTGACAGGCTGGATATGTAAATGCAGTATTCATACATAGCTTTATGGAGGGTTTCTTTTCCACGGTGTGTGAACTAAACAACTCAATTAAATTGAGAAGGGAAAGACCTGGTTTTCATTAGCTGTGAAGACTTTCAGAATTACATTAGTTGCAGTTGAGTAGATCTCATAATTGTATTTGCTGTGTGTCAGGATGAGGCAGTAAGGGATTTGGGTGTGTTGAGAGGGGCAGTATCCAGCTCGTAGATCACTCCTGCAGGACTCATGATTAGTTTCTGCTGCCTAGGTCTGTTGGGATCAAGCCCAGGGTTTTATATTTCCCTCTCCAAAGCAGGAGAGAAGGTGGATAAAATGCACCACATGTCGCAAGGTTAGTGGGGGGCGCAGGACAGAGTTGGGTTTATTTTGCCTCCATGCTGCTGCAGGTGCCAAGCAGGACACTGCCTGTGGCTCTGTGGGGAGGTGAATCCACAGAATATTCTGGACTGTCAAAAGCAAGTGATGTTTTTATTTACCCCAGCTCTGCTTCCAATTGAAAGGGTAGAATGATGTCATTATGCTGATCTCAGGGAGAAATTGCAATGAAATTGTGCCACAGCGTGAGGCTGTGAAGAGGTGTGGTTTGTCAGGGCTGCTCCCACTGCCCAAAGGTTCAGTTATCCACATTGTCTGGTCTGATGGGTCAGCCAAGGAGCTCAGCTCAGAGCAGTGCAGCTGAGACCCTTCCCAGTGGGTCAGCATGTATTAACCTCCTCTGGTTCTCTCCATGATTTATAGATATCTCCTCTGCTGATTCTAGGTGTCTGAAAGTTCACTGGTCTGTCAGAAAAAATGAGGAATGACCTTCACAGCTAACTTTGAAGGTACCCCTCTCTCCGCAGGAAGAAGTGAGTCCTTACTGATCATGCAGAGCATACAGACAGACAGTTTAGATTATTTTTACAAAATTGAAGTTAAGGTGGCACCTTCCCTCAAGGAACACCTGGCTGTGTTTCCAACCCAGAGAAAACAAAGATCACGGAGAGGCACCACTGGCTGGGGACACCAGGTATCTGGATAAGTTGCAAGAACTCTTCAAAACCCACCAAATCCTTCTTTGTCTTGGACATTTTTTCATGAAAAGGAAGTTACTAGACAGGGATTCTCTCATGTGCTGTCTTGCTCTTGACAAAAAGTAAACTCTTCAAGACAGGGATCATCTCCAGCAATAAGGAAGGCTCTGCATATATGCAGCAAATACTTAAGAAAAGCTGACATTCCTCATGAGATAAAAATGCTAAAAAGTTAAGAACTATTTTATTGAGTCAATTAAAGAAAAATAAAATTTGGGCTTGAAATACCTCTGCACCTATACAGAGCACATTGTAAGGTGAAGGCTGTTTTCTTCAAATTGATCTGTCACTGAGTTCAATCACTGCTGCCTCTCTTGCTGTGGAATATCACACAGCTCAATTCTCACTAATTCTTTTTGTTTCAAGATACTTAATGTTAACTATAACAAGCCCTTCTGATTTAATTTGTATTCTACCTCCGAGGACCATCACTTAGCTTCCCTGGAACATTCCTATCTTCCAGACATTTATATCCATAGATTTTACCATGTCATTGTCACTGAGTAATCTGCACTGTTTGGATTTAAAATTATTTTGATTATTTTTTTTTAAATTGGGATGATTTTCATGTGCTTCATTTTGGGGGTGCATCTCACTCAAGGCACATTAAAAGGCTGTAGCATCCTTACAGTTGGATACAAGACATTTTGTAAGTTTCTCATTTTAAGTAGAGTTATTCTCACTATAAGTAATAAAATTTGAGCAATCTAAAAGTTTAGTACTAGTAGAAGTCATTTAGTCTTCTCCTATGATGGGAACAGAGGTGAGATCTCACAGGTGGGACCCTGTAGATAGCATCTGAGTAAACCAAAGCCTGGTTTTAGAAATGGAAACATACACAAGTGGAATCTCATTCTAAGTAGGAGTCTCAAAAAAAAAAAAAACAATCAATCAATATTTCACTGGGGATGATCAAGGCATTGTATTTTGCTCCTGCGTATTTTGCAATCTTTTGTTATTTTATACAGTTGGCGTCCTTTGGAAATTGGAAGTAGCCTCTGGAAAAGTACCATCTATTTGTTGTGTTTCATGAGCCTGATTCAAACACCAGTTTGAGAACAAGTACAATTGCCATGGATTTTAGAGGTCTTTTAGGTCAGATGACTGAGGCAAACTCTGTGTGTGCCTACTTCCCAGGCTAGGGGAAATTTCTCCATTTCCATGATTATTACCTGAGTTCACAAAAGGGTTGCTCGAAATGTGGTTGCACTGCAAAAACTGAAAGGAGATTTGGCATGGTAGAATTACATAAACAGCAAAGTGCAATTATAAACAGGCCTTGTTTAATATGAAAGAGCATCTAGTTCCAGGAAAAGCAAAGCTATCAGGAGTAGTTGTGTCAGAGCTGGAAAACACAAAGACAGCTTTCATTTCTATATGCTCTAAAGTATGCAGTAATCGTGGTCTAATTACCTCACTGCAGCCAGAAAGCAATATGGGATATTGTGGGGGTGTGGGAAAGAACATAATAATGCTACAATTAAGCTGTAATCTTTGGCATGGTCACTCAGCAGATAAAGCTCTTCTGCTGTCACATTTGAGGCAGTCATTATTTGGCTGCTAAAGCCTGGGGAAAATATGTGGTGCTGTTCCTAGAGCTGTTGCACAGAGGCTTCATTATGGGTTTCTTCCTCAGCAGCTGGCCAAGCCCAGCCAGTGCTCTCTGCATTTGAGAGCTGTGGCCTCAGCACTCCCCTTCTCCGTGTTTGTGCTTGGGGAGGTTTGTAGTGGAATGGGGGAACCTTATTAGCCACTGTGGAATGAATTTGTGAGCTTTACATTTTTGGTTACAAACCTTTTTGCTCAGGGCCTGATTTATAATGGGAGCTGCATTTGGCAGAGATTTGTGAATGTAGAGTTTATACACAGAAAGATCTTGTGAATGTGGGAAATAAATATGATAGCTCTGTGACAGGTTAGGTGCGTACTTATGCACGTGTATTAACCCCAGGATGCAAACTGTATTTCACTGAGACATAATCACATTCACATGCAATTATGCTCACCTGGCTTTGAAAATCCAGTTTTATAGCCTGCTATGAATCCTTGCTAGTGACATCTTTTTTTCTGAAATTCTTCACCATTTTAAGAAAACTATTCCACTTTCTTGAGGCAAGCTCTTGAATTCACACACTTAATTATTTATACAGCTTTCCTGACTCTCTCCACTTTCCCAAATTTCTTTCTTTCTGAGGAGAGGCTGCCTGCACTGCAGGCTTGTGTGGACTTACTAGAATTCTAGTGGGAATAGAATGGAAAGAGCGGCAGGAAAAGTCAGGTCAACTTTGAATACGTTAACCTTGAGGTGACGCGGTCTGACAAGGCATGAATGAGTTGTTTGGAGTATGAATGCAGATTGTGGCATAGATCAGCCTTTAGTGCTGAAAAAGGCTTTTTAATTTTTTCTGCAGTGCCACAGACAGATGGGTTGAGAGAGACTTGGTTTCTCTCTAGAAGATGTTGAGGCTTAGAAGGGATTAAAAGTGACCGATGGTTTGGGACTGTTCAGTTTTGTCTTAGATGTGGTTTTGCATTATAGAGCACACGCATCCTTTGATAAACCAGCCGTGATTTCTGAAGAAGTAGGTACAGGTACATTAGATCAGAACCTCCTTGTTCCACTGCTTTGCACGGCAGAAACATGAACTCTTTTGAAGGCTTATGGCATGCACAGTCTCTGCAAGGCTCGTCTGACAGCCTGCAAGAGCAGCTCGGTCCATGTCAGTAATTCTTTCCAGCATCAGGCTTTCAGGACCAGGCCTTAGTTACGTGCACATCTGGTCTTCACTGCTTGGAATGAGATGTGTCTGTCTTGAACTGTTCTCATAAATGGGTGCTGCCAAGCCAAGCAGCTCAAAACACAACTGCACCAGAAGAGCTTTAACCTGTTGTAGGAAAGGATTTGTCCTGATTTAGTGCATAGGAACCCTAAAAGCAAAATGCACTAGGTATTGCATGAGAAAGGTCTTAAGGTCATTTGTAGTTTACTACTGGATCTACATTTAGACAGCTAGGAGCCAGAAGAAGCCATTGCAGATGCAGAAACAGCAACTCGACCAATTACAAATACATTTTACAAATTTTTTTTAAGTGCCTTTGAAGAAACTTCACAATCTTGACTCTAGTAACACTGTGGTGTTAGGAGACATTCTGTCAGGCAGCACCTCAGTCCAAACAGCAATCCTGTTGCCTACTGTCTCCAGAAGCTTTTAATTGGAATTGCTCTTATTCACTTAATATCAGTGTAAAGCAAGGATCATGTTTGTGTATTCAGGCTGTTCCATAGTAGCATCTGTTTTAATGTGGCAATGCCTGAGAATTATCCGAAATGTCTCTTTTTGATAAAATTTTGACATATTTGTATTTATTTTATTAGGTTCTCATGCACACTTGTTCCTATTTTGATAATGTAGCAGAGGTAGTTGCCTCAGACAGCAAACAGAACTGGGAACTGAGAGAGAAAGAGGAGCTGGAGTGGATAGAAAGCTGGACATGTCCTGTGGCTGAGAAATACTGAGAGAAGAGAAGGATCTATGGCACAGGGGATTAAGGTCCAAAGGACCCTCTATTATCAGGTTCCCAGTCTGAAACACAAAAGATGTGGTTTTACCAAATTAGAACAGCCTGAAGCATAATTTTAGCTGCAGTCAAAAAGTTCTTTCCCAAAACCAATCCCACATACCACTCAGGAGCTAGCTCTTGTCAGGGACCACTCCTGGAAGATAATGCAACCACATTCTGTGGAGAATAAGAAATTATAGATAGGACTGTGAGCTTGGGCTGTACAAGTGAATTTTCTCCAACATGTTTCATTTACTGCAATGGACCCAACCTTAATGTTCAAAGCACACAATTCCCACCAGCTTCTACAGACAGGCTCCAAAGCAGAACTTGCAGTAGGAGATCCTTTGAAAAGTTTGATCCAAGTCAAGTATTTTGCCCACACAAGAACAAATGCAGCCCTGATGATGTCATAAAATACGTGTGTAATGCCTTACCAGGTTATGCTGTCAGGAATCCACCAACTGTGGAAAGTTACAGAAAGGAGACACTCAGGAGCTGCCTCCAGCTACTCTGCAGTTAAAGCCTGGTTAGGCCACATAGTGGAAAAGGTCAGAAAACACATTTAATTTAAAATCAAGAGGTTTAAAGGAAGGTTGTTTGGGTGAAGGAAGGGTGCTTTGATTTCATTTTGACACAGGTCAACACAGTGCTACACTTGAGGGTTGTTTCAGGAGCAGGAATGGCATTTTCCTGCCAGTGCTGGTATTTGCATGTAGAGAACCATCCTGGCATGGAAATGATTATGGATTGAGCAAAGTGCATGTGCCATGTCCTGGCCTTTCTCTAAATGAGGTGTGTAGTTTAGTGTGAGCTGTTGTGGGTACAGGAGTTATGGATTGCCTACCTTCAGATGTTTTCTTTAGGGTGGCCTTCAGGTTGTAACATACAAGGAGTGTGCTCAGTCTTTGGGCCCTTGGAGATATACTCTGCCTGCTGATGCCTGAGCTGGGTCTGAAGTTGCAGAGGGAATTTTTCTGGAGCAGTTGTAAGGTCCTCAGGTCTCCTGCAGGACACTATCTTCATAGAGAAAAGGTATTTTCAGGATTTGGAGGAACACAAGATGAAAGGCTCTTACATTGAGAGGTGTTACTCACACGTGCAGGACAATTTCTGCTGTTTCCTGTTTGTTTTAGCCCAGGTTTCTGGTCTAAATTGTGGTGAATGACAGCATTTGCAACTGGATATCGACAAGAAGATGGCTTCATACTTCTCAGCTCCTGTCTCAGTTTGTGGGTCCACATATCTTGTACTTCCCCATTTTCTGGTTTATTACAGCTCTCTGGAGGATCGCTAGCCGAGTAATAACAATCTCATATAAAAATTCCAGCCTTCTTTCCCACTCTCCCTGCTCCTTGCCAGGCCTGTGCTGTGGGGTGGAGGGGATCTTGCGAACCATCTCATTGCCCTGACCTGCTTTACAGTTTAGCAGTGGATAACTGAAAGCACTGGAGCCAGAGGGTGGCAGGGGGAAGAGAGCAGTAGGAGACTGAGCAGTTCACGAGGGAGTCCTGTAACAAAGCTCAGGGCTGAGCTCTGGGCAGTGCCCCGTTAGCCGAACACAGCCTGACAGCCCTGGACAGGGAGCCACAATCCCCACAGCCTCCATGAACCTCTCCTGTCCTGTCGCGTTTGGCTTCTCACATTCAAAGTCGCTCACTTGTCACAACAATTTAGTCTCTTGCCTACACTCCATCTATAATTCATTAAGAAACCCAGAGAGGAGAAGCTGTT
Source organism: Bombycilla garrulus (assembly GCA_013400315.1). Taxonomy (NCBI): domain Eukaryota; kingdom Metazoa; phylum Chordata; class Aves; order Passeriformes; family Bombycillidae; genus Bombycilla; species Bombycilla garrulus. Next base: position 534,402 of record VXBU01004011.1, read on the forward strand.
GACATTTCCCACTCCTTTTCCTCTGGAAGGCGTGGGCCGAGCATGTTTGCAGCAGGACATGAATGGAACTGCTCTAAACCCAGGAGCCAAGGGGAAGGTGGTGGGAGAGGGACACGCTGCCATCTCCTGCCGGGACGCTGAAGCATGGCAGCTGCCTGTCACAAGCACATCCTTTACATGTACCACCACAAACTCAGGCAGGACTTTGATCAGCCAATCCTGGCTAAATGCTGGACCTGAAGTGCACTGGGTCTTTTGGATGCTAGTCTTCAAAGGTGGTCGGGTCTCACTCTGAACTTCTGCTGCAGCTTCCCTACCAATTAAAATTTATGTTTCGTGTGCTCCCCAGAGTTGCAGCCTGTCTATCTGCTTCACTCTAGATACAGGTTCTTTTGGAACCAAAATTGCATTCTCCTCATCATTATGTCAGGCTGAACTGCCTCAGCTCTGCTTCATCCCTGCAACAGCCACAAGCAAAAATAACACATTATTCACCATAAAAGTGTGGGTTGTGCAACAAAATATCTGTCTTTCTGAAACCACAAATATAATTGGGCATTTAAGTGCAATTTTGAGGAATGGCTACAGGCATCATTTATCATGCGGATTTCAATAATGGTAAATATTGATGTCTAAAAAGCAAGGAGTTCGCACAAGAAGAAGAAATTTTATCCAATTTAGTGTAAAGATTAGTTTTCTGAACTGGTAGTGACTTTGAAATGTGAATGCAGACTATTGTTTAAGTTTTGCCATAGATGAAATAACCAGTTTTCTTACCCACTTGTTCCAGGCCTTTCCCTCTTATTCTCTTTTAGAGTTCAGCATCCCAAACAACTTGCATGGAGAGTTCTGTGGGAAAGGGTACAATGGAAGAAATCTTCATCTTTAAAGGGCTGTTGCACAGGAAAATAGTTTTTTAAACTCCAGACAGTTCCAGTGACCACTGTTCTGCCTCAGCAGTGTCTGTCTGCATGGTTGAACTATTTGAGTCTGACAGACTTGCAGGGGTGGAGGTAGGATTGTTTTGAGGCTGACAGATGAAGGGCCCCATGTGAACTCCATCTGTAGCAGCAGAGTTTGCACTGAGCTCTGAAACACCCTCGTAAGAGCCACAAATCCCAGTCCCCAAATGGAGAGATTCACCAGAGGGCAGCACAATATCACTTTCTATTGTAAAAGCAGGAGATAATAATTTCAGCTGTCAGAGAGCTCTTAAAAATTAGCTGCTTGTTGTTCCATTGTTATGATTTCAAATAAGTTTCTCTGTAAAGCTAGCCTCTGGAGCATCTCCTAAATCCAAGGTATTAGGCATTGATCTTTTAATGTCCAGGCATTCAGATAGTGGAAGCAGAGGGAGTTCTGGCGGTTGTGTTTCCTATGTATGTCTTTGCCAGGTTTCTGTCCAGGGCTGGTTGGGCCAGCTGATGGGTGCTGGTCCAGCTTCAAACATTCCAGAAACTCTCCTGTGTTACAGGCACCAGCCTGGATGAATATTATTTCAGCCTCATTTTTTGGGAGGCATTAAACAGAAGGAGTCTGATGTCACTATATGATAAGGGTTCACAGAGGGTGAATCTAGAACCATAGAATCTTAGAATGGCCTGGGATGGAAGGAACATTAAAGGTCATCCAGTTCCAACCCATCTACTAGAGTAGGGATAGTCTTCACTAGACCACGTTGCTCAGAGCTCCATCCAAGCTGGTGTTGAACACTTCCAGGGATGGGGCATCCACAGCTTCTCCAGGCAACCTGTTCCAGTGCCTCACCACCCTCACTGTAAAAAAATTTTCCTTCTAAGATCTAATCTAAGCCTATTCTCAGTTTAAAGCCACTCCCCCTATTTCTATCACTGCATACCCTTTAAAAAAGTCCCTCACCAGTTTTCTTGTGAGTCCATTTAGGTACTGGAAGGCTGAGATGTTTTTGTGTTATAATTGTATTTACTTCTGGTTGTCATGTGTGCTGAGCAGATCCTTTAGCACTTACACTAAACTCCTGCTGTTCAAGGAGCCAAGAGGAATCACTGGTCACATTTTGTCTGCTCAGCTTCCTTCATTCAGGGCTTTACCTGTCATCAGTCTGTTCCTAATTATTTCTCTGTTCTGCTTGCACAGGTGTCTGCAGCAGTCACCTCCCCTCGTTCAAGTGCCGCTGTGCTTTTCTGTCCTTTTCTGCCCTCTTTCTCTCAGAGTATAGTCAAAGCATTTCATGCTGTTTTCCTGTAAATTAACTGCATCTTCTGGCCTTGGTCATTCCCTTTGCTGTTTTGACTTCTGCCTGGTGGGATGCCTCATGTGTCGCATCAGTCTTGTGCTTCACTGCTGACATCACACGTAGAGGTCTTCGCTGACTGACTGTTTCTGATCTCTCTCCTTTTGAAGTTCAGTCTGAACTCCATCTGCTCTGGCTCATCCCAGCACTTCCTAACTCTGTACTGAAGCCTTTAAAGACACAGCTTTTCCATGGGGCTGCTCCCCATGTAACCTTAGCTTTCCTTAGCTAAAATATTATCTTTATTTAAAGTCCAGGAACTTTAAGAATATATATTTAGAATTTAAAAAAACCCAACGCTTTTCTTGAAGCATTAGCTTAAGTTACATTACTTAGTTTCTTGAGAGTATAGTATCCTTCTTCAGAGTAGATACAAAATTATGAATTTGGTCATAGAAATAATTTAAATATCTTTTAAGACAGGTCTGCATCTGCTGTAAAAGAAAATAAAAATGTGTTTCTGTTTTAAGAAAAAGATTTTAAATCCCTATGCTCGCTCTCTTTCTCTTTCTTTCTCTTTTTTTCTCTTTCTCTTCCTTTCTCTTTTTCTTTCTTTCTTTCTTTCTTTCTTTCTTTCTTTCTTTCTTTCTTTCTTTCTTTCTTTCTTTCTTTCTTTCTTTCTTTCTTTCTTTCTTTCTTTTTTTCTCCTTCCTTCCTTCCTTCCTTCCTTCCTTCCTTGAAAAAAAATAGTTTATTTTTTTTCATTTGCATTCTTTTTATTTCTTGGGAAAACAAAAAATGCTGAAAAAAGATTTTGTTCAGTTTCCTGCGTTTTTACATTCCATTTTCATTTCATCATTTTCTTCCAAGGAAAAAAGAAAACCAGCAGGTTTTGAAGGCAAGAGGATTGGACAAAAGAAACTAAACTTTTTAATTTTTTTTAAGTCTTAGCAGGGCAGAAAATGTCTTTGAAAATTCACAAAAAAGAAAAGGAAAGTTTGAAAGGGAAGTATTTTCTATTCAACCATCTTAACAGGGTTTGGAGGTAGTTAAGGCAGGCAGCACAGTGTGCTTTGTGATGTTTTCTAGGTGAGGACAGTCCATCACCTTTACAGGAATCCATACCAATGCACAGTGCCCTTGCATGACATCATGGAGGTCTTTGTGGGCATTACACCAAGTTTTCTCCTGACTAAACCTGATTCAGTTTCCCTTAAGCTCTCTCTGTTTACAGCCAGTGCTATGACTGTGACTCGGTGTAGAAATAACCCAACCTGGGCTTTAAAATAGGGATGAGGCAGGGCTGTGTCATCTGCTTATACATAATTTTAGAGTGATCTGCCACTGCTTTTAAATATTTCATTTTTCAGGCTGTGCCAAGATGACCAGAGAGGCACATTGCTTGGCAGTGGTCATCGCTGAAGAGCGGTGGCTCTTGGGTGTCAGTGCTCAAGTAGAGATGCATGTGCTTTGCCAAGGTGTGTGGCACCTGTTCTTCCTGTGTATTTAGGGGTTTGGACAAGTTACACAATGTCTGGCATTCTCATTTCTTGCCCAAACTAAAAATATTTAACTACACCTTGAAATTAGTCTTTTTAGGATCAGCAACCTTTTCCATAATTTTTTTTGTTTCTTCCCATTTCAAATTATATCTGTGCCGTTATTATCTAAAGGAAAAAGTGTTTTACAAAAGCTTTTATCCACTGTGGATAAGATAGTAAGGTTCTTCTTGGAAGGTGTTTAGAAGTCTGATCCTGCATTAATGAACCTGTTTTATGCAGGAACAGAAATGTTACTTTTAACAGCTACCCAAGCTACCCAGTCACATAATTTAGTTGTTATGTGTAAATAAGTATCTTCTCTGATTCATCAGATTTCCTTTCATCTGAATGGCCTTTTCTTGGAAATAAATCTTCTTTTCCCTTAAGATTTTAATAACAAAATGGTGGTATGTTTTTATATGCAACTATGATATTAGTACCTAATTGAATTTAGTTTTGCAAAGGATATTCCTGCTGCAAAGAAATAAATATATGTACATACATATTTCCTATAACAAAAAAATTCTATGAAATTATATGCATTAAAGTAAGTCATTAATGGCTTTAGACATTGTCAATCTTATATTTGTGCTACTTTTTCATTTCCAAAATATATCTGCTCATTTTTTAGCTATTGTATTCTATGTCAGCTTTTATCAATCAAGTCAGGCTGAAAGCTTGTAAATAGGCTTTGCATAACCTGTTCCCAAATTATGGAGGAATTGACACCTTAAGCAATGAAGAATTAATAACTTATTTTTAATTTTCCCATGTCAACAATGTATTGCATTAAATATATGCACAGAATTTTAGAATACATTGTATACCAAAACTTATGTGTCATAAATGGGTTTACCCAGGAGTCTTTCCCATGGGCTGCTGTGCTGTAGCAAAAGCTGTGTTTATTCAAGTCCTTAAAAAAACACCCTGTTTACTTTGCTCTGTTGTTTTCTCAGATTCAGGTGAGGAGAAGCTAAAAATGGAAGTTCACTATTGTTACTCTCTAGACATACTATTAAGAAAATTAGCATGTCACACAGAAGTAAGAGTGGAACTTATCTGCTGTGAGAAAGGTTTTTGTTGTATTCCTTTAAAAGACTTACCTAGCTTATTTGTCACTGCACTTCAAGCCTCGAATCACGTGCAGGCAGGAGAGACTGAGAGAGAAGGAAATGAACATTTGCTGCAGCTCTCTTTTTTGGCTTGTTAACTTTTTCAGAAGTTGTAGCTGGTTTCAAAAGTTCACTTTTCAATGAAATTTACAAATATAACCGCAAAATAGACTTCTCTGTCCCTCAAAGTGGATTTATAAATCTTTTCCTGAAAATACAAGTACAGAAATGCTGTACTACCTTGTATTCACATTGAGATTGTAGATAGATAACAGCTTGTGTTAATATTTGACAAATCTGTTCTATGTTACTGAAACGTAGCTGAAAATCTCTTTGGCTGGCTGGCTGGCTGGCTGGCTTGTACTTGAAACTGGTTTTCATAAGATCTGGATTTTAAAATCTCTCCTGCCAGACTTGTAGCTGTCAGATGCATTAGCTTCAAAATTTCTCTTAAGCTCTGATGGTGTTTTTCCTTCTGCAGAAACAGAAGGTGCATGCAGCACAGATGTCAGTCTTCTTCAAGGAGTGACTTCTTCAACCCCAAGTGACACCAGCTCCTGCTAGTACCATGGGGCCAGAGGGTGTTTTTTTAGGCAGTGGACAGATCCACGTAATCCTGTGGGGAAGTCTGGCAGCCATGACAACACTCTTGTTCCTCACCTTCCTCATCTTCCTTTGCTCCAGCTGCAATGGGTAAGGCTCCAGGGTTTAATGGTTCTTGATTCACCTTGAACATAGCTTCATGTATAAACAGTTAGCAGGAAATACTGAGGACTGAGGTACAGAAATTAAAAAAGGTAGTTTTCAGAGCAAGTTTCAGTTTGAACAGTTCTATTAATTCTAAAATCTAACTATATTTTTCTTTTGGTGTGAAGGAAGTACACAGTGGTGCTTGTTCAGTGTTTTCCCCTAAGCAGAAGCCTGGAGCACAAATAGACGCTCAGTGTTAGCAGATCACACCCCTAAGATGAAACTGAGAACATTAGGTGGGCTAAACAGGACAAAAAAAAAAAAAATAGATTAAAAAAAAAGGGAAATTATTATGTACTTCAGCTTCACTGTGCCCATTTCTGAAGTATAAGGAATATAGGATTGATCCTGCTTTTCAAGTAAAAATGAGTAAGGACCAAACAGTGGTACTGATTAATGCCTTCTACCTTATCCTTATTTTCTTCTCCATAAAAGGATTCAGTTTTACCAATACAGGCACTTCTACTGACTTTGTTTATGCACGTTTCAAGGCTCCTTCATGGCATGCAAGCTGAGCCCTGCTGACTGCAGTCCATGGCCTCCTTCCACAGGCCACACCAGTCAGACCCTTCACTATGAGGAGTGGCGCTGCTGTGGTCCATATTGCTGCATTTTGCAAGCACAGCTGAATCAGACAAGTATATAGGGAAAAAAATCCAGTACAGCAGCAAAATCTGCAGTTTGGATGCATATGCCTGTAAGGATCATGTGCTTTTCAGCTTTGAGAACATTGAGGAAATTGTGCAGCCATAAAATGCACTGAATTGGCAGTGGAAGGCCCTGTTTTTCAGCAGGATTTATCTAATGCCCACCATACAGAAAACAATTGTGGGCAAAAACAGGTCCTGAAGTTGATTGAAACCCTAAAAAGTCTAAGTTAGAACATATGATTTAGGAGATACACTTTTGTAAACTGTAAGTTGACACTTCAGTATCTTATTGTCATAGTTTCCTGTGATATCTGTGTAAAAAATAGTAGATTTTTTTAAAAAACTTATTTAAAAGTAGAAAGCCTATTTTAAATATTCTTTAGCCCACAAACATTGCATTTAGGTATTGTGTATCATCTTTAAGGCCTTTTCCAACCCGAATGATTCTATAATTCTGTGTTTTGTTTTGTAACACACCAATCTTTGAAACATCTCTAGAAAGATGGATCAAGCCACTGAGTAATCTTTGCAGTTACAGAGATACATCTTCTCCAATATTCTGGGGATGTTTTTTAATAAATTCTTGTGTTGCTAGTATAGTATCTTTTGTTTCAGGTCGTTCTGTAGGGCAGGTTGTTTATGCATAAATGCAATTGTGCAGTATTTCTTCCTGGCTTACTCTTCAGAAATGGATGAGGGCATAAAAAACTGAATAAAATTTGCTCTTTCTAAAATATCAGTCAGAAAAACTTCCAGAGAGGAAATTCAGCTTTTAACTTTCTCTGCTCCGCATTGGTACATGCTCACTTGCTGTTTTGTTATTTCCCAATTAGGTAGAATTTTAACAGTTGCTTATGTGGAAGTACTGCAGATTTTTAGAAGAAGCAAGTATTTCATATTGTCAATATATTCTCACAGGTTTTTTTGACTTTTCATCTAGGGGAAGGACTAAAATTATTTTAAGCTCATACTTTATTGCAGCATTTCTGACTAAGAGCTGTATTTCCCAAATGGTAAAAACTGGAAATGTGATCCATAGTTAGACTCCTATGAAGGACCCAGGAGAGCAGGATTCCTTTAAAAATGTAGGCCCCTGTTGCTGAGAAATTTGTATCCCTTTTTGAACTGCTTATGCTTATTATTTGACTAGCATTTTTAGTGGAAGTTATCTGGATTTTGTTGGCCTTTTCTAATTCCTCATTGGATACACACTTTTTACTGACACAGTTTAAGAGACTTCCTAAGTAGTCTGTCACCAGAATGTATATCTGAGAATTTCAGACAGAATGACACTGTTAAATTGAAGGATAATATTTTTATTATCATAGAATCATAGAATGGCCTGGGTTAGAAGAGACTTTAAAGACCATCAGTTCCCTGCCATGGGCAGGGACACCTTTCACTAGAGCTGGTTGCTCAGAGCCCCATCCAGCCTGGCCTTGAGCACTGCCAGGGATGGGGCATCTACAAGGAGTTGCTTCTTGGAGCAACTTGTTCCAGTGTCTCACCACCCTCACAGTGTAGACTTTTTTTCCTAATATTTAATCTAAACCTGCTCCCTTTCAGTTTGAAGCCATTCCCCCATATCCTGTCTCTACATAATTAATTACATTATATTGGAATTATCATCAGTTACTTCTCACTGTGATCTTAGACTGAGTGAGAAGGGTGGTTTTGTGTGTTTGTTGTACCTCTTCAGTTGTGTTTATCAACATTCTGCCTCAGTGGTGTTTTTACACAGAGGTCATACCAATTCCTGTAATAATTTTCAGTTATTCCATTTTTGTCGCTATAGGACACGAAAGAACACAGACACACACCGCAGCTCAGGTGATCAGAAGAGAAGAGAAGAGGGTTTATTTTTTCTGACTCCAGTATTTATAGTTTTCCAAAAGTGACAGTGGATTGGACGGTGGCAGTGCCACCTCTCCAAAGACACTGGACAGACAAACAGTCCATCAGTTTTTCTCCTCCTCTATGAAGAAATGCAAAAACAGTGAGCTGTTTACAGAAAGTGTGTGAGAAAGTTCTTCACAAATATGTAAATATCAGAAGGCTTAGAAAGTCTTACAAAAATCAGGGCGACACATTTTCAATATTATTGAGAATAATAGTCCTGTTCCCTGCAGGAGTGTAAGGTCTGTGAATTATTGGCATTTGTATATTAGCATAATTTGTAGTAAAAATTCATGTGCCTTTTTCATTAAGGGAAAAGAAGGCCAAAAACCAGAATGGAGATCATGAAAATCTGATGAATGTGGTAAGTATTTATTTCTGGCAGCTTGTGTCTGTCTTGTGGTTGGTTTGTACCAAGCTCCTTGCAAAATACAGTAGAGTAGAAAATAGCTCAGGAATTTTGAGATGATGGAGCATGGGAAACTTTAAAAGTTGCAGAACGGGAAGAAGAGGAAAAATTGAGCAGATCCTCATAATGTGTGCTTTCTCGGTGCCCTTTCTTCCACCACTGTAGTTGAGCCTTTCCTTCACTCCATCTGCAGCCCAAGGGCAGTGTACCCTTTGTCAGCTGGGTTAAAGCCATAGTGATGTCTATTTCTGTAAAGCTTGAGAATGACATCACACTGGACATCTTTGCATTTACTTTTTTTAACAGCTGTAAACATAGGCACTTACATCTTTGATCCTAGCTGGCATGGTTTGGTTCTCCTGCCAATAATACCTGTAAGTCAGAGCTCTGGAGATGAGAATGAAATTCGTAGCATGTGTGTTCACGTGAACATTTATTCTGATCCAGCGATCACTGATTTGTGTTGCAGCCTTCCGAGAAGGAGGTGTTCAGCCATTCCATCACAAGCTCAGCCACGGAGCCTCCCCCAAACAGCGAGCAGAACGGAGCACTCAGCAATGGCGAGGGTGAGTAGGGGCAGCCCCTGCAGGTGGATGAGCCAGTGCACCGTCCCGTGCTCACGCTCACAGCTCCCACCTTACCTGCCTGTGCACTCTACTGGTCCCGCAGGTGTCAGGTTTCTGGCCATCAGCTTTCCAAGCACACAGGAAAGCCTTGTCTGAATACCTCTGCAGGTCTGACACAGAACTCACAACTAAGTCAAAAAATGCCATGAAGTCGTTTGCCTTGCTGGGAAGCCAAGGGAGATGATCCTGTCATGGAGATGAGGCTGCATCTCCACTTCACTAGTGGGTGTGCTCGGGCACACGCCCCTGCTCCCAGTCCTCCATGCCAGCCAGCACTGGGAGGTGCTGAGGTCCCCTCCTGGGCCTCCAGGTCTGGGCCACCAAGCCACACCTGCATCTTGACCAAGCCATCAGGGACAGAACAGGACATTCCCTAATCTTGGTAAACTATGGAACTGGAATGAAACCAGATGAAGTTACACCTTAGAGCTTTGAAGTGCTCAGGAGGCTGTGGAAATACCTCAGGTCCTCCTCCAGGGATTACAGCTTTGGATCACAGACCTGTGCTGTGCTGCCACTTATATTTTTATATTTTAGAAAACAGGCAACACAAATAGGCTGCTTTTTTTTTTTCCTTAGTCTTTGCTTTGCTGAACACTCAAAATGATTCACCCTGAAGTATCGCTGGAAAATATTTTACTCAGCTGCACCTAAAAATAAACTCACTCTCAGCTCAGAGCCTCTGGGAGCCAACTGTTGTCTTCACACTAACACCAACACCAGGGGCTGCACTCCAGCTTACAGCCCTCTCCTCATCTCCTGCAACCAGAGGCTAAGCTATTCAGACTTTACCCCTTAGAGACAAGTATCCAAAGTCATCTTTAAACTTCGTTTTGCAGCTAATTGCTGTTCTCATCCATTGGCTTGTTGTGTATATAGGTGTGTGGTTCCCTGAGGGACTTGATGTGCAGAGCAAAGCCCTGCAGAATGGAAATGTTTCTCTCTGCCATGAGTCACCACGTGTGCAGCTGTCAGAGCTGCTGCTAAAAGGTGTGCTGTCAACCAGCAGACAGTTTTCAGACTGTCTGATATTATACTCATCTTACAGTCTGCATAACAGCCCTTCTGAATAACAGGAGCCCCTGTGCTTTAATTTCTTACTTATACTTTATGCACTTTTTGTTAATAGATCTTTTTATTACTGTTTCTGCTAGCTTTTTGAGCAGGGGCAGGGCTATGAAGCAGAACCATCAAATGCTGTGTTTTTTTCCTTTACTCAACCTGCCAGCATTGTCTTATCTATGCCAACCCTTCAGCTACACCAATCCCTTCTGTGCTACCACCCATAACCACAGAAGCACAGAAACTTTGTTTTTGATTATCCCCTCCAGCCTGAGTGGAGTGTGTGTTTTCTGGGTTCTGTAAGGGTGCTCAGCACAGCACAGAAATCCCTAGAATCAAGGACCAGAAAGGCAAAACTCCTGTTCCCATGCAGACAGTGATTACCACCTTACACCTCCAGTTCTGTCCTGAGCTTTGCAGTCAGGGTATGGCTCCCTGCAGGTGCTGACTGTGTCTGCATGCCCCGAACAGAGCAGAAAGCAATGTCCGTGGCAACCACCAAATCAAAGGCACTGATTGCTTTGGCAATGCTTCTGTCACCATGTCAAACACACTGAATGACAGAAGAATGGCTTATTTTTGCTGAGATAGTGCCTTAGGAAAAGCAGAGCTTTCAGAAGTGATTTTTTTAAAGAAATAGTGTGAGGTAGAGTTACCTACCATGCTTGAAACATGCTTGTATATGCCCATGAATGCATGCAAATGTCACACGTGTAGTGTAAGACGAGAAGCCCCATACATTTCAGTCCGTAATGCCCTCTAGTGACAATGACATGTGGCCCACTTCTGGGACCTAAAACAACATGTTCTGCCTAACACTACCTCCTGAAGTCTAGTCTTCTCTCTTGTGCATATGGCCAGCTCGTTAGTAGGTTGTCAGCCTACATTATGTGCTGCGAGACTAGAGAAGTGTGGCTCAGCCTTGGGTGAGGAGCTTCTGGTGTGGCGTGCAGGGAGGGCTGAGTGAAGCACAGCTCCAATGAGAATTTGGCCAGCATGTTAAACAAGCTGAGGGATGGTAGGGAGAGGAAGGAGGATCACTTTCCTTTTGATTCCAAAGAATGGGGAAATGCAAAGAGGAAAACCTAACAAGGATTTTTTAAGGCACTTGGTTGGAGGCCTCCCACCTGTTTCCCATCTGAGACTACTTAGCACTGTGTAATCATTCAGTGAAACTGAGTACAAGGCAGCTGAATATCCATGCACAGCTAACCTCCCACCCCCTGTTCTGACAGTGAATGCTGTTGCCATATAATGTGACTTGGGGGTGTACAGACTATTTTAGATGTTGTGAGAAAGATATTTTACCCATGGAGTGCAGAAATGTCTGTAACTGAAACCTTTTTATAAGCAGAAAGCATGCTAATCACTAGGCATTTCCAGGAATTAGTATCATTTATCCTTTCCAGCATGTCACAAAAGCAAAGTGATGTAGAGAGTACCAAATCACACCTTTTAGTTATGCCTTTGCTTGTAATACTTCTCTGCAATTTTCTTTAGTTCTTTCTGAGGACAGTACAGCTGCCTGTATCCAGCCTTATGAAGAAGTACAGACATCAGACCTACTAGATCAACAGGATAGTCTTGGAAAGTCTATAAAATGTCACCAGAGCCGGGAACTACCCAGTATTCCCCCCAACAATCCCATGGAACCTATCATCTCATCTAGAAATGCAGAAAATGATCAAGGTCTTGGAATGGAAGGGCCTTATGAAGTCTTGAAGGACAGCTCCTCTCAGGAGAACATAGTTGAAGACTGCTTGTATGAAACTGTGAAGGAAATTAAAGATGTTGGAGGAGCAGTCAGCGTGGAAGGGAGCTCCAACAGCAAATCAAAGTCTCCACTGACAGTTTCTGAAGGTCAGAATCAGATTCCTGAGTGCAGAATTGAGTCAGCAGAGTACGCATCTGTTGACCGAAATAAGAAGAGTCGCCAAAGTGCAAATTCAGAAAGTCCTCTTGACAGCATACCAGATGTAGAGGATGAGCTTCCCCCTCCAGTACCCATGAAACTTCTTGATGAAAATGAGAACGTGCAAGAAAAAGAAGTGGAAGAAGAAGTGACAGAAGGAGCGAGTAAACCAGAAAAGGTAAATACTGCAAATATTTGTCCTCATCAAACAGCCAAATGATAGAGAACATATGGGTGGGAGAGCATTGTATTTTTCAGTAACAAAAAAGAAAAGGAAAAAAGCCCCACTCAAGATGAAGCAAGACTGTAAATGGAAATGTGATAACGTATAGTATAGTCTTTGCATGAGAGGCATATTCTCTTTTTGTTGCCACCTGTATTTTTGATTCTTGCAGCTATGTACTACATAAGGCTTTTCCCAAATATTATCCAGGAATTGCATAGGAGGCCTCTGCTTCTTTGTTTGATGGCATCATACTTGTGGAAGCTATTACAAAGGGCATCCAGTATCTCTGTCAGTATCTATATCTTGTTCTGAAGCCCCCTCTTCTGTTTTTCTTCTAATGGAACTTCAGCTTACAAAAAGGAGAGGAGGGCATCCTTGGTGGATATCCTTAGTTTAGATGAGACTTTGTCATTGGGCCACCTTGACTTAGCTGTGGAAGTGTAAGGCATCTGCTCAAAGTGGCTCACTTTGTCTTTTGCTGTAGGAGAGAGGGGTTGAAAGAGAGAGAGATTGCAGCTGAAAGCTTTTATATTTGTCAAATTCTGCATGTCACATATAAACAGAGTGTAAGGAATTTCTAAGTACTGAAATCACAGCCAAAAGTTAAGTTTTCTCAGCAGCTTATGCTTCCTCCCTAGGAACGAGTTGTGGTGAATTCCTTGAAAAATAGAATTATGACATTTTCAACAGTTTCTTTTCCCATTTGTAGTTTTTTATCAGAAGTCATTTTAAGGATGCTTTCAGATCATAGCAGAGACTTTTCATAGACTGTAGAATTTGCATTTTTCAGAATGTTTAGATATCTTCTTGTTAAGAGTGAATGAAAGAACTGTAGGTTTTGCAGATTTTTGGTGTCTGAGTCATCACATAATAGTAGGTAGCTATTGATAAAAATTTCAAACAATTCTTAAGATGCAATGTGACTTTTTAATGTAAACATTTACATAAAAAATTACAGCCGAGCTGAGGTATTATTACTTGTTTCTGGTTGTTCTCTTATTTGAAGAATTTCAGTAATCCAGGAAGAAGGCAGAAGAATATCTTGTTAAATAAATAACTAACCATGTAACTTGTAAAGCACAATTGAGTCCAAATGAATAAACTGAAGACTTCTTGCAGTATAAAAATTGTTTAGCTAGACTCTTCAGTGCACATTTTTACAAATAATGAGCTCGTTAAGTAAAAAATTCAGATGTGACTGTCAACAATAATCCAGCAACATTCCCCCCTCCCACATTCCAGCCATAAGTAATGTCTAATTAAACTTTCGGATAAACAGCTTTGCGTAACAGTGACATTTTTCCTGCCAGGTGTGAAAAGACTAGCAGAGAGTAGTTGTGTTTCCCAGGCACTGATACAAAGGAAAAACCTTTGCTGCTCTGTAGCTCCCCAGCACACCGTGTATGCAGTGTCAGTAACTGCAAGGAGTGGGAATTGATTAAAACGGTTCAGGTTTTGAAGGATTAATCAAGAGATCATACTTGCAGTCCCCTAAGTGCCAGAAAAAAGCTGTTTGTCTAATTAAAATTTATTGAGAGCTGAAGCCACCCCGAGTTAAATCTTGGGCAGCACCGGATCGTTCCCGTGCTCGCTGCCGGGTACATGCATTATGCATCGAGGTGTGCCTGTCCTGTCCTTGAGAGCTACAGCTGCAGCAGAGCTGGAGATGGTAATTGATGGAATATATAAATGTCATTACTGTTGGCATTGTGTGGGGAGGTGGCTGTGAGATTGTTTTTCTGTTGTGTGGATGATAATTTTTTCCCTTTATTTTGCTGCTTCAAGCAATGCAGAGCAGTGCCTGCTTTTTTCAGTGTGGCAACCGAAACCAAGATGTTCATGGAAATGAATGTTACATTGATAACTCTTTTAGTTAGACCACATAGGTGTTTCTGGTTTTTCTTCCTCTTCTATGAGTCTACTTAGCTGCTTTGTTTAGCATGACATCTGTATCCCAAACTCCTCACCCTTCTGCCCTGAGCCTGGTGGAGTCAGAGGTGGTGAGTAAGTCGTGCAGGTCTCCCTCACGCTAATGAGGGCACAAGGAAGGGACAGGCAGGGAGGCACCTGTGTAACCAAGGCTTGTACCTGGCAACAGAGAGAACAGGCTGTGTCCATGCTCTTTCAGTCTGTCTAAAAGAGCGCAGCCAGGGTGATCCCTGTCCCATTCCAGTTCCTGAAGCACTCCAATCTGAGAGAGAACTAGGTGGACCAAGCCACAGACCATTCCTATATATGACAGCATGAAAAAGACAAAACATGCTTTTAAGAGCTGGGTGTGCAAAAAATGGGTGAAAAATTACCTAAACTGGTTATTGGCTGAAACCCAGCCAAATCCTTTGGAAAGACTTGGTGAAGAAAGACACCTTTAATAGCACAAGACCTCTTACAGGCCTCTATCAGCTGCAGAAACTTGAGCATAGTTCTGCTAATAATGCTGGAAAAGCAGAATAGATTTCTTTAGTTCTTTCTTTTATTTAAAAATGAAGAATGTATCTCCTTTTTCACACAGGTCTTTCCAGAGCGAGCACCAGTAGAAATGCTCTCTATGTGTCCATCTAGCTGCTGACATCTGATTTCAGCCTTGCACAGGCTGAGGATGGGCAAAGCATCTCTTACAAATGCACCAGAGGAGAATGTTCTTCTTGTTCTTGTGCCCAAGTCAGGAGCAGGAGCTGAGCCAAAGAGCAAAAAATCAAGTGCTGTCAAGGAACGAAATCAAAGTGGAAGGCAAATAAGGACACATGTTTGTGTTGCTAGTGTTGAGGTTTCACCATTGTTTAAAATGTTGCTAGGTACAAAAAGTTTAGGGGCAAGTGGGATTTTTTGAAGTTTCCACTATAACGATGTCCTCCAAACCTGATGTGTCAGAAGCTTCACATTTAGAAGAAAGAATGCTATATCCAGGGGAACAGCACAGGGTGGCAAACACCCTGGGGTATTCATCAGTGCTTGAGTGGGAAACTGTAGAAGGGGTCCTGACCCATGGTGCTTATAGGCACACTGATGACAGAAAAATGACTGAAGAATTTTATGAGCACATGCTTATTTTAATGTGTAAGGATGAAATTAGAAGCTTATTCCTCAGCACAAAAAGATGCAGATAGGAAAGACTAAACTAAGTTGCTGTAGTGAAGCAGATCTAATACAAGGCCAAAATAAATTTGAACTTTTCCTTTTTGTTTCATTTTTTTTTCGGTTGGTTGGATGGGGTTTTTTTTGTTGTTGTTTTTTTTTAAGAGTAAACAAACCACACGTTAAAGAGCACTGTTCTCCAGTGTGTGAGAAAGAAGTGAGGGAGTTTGTCAGTCTAAGGGAAACTCTTCAGGAGCAACAGGCAGAACTTCAGTGTGCTTTGGGTCAGGGTCTGACAAAAGCACCCAGGAACCTGAAGTTTGGTATTTACCAGAAGTAAAAACAACAAGAAAATGGAAGGAGGAAAGAATCTATCATAATGAGCCCCTGTGGGGAAAAAAAAAAACAAAAAAAAAAAGAAAACAAGTTCTGTGTGCCTGGAAGTGGTATTTTATTGACTGTGCTAAAAATATCTCTAGCCTTTCAAGCTGGCTTGCACTGGAGGCGGTATGAAGTACTTTAGTCAGAGAAGTTGTGTGAAAGTTCAAAATATGGCCTTTTACAGTGCTGGAAGGCTCCCTCTGAATCCCTGTGGAGCAAGAGTCCAGCAAAGCCTTTTTGCCCCCGGGAGGAGGCATCCCACAGCTGCTGTGTAGCAGCAGGGTCTTTGTTATTGTAAAGGTCCAAAGGCATTTTTCATAAGAGCAAAATGTTTTTCCCCTAATGTTTCATGTTTTACACAGAACACTTTAGATGCATGAAATTAGGCTTGATGCTAAACTGAGCCCTCCATCCTTCAGTGACTCTGCTGTGGGACCTGGCTCCAGCTCAGGGTGGGCTGCAGCAGGTCTCAGTGGTTGTGAGGCCAGGCTGCTGAGCACCTCTGCACGGGGACTGCATTCCAGGGTGGAGGACACACAGCTCTCCGTGCAGCACTTCCAGGATCTACAGAATGAAGGATAACAATCATCCAGAAGGTGTCAGCTGAGTATTGTTCTTTTGTCATCCAGAAGCGTATCTGAAAATCCTGTGAAAGGACAGCTGGTGTATCACAAGAGCTGACTTCTAATTGTTCAGAAGCCTCTGCAGACACTTCATAAGAAGTGTAAAGGCAGGGATACAGTGGTGCAGAGTTTGTTTTAACCATTACATTAGTTTTACCCTTTCCAGGTCAGGACAAGAGCAGATACATTAAAAAGCTTTACTAACCTCAGGGCTGTTATCTCCAGAGCAGTACTCTGAATAGCAGGGATATTAGCTGTGTGTAATGGAACTTGAGAGCAAGTGACCATAAAATAAAATGTATTGATTATAATAGGAGGGTTTTGTTATAGATTTCACACTGTTGATGGGTAATGAGCCTCTTATTTTCTTTCTTTCTCCTTTTTTTACAGAGGCTTAGTTCAGTGTCTTACAAGTCTCGAGAGGAAGATCCATCTCTTACAGAAGATGAGGTAGGTTTCTTGCATGAAATTCAGTAACTAACTAGAGACCGATTTTTAGGCAGAAATTAGCATCAGCTCTGCATGGTTAAGCAGAATCTAAGAAAGGTGAAACTTGTGTGAAGGGAAAATGCAAGCCCAAGATTCTCTGCACAGAGTTTCTATTGCCACATTCCTAAAATCAGAAGTATTCTAACATATGGCTGTATCAGGCCCATAGGTTAAAAATGGTGTCAGAGAACAATAGAAGGCCATAATTAGTTGATTGTTAAGGTAATTTCTTGATTTGGTTGACAAGACCTTCTCAAGAAGAATAATCAGCAGCTTTTTGAAATATATGCTCCACCTTCCCCATGCAAAGTGTCTGGGGCTCTGGGCAGTAAACTGAAGCACCATGAAAGCACTGGAACATAAACTGTTCTGTAAAATGTCTCTTGGTCAGATATATGGAGGAGAGTTAAACAACGACAAAAGTTAAACATAAATAAGGCTGTTTGTGATCATCTCCAGTACACCCATGCCATTTATAAATATGTTCTTGGAACATAAAAGTAAACACAAACTTGGCAATGAGCTAAGTGAGCTAATGCCTTCTGCTGGGAGAAGCATTCCCAGACATTAATGAATAACCTGATCTTGACCTGGGTTACTATAATCTAATACTGAGAAGAGCTGAAGTATACATGAGCAGACAAGCCATTTTTTGTTTGGTTAGCTGAAATCACTAAAAAAAAGTATTGCCATCTCCAAGTCCATGTCCCTCTAAAACAAACAAACAAACAAAAACACAAACAAACAAACAAAAAAAAACCTGAAATCAAAAAAACCCCAAACCCACACACACACACACACACAAAAATATCCCAGAATTATCAGAAGTGGTCTGGTTCGTCTGCTTCAGTCTGTGTTGCCTAGTGATGATGGACATTTCCATACCAATCTACTCTTTTAACTGGACTGATACAAATCCAGAGTGGCCTTGCATGCTTGGGAAGGACTTAAAGACTTCAAATGCAATAAGAGCTATGCTGCATTGTGATATTGGGTACCAGAGAAATCATGCAGGGAAACGCAGCCATCTTTCTTGAGCAAGGGCTAGTATCCATTTGGCCTGGGAGAGGGAGTTAAGACTGATTCCTGTGCTTGGCATCAGCCCAGGTAATCCCTGAGCAGAGGGACATGTGTGAATATGGGCTACTCCTCACCTTCTGTTGAAGTATATCACCTCACCAGAGGGAGTTTTCATTTCAGAATGAAATGCTGGCTCCCTTTCTGCTGTTTACACCTGAGAGGTTTCAGTCTCCAGTCTGAAGTTCACATACTCCATGCCTGAGAAGCTGCTCTTCTCTGTAGGCAGTGTAGTTGACAGAGCAGATGTTACATATCAGTATCGGCACTATTTACTATTATCTGGTGTGAGTAATTTATCTACAGATATTTAATGTTGTCTTCACAATAATTAACTATTCTTCTATTGCAGCGTCTCTAAAAGCAGAAAAGTAGCCACTACCGTTAAAAATAGTAACAATAATAATTTTAAAAACCCTAAGGATCAGACAGCATCCTTCTCCTACATTATAGCAGTTCAATCTGATGCTCCCTTTGATGCCTTTCTCTGTTATTGAGTCCAAATTGACTCCAGGACCATAGCAAAACTGTCAAGAGCTCACAAAGCCATTTCCTTTTGTCCAGTTCTAATTTTCTCACCAGGGCTTTATATTCAAGGAAGTTTTACACTTATAAACTTATTTTATAAAGCATTCTTTTTTTTTTTTAAAGAAAACTGATCTGTAAATGCATGCCAGAAAAGGAAGGATTTGTAAGAAATAATATTTATATTTTTTTCAAGGGAAAAAAATCATATCCTTTTAGAAAGGGTATCTTTTTATCAGAAGATCCTGTATTTTCTTAAATAACCGCCGTCCTTGTAGTACAAGGGTACAGGCTGGTGCACAAGCTTTATGCCATGCTCCATACTCAGCAGCTGTCTCCTTTTCCTAGATCTCAGCCATGTACTCCTCGGTGAGTAAGCCGGGACAGGCCATCAAGGCACTGGATTCTCCTTACACCTGCATTCAAGAAATCGCATCTCAGAGGTCCCCGTCCATCTGCAGCGGCCTCTATGCGAGTGTGAAGGACTTTGAAAACACCCTCAACTCTACCACTGTGCCTCAGGCAGCGGACAGACCAAACGGGGAGCTGGAGCCCGACTACGAAGCTATCCAGGCAGTGAGCCAGGAGGAGGACAGGACCTTGTCCATGCCTAACACAAACCACACTGCTCTGTCAGGAGAGAATGACTACGAGAGCATAGGGGACTTGCAGCACCACAGGGAATTCACCAGACTTTAACTACCCCAGCAGCACGTTTCCCTGCGGTTGTTTTCAAAGGACAAGAGAAACACGGAGAGGGAAGTGCTTTTCCTTTTGAGGAACAAAGCTGAGTCTGGAACAGGAGTTGTGAAGAAGCAATGTGCATTTCAGCCAGGGTGTGATGCCTGCTGGTTTTTCTGGGGGGTGGATCAAGGCTCATGGAAAGGGTACGTCGGGTCAGAAAGATGACCAGGACAACGTAAAAGTTTCTTTATTGTTATTAACTCCAAGGCAAACGAAATTTGGGAAGGAGTGCCATGCTTGCCATCCTGATAGGATTACGTACCAAAAAGACTACCTTTACACAAATCTAGCTTCTCATTTTAAGAGATTATTTTATGTAATTTTCTTCTAACTGTTTTTCATGCATAGTTTTTCATTCAAGTTTTGGCATTCGCAATGCTGAGCAAACCACGGATAATTGTACCTCAACTCAGACTTACTCTGCAGGGCTGGGGAAGATGCACTCACTTCTGTGTCTTTTGGGGAGCTCTGTCCACATTCACTGCAACTGAAGTGCATACAGTAGTTCACAAGGGACTGACTCCAAATGTACTTGAATTAATTCTGATGGCTTTTTCTTTTTTCTTTTTTTTTTTATGTCAAGGGCTGTAGAATGTGACTTGCAGTATTTGAGATGTGTACTGGTAATTGTAGGGGTTTTATTTGATTATTTGTGAAATATCCCTTCAAAATGGCAACGGTCACCCTTAGCATTCTTGCACTGTTTCCCTTGAATGGACATAAACACCTACACATGCACACCCCAGACCATTGTCATGTTGCAAAAAGTTGTGCAAATGAATGCATTGGCATAATGTGTAGTCTAACCTTAGCAGTGTTGAGTAATTTTTTTGCAGAATTTTTCCCTTTTTAAAAGACTTAAATATTTTAATATGTTTGTCTAGTTTCTTATATAGGAAAAATTATGTACTGTGTTGAGTGGATAATATTTTTATTTTTTACAACATATTTTTCAACTTCAAAGTTTTTGTAGATTAACTTACTGGGGTTTGTAAGAGGAGAAATCCCATTCTTTATTTGGGCTTTATTTGGTTTTGGGTTTTTAAAATTTTTTTTCCTATTTCAAAAGTAGATAAATGAAAATTGCTTTGGGGTTGTTTTGCTGGCTTTTTCTGCCTCCTTGAGCAGGGATGTGGAACATGCCTTGCTGTTTTTAAGCTAAAATCATGGAGTCTATGTAAAAGAATACTGCTGAGGGGCAAACCAGAGGCAGAAGAGACTGTGGGGTTTAGTCAGGCATAGCCATTGGTCCTCCTTGTTATTCTGCTAAAAGGAGCAGGAGGGCAACCAAGACCTTCTTGGGCCTCTGACAAGCAGTTTGAAAGCTACTGGCTTTTCAAAAATGCTGAGTTATTCTTCTACTGTGAAAAACAAAGCACAGTGCTTGGTTGAAATAAGCAGGTACTGGACTGGTATTTTTTTTTCAAGAATAATACAATAAATAGTACAATGGTACAAGAATAGTCCAACAATAAAGAACTAGCATTGTGTGGTATGCATGTGCACATATCCCCATGTATATAAGCATACACTTGTAATTTGGACACAAGTATAAGTTGAAGTCCAAGCTTGGCAACATTCACATACCTAATATCTGGCATGTGCTTGAAGAGCAGTTTATTTTTAATTCAAAATAAACAGTACATAAACTGAGGTTGGCTCATTCTGTAGTAAACAAAACAGGTTTACTTTCAGCTCAGTTGGTACTGGGTTTTGAAGGCTGAGCCCTTCTCGGATCTTTGGTCAGTGCTCAACATGACTTGGTACTATAAAGAGCAGACATAGGTCTGGTTACACACATTTATTAGAAATAGCTTCATAACTGAAAGAAGGGTGCTGATTTACAGGCTTTGCCTAAGGAGCTCTGAGGAGCAGTGCAATTGTGAGTCAATCTCAGCCCACAGGGTGCTTCCATCTTTGTGGATCCTGACCCTGTGTGGCACTGCAGCACACTCGATCCACAGCTCTCTTCCTTGCAGGAGAAGCAGTTCAGACCACTCTACATCCATCCTGGTCTTGACCATGCTGCTGTGTTTTGACAGCTGCAGAAAACCCTCTGCATCCACTTCAGTGCTTTTTTAAGGATGACTGTGGTTTTGCTTTCTGGAGTTTTTTCCGTTATAAAAGTTTTTGTTTCTGTTTCCTTGAATGTGAATTCATGAAGTTCACCTTTGAATGTTCTCTCCTTCTACTTCACACTGTTTAAGGCCAAAGATAAGATGCACCATGTTTCAGAAGATCTGTTGTGCTAAGTCTTGAGAACTTCTTTAGTCTTTAACTGTTTGCTGTCTATTCCTTGCTCAGGGGTACCAGTTTATATATGTAGTCTCCAGTCTGACTCCTGTAGCTTAGTGGCAGGCATACCTCAACTCCTGAAATTCCCAAATACATCTCAAGATGTAGTTATCCCTTTATATGGATGTCTGCTTTTGGAAAAAGAGTAGGAACACGAGGTTTGCCAGGTTCACTCGATTTAGTTTCAAGACCAATTGAAAGGTATCTTGAGATAGTGTCAGTTGATAGCAAAGAATAGCACTGAATTCTTGATTGTAAAATTTTAGGGTGCAAAGGAAGGAAAGCAAACATCACTCTAGAAATATCCCCATTGAGACCAGCAGGTCAAAAGATGGTGGAGGACTGTCCAGTCGTTCTGTTGTCTTTCATAGCCAGATCAGAAATGTTTCTTTGTAGGAAAGGACACAAGTCCTTCTGTCCTTTCTTTTCTCTGTTCTGACAACTGCTCCTGAGACCCCCTAGACTTCCTTTTTTTCACAGTGAAAGAAAAATTTTCCTCCCCCTCTCTTCTTCCTTTGGTTTCTGTTTTTAACCTGTCTCATACAGCCATACACTGGGAGCTGGTACCATGTCTGCTCTCCTGTGGCAGTGGCACATTCCTTCCTGTTTAAATGACTTTCAGGCTGGTCACAACCTTTTCATAGTCCATCAGACCTCAGTCTCATGGAGAAGCAGTCCACATTTTGGATTGCTGCTTTTGGGATGTGTACCTGCCCTCAGCCTTGAGACCCACACACACTGGACTTAAGAGCTGCAAAAAAGAGTTACCCTCCCAAACAAGGATGTATGGGGGAGTCCATAACTCCCCTGCAATCTCCATCATGTAGTCTAATGCTAAAGGAAAATGTTTTAGAATTCAGTCTGAGGTTGGTAAGTGAATATTTACATTTCTTGACAAAGAATCAAGGTTCTGGTGTAGTTCCCTCTTCCCAGAAGTAATACCTGTTCCTTTATGGTTGTCAGTGCTTCCTTTTCATTAATATATTTGATAGAAAGATTTTTCCAGCAGTAATCCCCAAAGAGATTAATCTGACTGTAAAGAATAGGGAGTCTTTTCTACTTGTCTCTTTACTGCTTTTTTTAACTCTTTCACAATATCCCTAAATAAAATGTCAGCATCCAAAATGAAGTATTTGTTACCTGGTGATGTTTTCTGGGGAAGCTTCTCAGTCTATTTCTTTGCCTCCTTTTTTTGGCATAATTGTACAAGAAGATCTCACATCAAATTTCCACAGTAAGGCCAAGAGAAGCTGTAATGTTTATATAACTGCACTAGTGAAAAGGTGTTTTTGATTTCCCTCTGGGAACTGGTAGAAAATAGGAAATGCAGTTCAGACATCAATGCATCTGTGTCTCCCATGAGAGTTGTTCTTACCAACTTCAAACCAGTGCTTATCCAATATGTAAACCAGTTATCCTTTTCTACCCTGAGTGTAGAATAACTTTCTCAGTCACAGAGAGAATAAATTCTTTGCAGATACCTGTAGCACAGGCATGTACCCAATTACCACAGTTAGATCAGTTATAGTGCCTTTTCTACAAAGTAGCTAGTACTTCCATACTCTTTTCCATAGTGTATGTGTTTAACTCAAAAGTACAAAGGGACAACCCCAATCTTCACTTGTCCCAAGTTGGAAATATCTTTATAGAGACACATTTAATGTACTGGACCTCAGCTAGCCCTACAATAGCAATAGTCACCCACAAATATCCACTAAAAAGCCCAGTAATGTAGCTATGATGACTAAGCTTTGCAATAAGAATTATCAATCTTCTTTTGAAGAACCTAGGTTTTACAATAGTGAGCATTCAGGGAGGTGCTGTTCATGTCACCTGTGAACAATTTGTTGCTTCAGTCTTTGTATTAGTATAAATTGCAGGCTTGCTTACATGTAGCAGGATCCATGGAGTGAGGGATGAGCAGGTGTGGGGATTCAGTTCCCTGAGTAACCCAGAGCTGGGTCATCCCCACAGTTTCAACTGGCTGATGACCTTGTTCTCCAAGCCCTCATCTATTGTGCCTTCAAGGAATACATCCTGCAGGGATGCTTCTGGGCTGCATGCTTCTCCATGGCTCCCTGAACAGCTCCTGTCCTGTTCTGAACACAATTCCGTATTGGTGGTGCTCTCTGTTCAACCTTTCAATGGTGCTTTTATCAGATGCTGGATAAATGCTTTGCATGTGCTTTCTGGAAGCTGACGTGTAGAGCTGTGACACAGAGTGGCACAGAGTGCTCTCTCTGGTGTTGTCTGCTCCCCAGAACTTAGTGTTACTGTGCTGCTCTTGCCTACAGCAGCTGACAGCGCTGCCCTGCTGTCTCTTGCTTGTGTCACCGCAGCCAGAGTGGAGTCCCCGCGTGTGACAGCCCTGCCTGGGCTGGGACACAGGAGCTCAGAAGCAGCCACTCAGGGCAGGCGACTCGGCTTGGAAGCAGCTGGAGACATGACTCTCATCTGTGCACTGTGGGACTGGAAACATTCATAGCCCAGCTCAAGGACTTTTTTTCTGTCTCCTGTTGCGCATATACATTTGTTTGTCATGTGACTCTAAGAAATCTGTTTCTGCAACAAACATTTTAATTTGAACCACACTCCAGTGACCACATGGTACATTTTGCTCTTAGGCAAATTACCAGTTATTTCACATGAGTTTGATTTTTTGAGGTTGGAGTATGCCTGAACAAGGCTTTTACATGCCTCACGAGTGATTTGGTGTGGTAGTCTGCTGCAAAACAGAAGAATGCAGAAAGATGCTTAGTCTGACAGATGCTCCTTTGGTGGTGTGCTGAAGACTTTAAAGGGCAGCTCTCTTCCTGGGAGCAGGGAACATAATTACTGTTAATATGATTTCATACCCTGGTGCTGAAGTTGATTTGTAGCATCTCTTCTGGAATAGTGATGGCTGAAGTCATTGCCAGAACAGATCTCAGAAAAAAAAA
Organism: Bombycilla garrulus; assembly: GCA_013400315.1. Classification (NCBI taxonomy): domain Eukaryota; kingdom Metazoa; phylum Chordata; class Aves; order Passeriformes; family Bombycillidae; genus Bombycilla; species Bombycilla garrulus. The sequence goes on from VXBU01004011.1 coordinate 558,946, forward strand.
GAAAATAAATATATATTATATATATCCCTTGCTGGCAAGCAACATGTGTTCAGGATTATGTTAAAGATAAATGCTGAGAATAGAACATCACAGAGCTAAAAATACAGGGTTCCTTTTCTTCAAGGAGAGAGAACCCCCTTGGTTGGCTAGCATAAAATATCCCAGGCATACAAAACAAATTAAACAAATTAATTGCCTATGTGGTGCTTTTCCAGGAGTGCATTAGGATATCACATAGAGTAGGCACTTTTCTCCTGAACAGCAGGAAGATGAAAACTTATTTGTAATGCAAGGTCCCCATTGATTAATTGATTAAACGTAATTTACATATAATCCAAAGGTCAGCAAGGGTGTCTACACAAGGTAGATACATTTTAGCTCCAGCACCCCAATTTCCATAGAAATGCACAGATTATCTTTGCATTACATACCCGTTGGTCTGTGCCCAGTCTATAGGTAATACAAATCTTACAGTTCTGTTTTACAAGGGGCAAGGTTTTGTTTCTGGAGGCCTTCAGTCTTCAACTGGCCAGAAGGACAGTCATTACAAATATGATAGCAAAGTGCCTAAAAATATGGATGTTTCTGTAAAGGTAAAGATGCTCACTGTTACTGCACAGCCACTTGACTGCTCTATATGGTGCTCTCTTGCCATACACATTCCTAAACATTGGCTTTCATTTGCGGTATTCATTTATTGTTATAATAACACAGTCTGACAAGGGTTTTGTCTCTCCAAATTCACTGACTAATTTTAACTAGCATGTGTTTGTACAGAAAATACCGTGAATTTTTTTTCACTTAGAAAGCAGCTATGTTATTTCTTATAGTTTATGATAATGCAACAATAGGCTTAGATTATTTATAAGGTATGTAAGTATCACTTGACTTCCAGATGCTTCATTTGAGATTTCAGAATGCCTCCTGTTCACTACAAGATTGAGGAGGGGGGCTTAAACATTACAAATTTTATTACAAAAAAAAAAATCTTACTACCAAAAAAAAAAAAAAAAGAGNGAGAACAATTTTAACTCATATTTTTAGCTTTCAGCATAGGTGGGATTTAGACTACCCTCTTATTTATGGAACTGCTCTTCTCCACTATATTCAGCTGTCACCATCTGAGTATCTCTTGACCTTAGTGAAATATGACAGTTGTACAGAGGGCACAGAAACTGCATCACATTAACACTTCAGAATGGGACCTTTTCAATGTGCCTGTGAGATTCAGGAGCCTGGACATTGGTCAGATATTTTGAGGTAATCACATCCTATCTGGAGGGCATCTGTGGAGGTCTTCACTTTCTTTCAAGGCAAGAAATTCTGTAGCTTGCAAGCACTCACATGACATTTGAAGACACATGTAAGATGTGAATTGTCACAATGTTTAAATGTATTCATAAAGAGACATCTAAGAGTACAAGAACCTGCTTTCTCACGTCTGAAGATACTGGAATTTGCTCTTTGTGTCTGAGACTGAGAAAGGTCACATAACCAGTCTCCTCAGAACACCCTACCAGCAGACAGGTCTTTGAAATGAGCCGCTGTGGTGGCTCCTGAGTTTCTGCATGTACCATCCCTCATGATTTCCAGCAAGGCCTATCTCATTTCATCTCTGTGGCCGTGACTTCTTAGGAATGGCCCTTTGCTCCACAGTCCCAACCCCTTTAACTTAAGGAAGGGGATGTGAGCTGCTTCTCCAGCAGTTTCATCCAGTCTTCCTTGATGAAAGTTGCTAAGAGCCCACCTTCAGACCCACAGAGGAGCATATACTGTCAGGGTAAGACACGTACAGCCCACTGCAGCAGCTAGGAAGAAGAAGATTAATAATAGCTCAGTTTCATTTGCACTTCCCCCATCTCACAACCTTTTTTGAAAGATTTTTAATGTAGAAAAGGTTACAGTAGAGGGAGGAGTTGCTAAGAGTCTCACAAGAGATGGTAACATTGTTTATTCTTCTCGGGATTCCCTATATACAGAAAGGCAGGAGCGTCATCACCACCCAACCATGATGCAGTTGGATTATCTTTTATCAAGCCTCTATATTAACAGAACTGAAATTAATAAATTCTACATACATGTTTTTGTTCTGTTAGAAACCCAACACTGACAAATGCACTAAAGTAAGCACCATGTGTAGATCTGGACTTGGGGTTTTTAGCAGAAAACAAAACCAAAACCAAAACAAGCAAAAAACCCAACTCTGACTGCATTACTTTATTTAAATAGAATTCCTCACATGAACCAAGGCTGCAGGATTGGGCCCTAAGAGTTCAGAAGTTTGGTTTAGTAATAGGTACTTTTGTTTGGTTTTTCAGTGACATGTATTCTCTTTCTTTTATATTAGTGAATTGATATGACTTATATAAGAACAACAAAAAATAGTCAGTTATATGGATAATTATGTCTAATAGCTAATTATGGAAATCATGCCTCAACAAGAGTCACTTAAAATTGGGTGCTATATGAGCTTCAGCATAAAATCACTTTACATATGGAACACTGCATACTAAGAACATAGTGGATAAGAATTTGTAAACACAGACACTTTTGTTTATTTTATCCATTGTTTTCTAAAAATACGTGTTACTGGAATATCTGAAAGCAAAGTTCAAAGTTCTCTTACATAGTGTTCCAGCAACAAAAAGTGTTTTCTGGACAACTATTTGAGTCTCTGATCACTGACACAGAACTGCAAAACAGTATGAGCTTGTGAAAAGAGAGGCTTATAACTGTCCTGGCTATCTTAGAGTGGATATAGTTGAACATATATATATATATATACAGTTCAGCTCTGTAGGCAGTGAGAGCAGCTCAGTGATTCAACGATTGTGCCATACACAGCTGGAGTCAATGCATGCAGATTTCTGAGATGGCATTAGCTAAGGCTTGTTTGCTACATGAAGGGTTATTTGGCTTGCTACCTGTTTGAAATCTAAACACTTTTATCAACCCCACTGCAAACACTGAAATACTGCAGGTTTGCAGAATATATGCTCCATAAATTGTAGTTTAACTGTAATTGCAGGGTTTATCCTACTGTTAGAGCAGTTCAGATCCAACACTAAATTCCATTTGGTAAATTAACAAATGCCATTAAATTCCTCTCACTATTTTGTAATAATATACACAAGTTGATGTCATTTAGTCATACCTTTGTTCCAAGAATCTTCATCACATATTTCTATAGCCAATTCAGCTTTTGGCTGCTGAAAGCACAGTAGGCAATTATGGTTATTTACTGTAAATGTAGACAAGTTTTGTGTAAATATTTCTGGGGGAAAAATGCTACATGAACATATGAAGCAGTTATCTAGAAGTAAGAACATAGGTCAATAATAAAAAATGCAGGTTTTATTTATGTACAGTAGTATCCTAATATTTACTTGTTTATATGCAGAAAAAAAAAATCATGATTCTGTACTGTATTCTCTGAAAGCATTTAAAAGAGGCTCTGCCATTTTCTCTGGTTATTATATTTGCAAATAACTTTTGAATTTATTGCAAATCCATGTAAATGATGTCAAATGGGAAACATGTTACATTGCAATGAAATTAATTTAATTCACAAATCCTGGCAAAATGCATTGGATTAAAATCTATATATTAATTCAATAGCCAGACAGAATAAACCACAATAAATAAACTTTGTCTTTTGTTTTAGTGTGTGGGTGGGTGGGTGGTTGGTTGGTTGGTTTTTATCTGTGTCTCTTTTTGTTGTTTTCTTAACAAATATAATATTATTCAGTCCTTGCAGTCACTTCATCCTGCAGGTCTTAAGACCTGCATTATTTTATAGAATTCTGTTTGTTCCGGGAATTCTGTGCTGATTTCATTATCTGACAAGAACTACTAAGACTTCTTTGTGATATATAGTGCCTTACTCCTCCCAAAGCCACAATCCTGTCAAGATCCAAGCATGCAACAGCACCAATTTTAAGTCGTCTCTGAATGAAGGGGGGACTGCCATGAATGTAGCAGCACTATGCTCTTTAATGCTGGTAAGAATTTTGGGTTCGAGCCTTTCAAAGGTGTGCAGCCTTCAGCATTTTTAAAGTTGCAATTACCAGCCCTATGGATCACGCTCTGAAATTGCCGTGGCATTTGATTCCTTTTCCTTTGTTACAGATGCTCTCTAGGTAATGTTCCCCATCCATTTGCTGCACTGCTCCGTCAGTAGCAAGACTCATCTGTGTAGAAATACTTTGAAGAGCATCATGAAGCATTTCAGAGGCAGGTGACTTAGCACCACTGCTGAATATGTGACACAGATTCTGCATGTAAGTCTAACACAAAGAAATGTCATCTTTTAAGCATGTCACTGGAACAAGGCTCCTTTGTACACTAGAGCATGAGGCTAAGATATAGTACCTAACTTTTTGGGGCTTGCACTCCCCATGGCTTGCACCTTCCTCCTCATTATCTTTAATTGCAGATAGGAAAAGAGCAGCTTTACCCACTTAATACTAAGTAGTTACTTACAAACAGGTTCCAGGAAAATTCACGGTGCAGACAGGGATTAGTTACATCAAGCTGGAAGTCTGAGGAAATTAGCCAGACAGACAAGTATCTGTTCACTGTCAAAGTGATGTTTTTTAATGTTTAAGTATATTTAATGTTTAAGTATATTTTATTACTCAAAAGATACAAGGTTATAGGTCAAATAGAGAATTTGTAAAAATAAGGAATATGTCATGTGCAAAATCATTCAGGATCTGATAAGTGTAAAAGAAGACTGCTGTTTACGGAACATTTATTCACGGGCCAAGAAGCTGCAAAATATGCAATTTGATATAAATTTTTTATTAAGTAACTGCTGAATATCATCCAATATGGGCTGTTCTTCTGAAAAAAAAATGCATAAAACATTATTATCAATAGAACTGTTTCACAGATTTTTTTTCTTTTTTTGATTCTTCATTCTGAACAGTTACTATCAGCCATAAAATAGGCCTATTACTATGGTTAGCTTCAGGTTTGAGGCCAGCCACAGAGAACTATAAATGTGGCTGGTTGAAAAATGGAACTATTTGCCCAGATTCTGGCTAATCACGTAGCTGCATGCACACCCTTGGGAACAGAGAGTACAAGCATCTTTGTTCTCCATGAGCTTTGACATCACTTAAAAGTAAAGCTTTAACCTAATGGGAGCTCGGTGTGGAATCAGGAGTATACTGCAGTGACACCTGGTGTTTAAAACAGAATTAGTCCCTGTGAAGTGTGGCTGACAATTTACCTTTAATTGGGTACATATTCACTCAAAGACTCACAGTTGATCCTGTGTTCATGGAGCATAGCATTATGTTGAACTAGAAAGCACTGGAGCTGAAGAGTGGCTTGACATTGCTTCATAGAAAATGTGTCTGACAGATTTGTTTCAAAAGCCCAAAACTGCAGTGACTGCTGTAGCTGGCAAGATACTTCAGCACTACTTCTTCTCAGCTGGCTATTACATAAATGAGATTGACCTTTCATGTAACTCACACGACTGGAATTTCTGTGCAGCCTTTGTGGAAGGACTGATAGGCAAGAACAGAGAACTGTCAGTTCAGGCAGAAAACAGGGATCCTATGTGTGTCGTGGTGCTAGAAAGCATATTAGAGCTACAATAGATTCTTCTGAAACAGCTCCTGCTAAAGAGCTTATTGACCAAAGTAGTCAAGATCTGCATATTTACAGATGTTAATAAAATGGCATGTAAATCGCATTATCAGTTGATGTAATTAAGGATTATTAGGATAATATAAGATAATAATGAGGATCATTAGTATTATTATTAAGGATTTCAGTTCGCCACAAGATGAAATAAAAATAAGAAGATCTGGTAGCAATCTCTAATTTGGACTGATTAACTATTTCTATCATGCAAAAGGTTTGTGTCATCTATTTTGATAACCACATACATGCTCCACATTTATGTAGTTAACCCTTAAAATCTGGCAAGGACAAAATTCTAAGGCTAGCATTCTAGTTTTCCTTTATGCCACAAAATTCTGTTAAGGGGTTGCCTGAGCGACAAAAGTCAGATTATCCTAAAAGTCCCTGGTTTTTTTCTTTCCTTAATTTTTCTGGAACATTATGGGAGCCTGTAAAAACAAACAAATAAACATCAACCTGAACTTTCTGAGGCTGCACTTAGTTTGCATGTCAACAAGCAGAGAGCCAAGCCTTGTCCAGCAGATACTTGAAGGCTGGCACTCAAACTAGCGTTTAGAGGTCTTTCTAATTTCTCACTTGCAGTTTATTTTCAGCAGCAAAATACAAAGGGAAAAAGGAATCTGGGGAACATGAAGTCTGGATGGGTTCTGAAGGAAGCAAACAGCTACTGCTCCAAGTAATGTAATGAATCTTGCAACCCAGCAGTGGAACCAGCCCTGTGCTGTTTCTAGGTTAGAGGGCTGAGGCTGTCATAGACTGGAGAAGAGAGTTATCAGTAGCTTGTCTTTAAACCACATAGTTCCTTGAGTACTCCTTCAGGTTATTTTAGAAGATAGGAGTAACATTTGCTTTCCTCCAGTTTTCATGCACCTCTCCAAGTCATCATGATCATCCAAATATAATCAAAATGCAATGATGTGAGCTCCCTCAGCATTTTTGGGTGCATCCCACTGGAGGCCATGTCCAGTTTGCTTAAGTATTCTGTAACCTGGTCCTCTCCCACCTCTCGTAGGTGTTCTTTGCTTCAAACTTTCCCTCTGTCTTCAGGTCCTTGGATTGCTGAAGGCAGGTTTTCCTAGTAGAGACTGAAGTGAAGAAGGCATTCAGTACCTGAGCCTCTTGTCACCAGGGTCCCTGCCACATTCAGCAGCAGCAGGCTCACATTTTTCCTAGTCCTACTTTTGTGACAGATACAATTACAGAAAGCCTTCCTGTTGCCTTTGACACCCCTCACCAGATTTAATTCTGGTTGGTCTTTGGCTTTCCTGTCTTGCTTGCTTGGACAGCATCTCTATATGCTTCACAGGCCTCCTGTCCCTGCTTTCACCTTCTATATACTTCATTTTTGTGTTTTAATTTTGTCATAAGCTCCTTGTTCATCCATGCAGGTCTCCTGGCATTTTTGCCTGACTTCCTGCTCCTCAAGATGGACCCCTGCTAACCTTGGAGGAGGTGAAGCTTGAGTATTAATCAGCTTTCTTGGATCCCTCCAAAGCCTTATCCCTTTGGACTGTTTCTAGCAGATCCCATCCAGCCACCTCATTCAGCAAATAAGAGGATTTTTGTGGAAAAGTAGTATTGTGACCTTATTTGCAATGACTTTAATTGCTCGATCAGGTGTGGGGGTTTTTGCCCACAGAAACTGTCTCAGTAGTTGTAAGCATAAAAAATAGCACAAACCTGTTTGAAGTACGTGAAGGTATTTGTAAATCCAAGGTTTCTTTCCCTCCAGATTTTGCAGCTTAGGTAAACTTGATGGTTTGGTACATGATTGAAGGATATTGATTGTAACTTATCTGTCATGTGTCTGCCGTTGACACTATAAAGACTGATAAGTGGAAAGATAAGATTACAAGGATCCTATCCTTTATAATTTGCAGCTAAAATACTCATTGGGCAGAAGAGTGCAAAGAGATGAGTGGGAGTAAAGTCCATTCTCTGTTATTCATTGTAAAAGGTTTTTTATGATACTATAAAACAGTGAGATTACCTATTTCCATGGCTCCCAAATTCCCACCAGGTCTTCCTGGGTTCATCTACAGTGTTCCCCAATACGCGTGGGGTCTTGCAAGCCTCCTAGCCTCAGGCACAGCCTGCTTCTGCAGCCCAAGTTAACAGAATATACAGTCAGCTCTGGCATATGGGGTGACATCCCCCGAGGTGCCTCAGCACAGCTCCAGCCTTGGTCCTGGCAAGTCTGGCTCCAAGCCTCAGCCAGCAAGCCTGTACAGAACCAAGCCAGCCCATGCAGAGCTCGTGTGTCTCTGCACCAGCACTGGCTTTGGCCACAGCCTAGGTAATTACCCCACATGAGGGAGATAAATAGGTGGGTGTATTTCCTTAACTGTGTGTATGCATGGGAGCCAAAGGGAGAGGAGGAGACAGAGAATCACAGGTTTGAGATCACGTAACTTCCCTTGTCAAAGTTCTTCTTATGCCCCTTTCCAATTGCCTAGAGTGAAAATTGTCTGGAAACTCAAGACAGAAGGATTTTAGGTTGTTTGTGGTCAGTTGTGTGGCTCACAGAACAGAAGAGTTTGGAAGAGAGAACTCTCCCACTGGAAATGTGTGAGCCGGAGGCAACACCACCATGAGGTGCTACAGCAAGAGGAACCCCTTCATGAAGAGAACATGGCCTGGGGGTTATCCTGCATGTTTCAGCCACATATATGACAAAATCAAAACTAAAATTACTATCTCAGTGCCTGGGGCAGCTGTACAGGCACATTCTTAATAAATTAAGTAATTTTAGGTTAATCTAAAAAGACCCCTTCAAAATACAAATCATTCCTTTTTTGACCCAAGCTGAGAAACTTCCTGTTTGCTTTCAAAAAAAAAAACCCAAAGCACTTTAACATGTATGGAGGATACTCATGAGGCTATTATAGCCCTAGGTGGTTACCACAAAATAAGAGCTGAGTGTTTGAGTCCCCTGCACCACTGATGGATTTAAGTGACTTCAAAGGGGTCTCCAACAGGCAATGCACTGAGAACAAAGTGCTTGAGGAAGCCACTGAGGGACACAGAGGATGATATTAAGGGTTTTCTCACCCAGTGTAGGATAGGCAGGTACTTCCTGGCAGTCATCTTTCACAGACACAAACCATTCCAGTATGTTCTGACAGCTTGTGTCTTGAAACCTGTGTGTTGGGTGAGATGATGACAACTAGTATTTGTAGCATGAAGAAACTAGCCTGAAGAAATACTTAGCACATGTTTTCTTCTGGAGAAGTGCAATATGAACTCATTCAGAGACTAAGCAGCCATGACCGCATCCGTATGGGGAGCACATGTCCTTTCAGTTAAACACAGCTCTATTTGTGCACCATTGCCCTCTTGGCAAATCTGCATAAATCCAATGCTTTAAAGCATGTGTCATCTCCATTATAGTATGCTGGGAAATGTAAAGTGCTGAGGACACTTTACGCTGCATTCAGAACTGATTTAGAGGAGTGCTTGAAATTGTTTGAGATTAATATCTGGTCAGGCCAGGACATCTCTCATGGATAACACTGAAGTCCAGATTTCCTTCTGGTATTTCAGAAATAACAACAGAAACTGCATCTTGAGGGATTTATCTCCAGTGATGCAACATGCAATTTTCATACTGCAGGAAGAAGAAAGTTGCAGCACGGACAGCCACTCAGTGCCATTTGAAGTGTAGTTAATTCACAATTAAGCTAACTCATTTGTTCCTCTGTAAAGTACATTTGCAACAAAGGAAAAGAATGAGAATGCTATTATATCACAAGGGGTTCTTGCTACTTATTCTTCACAGACACAGAGATAGTTTAAGGTAGTGAAAAAATTACAGGAGTTTTCATCAGACAGGCTTTGCCAACGTCTGCCATGTTACTACACCCAGCTTGTGGATTTGACACCAAAGGCCTGTCAAGCAAGTGCTGTTGCATGTTTGCTTTTCCTCACTATACAGAAAAAATCTTCTCTTTTTCCTAGGAAGCTGCAAGCCCTTGGCATGACTGGCTCTGAATTCCTCAGTGTTCTCCACAGGATCCAGAACTTCATATGCTCTTCTTCCTTGTATGTAGGTTTTGGGGCCCCTTCATAGGTTTTCTCAGGGCTGTTTAATTTACGAATTGTACTCCCTGATGGGGCAGAAGTAAAAAACTTGCCATTAAGTTGCCTAATTCCCTAACTCATTTCTGTTTCTGATGAACAGATTCAGTAGCAAAAGCATGTGAAGAGAAGCAATCCCCAGAATGCATGGGCTTGGACAGCTTTAGCATACTTACTGTTTATACAACATGAATCCACTTGTAGGAACAGCCACTAGTGAACAACTCCTGCTCCTGCTCATTTTACTGACTAATATTTGTTCTTCAAGGGATGTACCCCTCACTCCAGTGACCACAAAAGAAGACATGTGTCCCAGAGACAATTTTGGACCAGCATGGGCATCCAGGAAGATTGCCAAGTGCTCTGTTCCTAACGGGAAGAAGGTGGGTACTGTAGGGTACAAGAAACTCTATTGTTTGTACCTGATGGGGTGGAAGAGCCAGAAGGGAAAGAGAAACGATGGGAGACAGAATGCGGTTGGGATAATTTTCATTTCTAAGATTGAAAAGCTGAATTTCAGTCTTGGGTTCTGGCAGATATGCAGGGCAGCAAGCACCCTCCATACAGATGTCTCAGAGTTCCAGGAGGTTTTAAGTCCAAAATGGTGACTTCAGCATTCAATAACCCTGGCAAGCACTAAGAGGAAAAATTTGGCACGTGTTAAAGATCTCAAAGAGAGGGGGAGGCTGACTGCTGCCAAAAGCTCTCCATTTTGAACTTAGTTTTTCTCAGAAACTCAGTTTCTACTGCTGTTCATTAAAGCTGAAATTTCTATACCTGAGGGGAAAAAAAAAAAAGAGGCAAAGGATAGGGAGAGGAAGAGGCTCTTAATTTTTAACAACTGTTCACTTCTTGCATTCCCACCCATAGGTTTTTGATGGTACATTCTTAATTGAAATAACTACTGACTATGCTTCCCAACCAGAATTTGGTTTAGGCAGTAACAAAGGCATTTTTGGCAATTAGGCTTAATCTAGAAACGGAAAACAAAGCTCAGTGTTTCTTAAAAACAAACAATGTTCTTACTGTTTGTTAAGGGAGGTTGTTTTTTTTTCCTCTGGTGCTATTTTGAGTTCTAGCATGTCTATTGTACACAGGCTGGAGCGTTCACTTTGGTTGTTTACAACAATTTCCCTTGTGTTGCCAGGCTTTTCTTCTATGAAGCATAATTTTGTAGGCAATGTACAAAACAAGCTGCAGTGTAAATAAACGGAATATGTGTGAAAAATGTTGGCTCAACACCCCTCAAATTTGTCTCTAGCCCTAAAACTGTCATGAGAGCATTAAACACTCATGACAAGTCAAAAGCACAGTAGGTACCTCCTTGGATTAAATTTTCAAGGATCGTTTCACTTGTGCAAATTTGGAACTGAAAATATTTCTCTAATTTCTGTGTCTTTAGGGTCGGCTTTGGTGGCTGCCAAGATTTCATTTTGGGTCTGCTGAGCTCACTTGCAGTCACAGCTGTTGTTGCTATCAACATGCCTGAGACCACAGCACTGGAAGGCAACATTTTCGGTGCAGTATCTGGAAACTGGTTTTTTGGGGGGCAACCACATGTGGCTGGCCACATCTGGGAGCTAACAGAGCATAGAAGCACTTTGTACCATTACATCTTCATGTTCTCCACAAAACGTCTATCTCCCATACTTGATGCACACCTGGGAGGGCCACATGGTCACAGGACAAAATCAATTGCTTTAAACTTTTGTGGGAGTGGGTTAAGCAATACAACGTCTTCCTGTGATGTTGCTACGGTGGAGAAACAAGCAAAAAGTGAAGCAATGGGGAGTGCTCTTATTGTCAGTACCCTCACCCTCAAAGATGGCTTGGTACGTGGCTACAACACAGCATCCCCCAGCCATGCAATCCATCTCACACACATCAGACAATTTGGCATGTGCATGCAAGTTTATATGCATAACACAAGGGAGACTCAAGAGAAAAAACTTTGCACAAAATACTATTGAAAAAAAATACTTCAAGCACTGAATCATACAGTCATATTGCAAATTCTCCCTACTAGCTTCATGATCAAAATCAGGCCAATAGACAGGAACTTGTGTCACCCTGTGCTGTGTCCCTTTTCACAGTTGTCACATGCTCATTCCCGCAGCCTGGGGACAGCCACTGAAATCCTCGCTGATAGCTACTGCACACACACATTTTCATTTCTTGTCATAACCAGACTGAGGTAAAAGTTAGCCAAGAAACACAGCTTTGAATGGGTGTCTCATCTCCTCCACATGCTAACACACACCTTCCCAGTGTCAGTGAAAAATATGACTCAAATGCACCACCACAACTGGAAAAGAACTGTCACATATTTAAGAGATATGAAATTTGTTACAAATCATTATTACATCAGAAAGAAAAAAGAAGGTATTGACAAGGCTTAGAAATTTCTCACTAGTATGGATGCCACTGGTAAGGACTGGCCGAACCTAAGCAGAGACTCAAACTTCTCTGCAAGCAGTTTCAAAATGCCCAAAAGTAGTCATTTCTGGAATTACCTTCCTCTGGATCAGAAACAATTAGGCTGGCACCCAATAGGGTTCAGTAACTCAGAAATGGTGTTTTGTTAGACTGTATGATCACACAAGCCATCACAGAATGTAAGATCCCTTTCTATTTATCAGTTGCTTAAGAGATGGTTAGTAACACAATCCAGTTTTCTGATGAGCTGCTGAAAAACTGTGTTTAGGACCTCCAAGAAGTGGCAGTTGTAGAGCATCTTAGACTGCCTTAGAAAAAGGTCAGTTGCACTGTGACACCTAACATTAGAAAGGATCAGGACTGCTGCCTGTGGGATTTCTGAAACAGAATATATGCTATGTGGAACACAGGCAAGATACATCCAAAACTTTATGGATACTCAAGTTTTCTGAAAGGCTGCAACAGATCCTGTGGTTCCTAGAGGTGTCAGAGGCATTGTGTGTTCTGCACGGCTGGAACAATGGATATAGAAGAGTTTGACCTAAAGAAGAGCTGTTTTGTTTAGCTGAAATGCACATGGACTTTTCAGTGCATGTTTTCTCATGTTAGTCCAGTTTCCTAAGCAGAATTCTACTCATCTCCCCAAATGAATGGTGTAATTTGCTTTCAATAGGCACTTTTCCTCTTTTATGGAAAGCTAAGAGGGGTGCTTTGCTTCTGGAGAGGAGGAAGATTTCCAGGAAGGAATTGCAGTGAATTGCTTGAGGAAGCCAGTGGCCTGCCAAACTGGGGATTTCAAAAGCGAAAGAGAAATTAATTCCTCCTCCTCTTCCTTTTCGTTTACTACTAAGTCTAAAAAAGAAAGTTCAACCATAATGAGACATTTTAAGACTTATTTTAAGTCTATCACTGAACCATTCTATTATTTTTCAGCTCTAAGAGCTATTCAATTAGTAGTGACTGGTAAAACAAGTTTATTTCTCTAAACACCACTTGGTGTGGTTAAGGAATACAGTAAAACTGAGAGTAATTTGCTGTGAATGCTAGTGCACTAGACCATGATGCTCCATGTCAGTAGAAAGCTGCATGTGACGCGCAGATTACAGGCTATTTTTTATTGTCAAACTCAATCCTTCATTCAAACAAATACATTGTCAGAACCCTAATTATTTCTGTTAGAAGCACTGCAGCTTGTTATAAAGGGGCATAAAGTCTTTCTCTGCAAATTCTTGATCATTGCATTACAATTCCAAACCATTTGTGAAACACACCATTTAATTTACAGCCTGTTTCTTTCTATGTGGGCTCTGATTACAGAATCATCAATCATTATAGAGTATTAGCCCTATGATGAACCATGTACTGGTTGATTTTTTTCTTCCTACTCTGGTCTGAAATTAATGCCATTAGTTTCTTCCTCATTATCTCCTGTTCCTCATAATTGCTGACAGGCAAACTGGAAAATCTTGTTTTTCATTCAATCATCTTGCTCTTTCCAGCCGTGGGAATTTTGGGCAGATACAGTACCAATCTTTCTGGCTTAGTCCAGTACTACAAAGTTTCATGGACAGGTTTTTAAAATCATTTATTATGTAGCAAATGTTCCGTGCATGCATTGGAAGCTGCTTTCATGACTGTAACTGTGAATGGAATTCAAGTCTGATCAATAGAAAAATTTCTACAGGCCTAGTGCCTGTTGATACATGTCTATGTGTAATATAATTGTGGCTTATAATTATGCTTTGAGGGAAGAAACATAGCAAAACAGTAATATCTCTTTTCATTGCTGGCATCTTCAGGCCAGATCAGAACACTGGACTCAAGCTGGCTGGAACATGATTAGTACTCAAGGATTAGAGGTCTGTGGATTTTTACCTGGAATGGAAATGCTAACAGCTGGAAGATGTTTTAACTAAATCTGTAAAGGTGATGGGGTCCCTGTGGAGCACAGCTGAAAACACATATGTGCAAACCCTGGGACTGGTAAGAAGAGCTGGAGGTGGCTACCTAAGAAGAAAAGATCAGGGTCACACTGCAGCAAAATGTCTATTTGAGTACAAAAACAGGAGTCAGTTTTTTAACACTTCATAATGATACGAATCCCACCAAGCAGCATTTACTACATCCCTGGCCAAGTATGCAGGGTGACCTCACATTGCTGGGTGGCACTTCCAACACCACCTTTAGTGAAACCTTGCCCTAGATTTAATAGCCTGAGGCCAGGTATCTTTCCTGATCATGAACTGCAGGTGGAAGTGATCAATGGCTCACAGCTCAGGCTGATCTGGCACTTGGAGCAAGAGATTGACAGCAGTTCTTTCAGGCAGGCTGCTCCCCTTAAACACAATCTTTGTGACGTACTGCTGTGAGGATAGCACAGCACTGACACAGCTTTCTTGAAAGGTTTTTATGCCACCCACTTTGGTTTTGTGTTTCTGATGTCAGAGTGTGTTATGTACAGAAGCAAAGGCCCTGGCTGACCCACTGGATTTATCAGTGTGAATTCATGCTTCATAGAACAGTACAGGCCTTTGGAAGGCAGGTACAGGTACTGAGTAGGACAAATCTTCAAAGATTCACATAGAAAAAGTTTCTGAAATACTATGAATAAATTATATCCTTTGGTGTGCATAGATTGGGAGTACAACAGCCAAATCGTGAACTAGGAGCAACTTTTTTGTAGAGAAACTTCCACCAAGGTCTATTTGGGGTTTTTTAGCTTTTCTTAGTGCTTCACTTACCTATTTTACATCTGTGGTGGTTGAGCTGAACTTTCTGTAAACTGAGCTCTGAACACTTTCACTTTTACTCTTTTAAGGAAGTCAGCTTAGTAAATTTCTTTAGTTTAATAAGGAATTCACTGTGCTCATCCATTTTCTGAAACCAAACACAACTTTGGAGATTAATTGCTGTTTTCCTGGAACAACTAAAAGAGAAGTCTACTGCTTGATCTGGCAGCAACATGAGGCTTTTGGAATTTGTCCACTTCTGGAAAATTTAGCCCAGTGTTTTTTAAGGGTTTATCACTTCCTGGACCATATATCAAGATAAAGTAATACTCCTTGTCTTGAGAAATTTTCAGGAAAGATAAAAAGGCTGACCAGCAGTCTTTAAGAAAATTTTAAATTTGTCATCTCTGGATCCTGCTTTATTATACAAGGTTTTGTCCAATGCATTGTCAGAAGCAATATGATAAACATCAATATAAGACATTGTTTAGCCACAAGATATTTCTTAGTGATATGAATGACAATAAACCCATACTGCAAATAAAAGCAAAGAGGTGAAGGAGAATTGTATTCAAAGACTAAAACCACAAACAAATGTGTTTATGTATCTCAAAGCAACAACATATGAGTAAAGAGAAGTTTTGAATTTAAATAATTTTTAATGAAATGGAGAATCTAATAGCAATGGGAAGCAGAACTACTAAGGTATTATCCATTCAAAGGCAAGAACATGCATGAAAATGACTACTAAATCCATTGTCACAAATGTCTTTGAGATCACTGAAGCAGAGATATTTAGTGACTTGGCATTGCTCAAAACCCACTAATCTCCAGGAGCAGACTGAGATTCAAAGCAGACCAGAGAGCAACCCTTTGTTCATCATAATAAAGAATTTGCTGTATTCAAATGAAGTCACAGCAAAGTGGATGCGTGCCAGTGCAGCACCAGTGTTCCAAGAGAAAGGCAAGCTAGGAAATTATAGACCCTTCATCTCAATGTCTGCAATTTGCAAAATAAAGGGTACAATCGAGGAGAACATTTGCAAAATGCATGTGCAAAGGAGTATCATTCTCTGTAATCTACTTGTAGATAACTAGCAAGGTTAGGTGGTGTCAGTTAACTAATCTCCTTTTTGAAAGAACTATGCTACACTTTAGTTATTAAAATTAAAACACTAAAATAATAATTCATGTAGCAGGCTGTTCACCCAATACTCTGTGGCAGAAGTTAATTCTCCTCTAAAATCAGTGTCGTTATTCTAATAGAACTTGAGCAAAATGGTAATATATGTCCCAAGTCTCCTAAATTTGAGTTTTGCAGACAGCTGAACTGAGCAGCACAAGGAGCAATGTGACCATGAAATAAAGACACAAAAGGAAAATGATCCAAACTTTTAACAACAGCTGTATCAGGTATCTTCAGTACACTCACCTGTGTCATGTGTAATTATCCCAAGCCTCTTCTACAAGGG
Source organism: Bombycilla garrulus (assembly GCA_013400315.1). Taxonomy (NCBI): domain Eukaryota; kingdom Metazoa; phylum Chordata; class Aves; order Passeriformes; family Bombycillidae; genus Bombycilla; species Bombycilla garrulus. Next base: position 575,318 of record VXBU01004011.1, read on the forward strand.
TGTCTCATCCTCTTCTTCTCTGTCCCACTAAGCTGTTCATGAAGAAGAGTTGTATTCAAGGAGAAATTGTGAGGAAATGAGTATTATAACAAAATTCTTGGCTTCATACACATCTCTGCTATTATTCACTGCCTTGGGGCTAGCCTCCCATTCCTACTACTTGATCCCCCTGCTCTTCCACTCTTCTTCTGCTGTCCTTCCTCTGTGACTAGAACCATCCTCTGCCATTCCCGTCTCTTCTCTTCTTTGTTCTGCTTCCCTGAGCTGCTTCACTCTGCCTTCATTTTCCACTTTTGTGTTTATCCAAGTAACATGTTCCAAATTACTAACTCAGACAAGGCAGTAGATGCTTCATTAGCTCTAGCTCAAGTGACACTCTTTATCTTGCCATCTACACCGAACTTGGGCATTGTGTTAGCACCTTTTGGCCAAATATCTTCAATACCAATAGGACAAAAAGCCTCCAGGAAAACTCGTGCTGGCTTCTCCCTCTGCTCTGCTCCTTCCTGCTGCTCCCATTCCTCCCACAATAAAGCCTGACTTGTCAGTTGATTCAAATTAAAAAAAAACATATATACACAAATAAGTTTGTTCTATAAACACTCGAACCCTTTGTATTTAGTAACATTAGTACCCACAAGTCTTTCTTTTTGCTTACATAAATCACAGTTTAAGATACAACACACCTCTACCAAAGGAAGCCCGCTGAACTGAAGAGCTGAAGTATTTCTAAACAAAGCCTAACCATTTAGAAACAAACAAACAAACAAAAATTAAAATACTTAGAAATCCAAGCCAAAACACTACAGTTAAAAAGATAATCTCAAAAAAAAAATGCTTAAAACACCACCACTTTAAAATTCAGTTTTTGTTTTACAACATCTTCCCTCTGAAAACAAAACCAAAGCCCTAATCTCCCGGAAGAGAAATGAGTGAGATTTAGTACATGGAACTTAAGACCTTTTCCTATTTCCCAAGGGGGTTGCTGCAGTTGAATTGAACTTGCCACAGCTATTAGCTGCGACCTTGACTGCATTTCACATTATGTGTATTGTACCCAAATCCCACTGCGAGTTTAGCAGGACACGCTTACACTTGTATTGTGCCTGTAAGCAGGGAACTGCTCGAGTACGAGTTGTCCCAACCACGTGCACGTCAGAAGGTCCCTGGTTATCAATTTTAGCTCAACCATCCTGAGGTGTGATAGATCCAAGTCTGGGTCATTTTACACTTTTGCCACTGTCTGAGCTCTTGTATAAAAGTTTCTAAACTTCTTCTTCCCCCTGACAGAGGAAGATTACAATAGCTTTATCCGGATATTTTTTCAAGGAAGCCGAAAGTCTTAAACAACCCTCCGACGCGTAAGCAGCAGGGGCTGCACGGTGTTTATTTATAGCCCGCTGTGGCACCGATCACTGCCGAGCCCGAACCGCACGGGGCCACGGAGAGGGGCAGAGCGGAGGCGGCTGCTGGCGGGGCGTGCTCGGAGCAGGAACCAGCGCCCGCCTCCGCCACCGCGTAGCAAACACGCAGGGCTCACCGCCGCCAGGATACGGCTCTCCTTCCCGCCCGGGGAGGGGCCAAGGGGCGTCCTCCTTCCGAGGGGCCGGGCGGGGCCGGGGNCACGGCGGGCCCGCCGCGCGTGTGTACGGGCCGCGCTCCGCCGGCAGCGGCAGCGGCAGTCCGAGGCAAAAGCCGAACAGGATCACGGGCAGGAGCATGGAGCGGGGGCTGCGGAGCTCGGAGCGGGGGGCTGCCGCAGCCCGGCCGGCCCTCAGCGCCCGGGGCCGGTGAGGGAGGGGCCGTCACCAGCGGCCTGACAGCTAGACAGGGCACGGAGCTGGCGGGGACGACCCGCTTCCATGCCAGTCCCCTTCAGTTGTGCCTGTCCAGCTCCGAGCGCGTGTGACTTGTTTGTTTACTCGCGATCTCTCTTCATGGAGGAGAGAGCTCGGTGGGAGAGGCAGGAAGAGGTCGGCCGCGTTTCCACATGGAGAACGGGACAGCTCGATCCCGAAGGAGGACTTACGAGTAAAGCGGAACAAACAGTCTGGTGTGGTCTTGTTCAGCCTTTTAGGGAAAAACGGGCCATCAAAACTGTCCCTTTTTCCGGGCGCTCCCAAGGAGTTGACTGGAAGGAGAACCTCCAGAATAACTTCCATTTTTTTCAGGGGAGCTTCCCCGAAAAAACACCCAAAACCCCAAACCCAAACAAACAAAAAACTCCACCAGCACCACAAATTAGCTTTTATGAACTACTGCACTCACTAGAAAACAGGAACATGTACAACACAGAAAATGTTTCCTATCTCTCCTTGTAATGAACTGGCTTGCAGCTGATTGATGAAGGAATCTTTGAAGTGTGGGTGATCCTCAAGTTATTTGGCTCTCTGGTGTTTCCCTTAAATTTTGCTTAGTGGTGTTTACTTGGAGCCTTGTCAATGTGGTATGCAAGCAAAAAAAAAAAAAAAAGGTGGAGTGCCTTTTTCAAAGGAAAGTATTCATCTCCAAGATAAAGAATTTATGCAAATAAAACTATATGATCTTTTGATAGGTAGCAAGATGATCAAAATATAATTGTACCCATTGCTTAATTTATTGGTATAAATATTTTTATTGCTGTTGTTGAGTAGTAGTTATGTAGTCTTTTTTTTCTTGCTTCCACAAGATTTACAAAGAAGTTTACATGTAAAAAGTGAGTCTGAAAGAAGTTTTATGGGTCCTGTAATATTTATGTTTTTCTGAGAGCTTGATCTAATTTGTTCATTTTGAATGGAAAAGCTAATTATTTTATTTGTAACTGCTGCCTCTGCAGATTCAGCTTTGACTTTCAGAATCAGAGTTCTTAGACTGTTCACCGAGAAAGAGGAAGTTGACATGCCAATCTTGCAATTTTCTTAGAATATATTTAATTAATTGGTAGGGGAAGTTCCACATGAATTAAGACAATTAATGAATACACTTGCTTAAAATAGCATTTCAATTATCCTCTTTCATTTCCTATATCCTTCCTTTAATTCTGGTATCATTTCAGAGATTGTTATTCACGCACATTGCTGTAACCCCACATGAATTAGCACAAACAACATGGAAACTCCCTCAAATAGCTTGTGTGTGTGTGTGTGTGTGTGTGTGTGTGTGTGTGTGTGTAAGAAAACCCTAACTACATATATACGCTTATTTCTACTTTGTGCTTGAACATTTGCATTCCAGAGGCCTATGTGTCCTGTCTGTCTGCCCTTAGTGAAGATTCTTTGGGTTTTTCTGTCTTGCATTGCTTTAAAAAAGAGTTTTCTCTCTCTGGTTTCTTTCTTTTTCTTTTTTTTTTTCATGTTCTGTCAGCTAATTAAGTAGGAAAATGTTAGTCTTACTTTTTTCAAGTTCATCCTTTTGTTTTTCTCAGTCTAGCTAATTTGTAAAACCGTAGTCATTGTATTAACATGAAACTCCAGTAAGCTGACCTCTTTTTTCAGGGTGGGAACAAAACCTTTTAAGAGATATAAACATGTAAATCTTGTTAAAGTACTAATGGCAACAGGAAGACCTCTGGGGAGGGGTTTTCAAAAAGCCGTGCAGGTCTGGTTGGTGTTTATTCTCTCACAGTCCAAGGATGGGCTGTTTGGAATTCCTTTCGTTTCTGTACCGGTAAGGTTACTCAGACCTAGTCAGTATTTCAGAGCGGTAACTGAAAAGTAATGTGTAACGTCTGGTGAATTTTTCTGCTTCATTCCAACGCATGGCTGGCACCAGGACTTCCTTCACGCAGAAGGCACAGCCCTGTCTGCAGGGTGGCGTTTCACTGCACAACAGCCAGACGCAGGAGTGACCCTGTGCTCCCCACTCAGCTGACAAGGGGGGCAGAGGCGTGTCACAGAAGCGATGATTTCGCGTACTGAGAAGGGGGTCAGAAGGTTGCCACCTCTCCTTTTAAGCAGCATCTGGTAGACAATTTTCTGCCTAATATTGTCAATCATTCCCTTGTTCTTGAAGGTGCCTGGCTGTCCTCCCAGCTGGAGTGAGAACTTCAATGATCACTAGAAAGCAAAACAAATGCAAAGTTTACAAAGGGAGTGTGGAGAAGGCAGGTCCCCGAATAAAGAAGTTGGCAGGGGCTCAAATGCCTGGGATCGTGAGGGAACACACACACACACAGTTAGTGCACATGCTGGTTTGAATACCAAAGCTCAAACAAATACATTTGTTGCACACTAAAAAGTGAAAATGAACTAGTTGATTAGGTTATATTTGAAAAAAAATGTGATCAAGTGTGCAGTAAATTGAGGGTTTCTTTGTTTTGTATTGCTGCTAGATTTTTTTTAAGGCAATGAAGAATAGCATCAGTCTGGGAGGAGGCAGGAGCAGGGAGGATCCTGCCTCTAGAGATAAAAAGGGGGCATTCATGGACAAGGGGAAAATATTCAGATATTAAAGAAAATAACAAAAAATATATTCTTTCCTTGAAGGCATATTAAGAAAGGGAGAAAAAAAGAGAGTAAAAGAAAATGAAAAGAGAGCTAGCTGAGGCAGGATTCAGGGTGCTCCAATAAAATGCCTGCTGTTGATGTAGCCACCTGCTCCTATGAGGCAAACTAAAGCACACCCGTACTTGTCCTGTTAGCTGTGGCTAGTGCTCGTCCCTGCTGGAAGCTGCATTGCTGAGGGATGGTCCCTGGTGGAAGCAGTTCCGGGACCAGTGAGCAGGGAGGTTACAGAGTAGTTCCTCCTTCAGCATTAGGGAAAAAAATCTCAGCTTTTTGAAGTAAAAGGAACTTGTTCCCTTGATGTGATGTCAGGCAAGTTTTGCCTGCAGTCACGATCACAGTAGCAGCTGCTGAAGAGAACAAAATGTCAAACAGAGCAGTAAATAATTATATTAAAAATTTGAGGAATACTTAACTGAACAGTGGACTAGATGAAATGTTTGGGAAAAATATGTATCATAACTCCACCTGACGTTAATGAGCACAGAGCAGTGCTAGGGAAAGCCAGATTTTTTTTTTCCGTGGCTAGGGCAAAGGGCTGCCCAGTGGGTGTACTGAAAAAAGTTATATTATTATTAATATTTATTATTATGACTAATTAAGAAATATTAATAATATTTGATAATTAGTGTTAATAATTATTCAAGATGAACTGAAAATGTGTCAGTGTAATTCAGAGATTGCTCTAGAAGAACTTCTAGAGGGAGATACATATGCTTATCTATACTTGAATTGTCTCATATGTCTTTAGAGAGAGAGAGAAAAAATTCATTTTTGGAAGTATGAACTGATTGTTAAGGTTAGAGGCAAAGAAGCATCTGAAACATTTCTGCTGTGTTGGAGAGCTGTGTACACAAAGGGAGTGTGGATGTGCAGATTAACTTTTAATAAGCTTGGAAATCATTGACATGTAAACAGCTCCTATTCCAGCCAGAGCCTGTACTTATGTTAGAGACATATTATGCTGTGATACAATCATGAGATATCTCTGTTGAGCTAAGTGATACTGTATTAGCCCATATATCACAAGAATTTACTTGATGTTAGGCCATGGCTATGGGCCAGAATTGTTCAGCAGATCACCCCAAGAGTGCTAAGACCGAATCTCAGGCAAAAAATGTTGATGTGTGATAGTGGATTATGATCTGTCTTTCACTCTTTAACTGTTTATGAATGTAAAGATATAGAAGAAGACTGAATCTAGGACTCCCTGACTTCCTCCATAATTTATCTCCCCTGGGAAGCCCTGGAAGGACAGCAAGGGTTCAGCTTCAGCTCCATTTATACTGCAAGTCAAACAGACTGGAAGAAATGGAGCAAACAGTCATTTCTATCTTTTGTTTGTATCAAATATTGTGAGAGAAGTTATTCCTACTACAGCTCCAATCTGGCTCGCCTGAGAAGTGCTAGAAATCTTTAACCAATCTGTTGTAGAGTTGTCAACACTGGCTTCTCATTTCATTTGATAACCCAACAGGAGGAAAAAACATTAGCAGCTCAGATTACTAATGCAAAGTCTTCTCTAAACCCCTTCCTGAGACTGCCCTGGCCATCAGCCTAGTGAACTCTGGATTGTCATTTCCTCTGGACCCCAAAACTATTTTGGCACCTCTCCCTCCACCAGAATTTGGTTACACTTTTCCTCTGTTACCCTGACCAACTCTTGTAGGGCTCACGTGCTGTCCTGCTCTGCTTTGAGATTTAATGGGCCATAATCTGGTGGAGTCCTGTGGAGAAGAGGCAGCATTTTGGGGGATGGAGCATGCTCCTGCAGGAAGGCAGGCCTGGGATGTGCTGTGTGTTCCTGAGAACCTGCCTGAGCCTCTCTGCCTCCTGCCACCATGCTCCCAAACCAGACAACCCAGCTAAGTACTTCTTGAAACAATTGTTGAACTGACAACTAAAAGCCTGATAACCGGTGAAAAGCCTGATAATCTCTGCCTTTACCTTCACCTAGGAAACCTCAGGACAAGAGGTGTCAAGTTAGCTGTAGCTTACAGCAGGTCCCAGAACAAACCTGGCAAAAAGGCTGAAGAAGGAGTTCAAAGAGAGGCTGAAGTGTGACTTGTCATGGGAATTAACAGAGGTGCCTGTACAAGCCCAGCTATCCTTTATCACCAGTTTTCTGCAAGAGATCCTTTGGTTTCCATTCTGTTTTTTGTGATGTTCATGCTAGCACATACAATCCAATTCAGTGATAACACACTTGCTGCATATAATTTCTAAATGTGTTTCTTGTTTTGCTGCAATTAAAACATGCAGGATTTTGAAAGTTAAGGAAGTCTCTTAATATGTAGCCCAGTATGTAAATAGGAATAGGACCCTTAGTGACACAGTTACAATTCAGGTAACTGTGAACACAGGCCACAAGGAAAGATCACAATTAGATGTAAGTGGTGTTCAAGTGATACAAAACACTTCAAATAATTTGAAGACTAAGCGGTATTGGAGTGATTCTATTTCCATGCCTTTAAGGTATAAGGAACTATGACTACCATTGAAATTCATGTTGAAGGTAAAACCTTAGCATAACTTAATTATGTCAAATCTTAACTCTAAATGTGAACATTCAGCATAGGAATAAAACAAAAAAAAAATTTTTTTTTTTTTTTCTTCCACATATCTTTCCTTTATGCAATATCAGCTCCAAAAAACTGATCCACTCAGCCAGGTGTCAAGAAGCTGTGTACATGTGTACAAGTACACATATAGTGGCAGGAAAAAAAGAACATCTTGTGGCAGCATGTAGCAGGAGTTTTGGCTGCTGTTCTGCTGAGATGGGCTGAACTGGTCAAAGCACTGGCAAAACATCTGGAAGAGATACTTTTGGAGGGGTGGGGAAATGCTACTGGAAGCCCTGATATGCCAGAATTTGTCAGCAATTTTATTGTAGGTCTTGACCCAGATCTCTGGGAACTGAAATAATGAATGCAAACAACTGATTTGTGGGTTGGGTGGAGAGAATTCAAACAACTTGCATAGCTTGACCTGAAAAGTAACTTCAGTATTTCTTTAAGAATGGGTACTGTATTATGTATAATTTCTTGCCTAAAAATTTCTGTATGCTAGATTCCAGAATAAAAAATAGCATTACTTTTTGAAAGGAATGAATTAACCTAGGGTGAAGCTTGGCCCCATGCTGACAATACGTGTACATTTGGCCTGTTGGCAGGTCTTTAGAACAGAATGTGCAGGGAGAAAAGTACTGAATACTGAGAAGGGAATGACTGTAATTCACTTGTAGATGGAAAATAATATACATATGGCTCAAATATAACATGTAAACGCAGACTTAAGACTTATAGAGGAAGAGTTTAGGAAAAGCATGTGACAACTTTAAGTATAATTCAATCTCAGGAGGCATCAATGAATGGCATAGAAGCCTGTGGCAAATTTAAACACTGGCCACAGTAACTTCAAACTGTTCGGAAACTATTTTAATTTTTTTAAAAAGCTTTTCAGAAAGGCATTTTAAAGCTTAAAGCATAGAATTTAAACCAGAAATTATTTCCCTAACCGTTCCAGATAATTTTCTTCTCAACAGGACATAGATACCACTGCTTCAATTATTGATCTTGAAAAAAACACAAACAATTTCTTATTTTTTTTTTCCCTCCAAAAGGTCCATTTTCTTCCCCATTTATCTTCTTAAGGGGGGGCAGGGACAAGTGAAATAATTTTCTAGTACTAAGGCCCGAGAAATCTGGCAGCCTGTCCTGCAGGTGGAGGTTGTCACAGAATCAATTAGTTTGGAAAAGACCTCTGAAATCATCAAATCTGATGTATGACTGAACACCACCGTGTCAACTAAATTATAGTATCAAGTGCCATCTCCAGTCTTTGAGCACCTCCAGGGACCGCGACTCCCTCCACCACCTCCCCTGGGCAGCTCAGTCCTATGTCTAAACACCCTTCCTATGAAAAAATTCCTCCTGACGTCCAACCCAAACCTGGTGTAACTTAGGACTTTATCCTCTCGTCCTGTTACTGCATATTTGAGAGAAAAGGCTGCCCTCCACCTGGTTACAACCTCCTTTCAGGGACTTGTAGAGAACACTGAGGTTCCCCCGAGCTTCCTTTCCTCCAGGCTAAACAACTCCAGCTCCGTCAGCCACTCCTCACAGGACTTGTGCTGCAGACCCTTCCCCAGCTCCACTGCACTTCTCTGGACACGCTGCAGCACCGCAATGTCCCGCGGGCACCCCCGGCCCTCCTGCCGTGTGAGCGCAGCACAGGGCCGGTCCCGCACGCCGCTCCCCGGCAGGGCGCACCGGGGCGAGGCGGGTGGGCGGCGGGGGCCGGCCTGCCGGCAGCGG